>CM044431.1:87171375-87192374 GCA_024363595.1 Xenopus borealis | reverse complement strand
TTTTTTTTTTTTTTTAAAGCATTGGTGCCAAGGCCCCTCTTACAAGTTAAAAAAAAATTGGGCCCCCCAAAATACATTTTTAAAAAACATTGGCCCTCCTTACAAATTAAACAAAATTGGGGCTCCATAAAAAAATTAAACAATTGGTGGCAGGGGCCTATAGATTATTAAAATAAAACAATGGTGGCCAGGGGATTAAAAAAAATACAAAAAAAAAGTCTACATTGGTGTCACTAGAATTGAACTCATGGCTTCAGGACTTCAGTGTCAGCTCCTTTCGTGACTTTGTTTCTTTTTGCTGCTTCAGGACTTCAGTATCTGCTCCTCCGTGACTTCATGTCTTTCCGCTGCTTCAGGACATTCGACTGTTCGGCACTTCTGCATTCAACTGTTTGGGGACATCAGAAGGCAGCATGTCTTCTGCGCTTGCAAGGGGGGCCTGGCTCTTCGAAAAGTGCAGCACTGCTGAGCCCCCCTTCAGGCCTGGGACACTGGTCCCCCCTGTCCCCCCCTGATGGCGGCCCTAGTTTATACATCCTCCAGGTCTGTTAGGCTAATAACATTGCTTGAGTCAGAGCCAGCAGTCAGAGTAGAGAATGTAAGCAAGCCAGATAGATACTGATTTTAATGACAATTTACAGATAACTTTAAAACTATTGAACATTTTTATGTTGGAAAGTTGCTTACCATTACATTTTGTTTGCTGTATCTTTGGACACACCGACAATATGAACCTCTTCCCCATGTGTCCTGTTTATTAATTTGTGTTGAAACTAGTCAAAAGCAACACAAAGTGCTCCTAGCATCTGAAGGTTGTTTTCACCACAAAAGGTGAGGGCTAATAGAGCCTGCACTCTGGTTATGAGAAACAATACTACTTTGCCAAAAAAAATACTTGTAGCAAGTGCTATGCCACCCACACCAGTATCACACCCATGAGAATAATAAGTGAGCCTACCTACACTGGGAGCTCCTTATACGGGTAACATATAGGGTTGCCACCTGGCTGGTATTTTACTGGCCTGGCTGGTAAAAAGATGGTTGATCCCAATGTTATTAATAGGGAAAAAAGCTAAATATTTATAGGCAGTATTTTTTTCCAGAAAAGGTGGCAACCCTAGTAACATAATACTCGCTATGACAAATTTGTTGGGCGAAATATAATAGTGTGTCCCTTAACTGGCATGTGGGTTCTATTAGCTTGCACCTCCAGTGAGGGAAAGAATTTTCCTATAAGAGTTACCTTTTTAATAAAATATACAACACTATTTTTCAACTGGATATCTTCATACCAACAGCTTACACACACATAGGGGCAGATTTACTTTTTTGTACAAAATCCTTCCAATTCTTAGGACTTGGAAAAAATTTCAGGACAGGTTCTAGGAGGTCCCCCATAGGCTAAAGTAGCAATTCCGCAGCTTAAAGGGAGCGAATTCGAAGGATTTTAAAGGGCAAGTACTTCAAAAATTCGACTTGTCTATTCTATTCAAATCGAATTTTGCCCTATTTGATAGTCGAAGTAGACCAAAATTTGAATTTTCACTTCGACCCTTAGTAAATGTGCCCCATAGTGTACGTTGATCAAATTCTGTAATTACAATTATATTGAAAAGTTAATGTTAGTATAGTTTCCAAGTTTCTGAATGAACCCAGTGACAGGGAAAATAATTAATATTCTGGAAAGGCCAGTGTCCTGTTTCTGTGTTCTGCATTCTTTTGTAATAATAATAATGGGAAATCCTACCAGAATATTAAAGTATATCTATATTGAATAAGCCCTTTCTGCAGCGTATTTTCTTTTCAAAGACAAAGCTTTGTTCTATCTCTCCTCTCATACTAATGTTTGCATATCTGGCCTCCAGTCTTTACTAAAGTAATTTGCCTTTTTGCTAATATATTACAGTGTAGACAATGCAATGTAATTTCCTATCAGTGATCAACACTGTCAGCATTTGACGCAGATTGTGCTATTGCGAGACACTTTATTAAATTAAGGCCCAGTATGTCATTTTACAAATGTAAGCTTTAACAACATAGATTTCTGATTGAAGACATTAAGAAACTTGAACAGCTTACTGGGTGAATCAAAGACTGTGAGAAACTGCTTGTCTGGTGAATTTAATACTAAATATAACGGGCAATTTTGTGATGTTTTATGTATCTATTATACTTTATATAGCATCAACAAGTTTACACAGCTCATTTACAGAGACTGTTCTGTAATTATAGGTTTGAAGAATAGACAATAACAACATGGAAGATGGAATTTGATGACACTGGATCCATTTAGTCTATTTATATAAATAAGTATTAACTTCCTTTGAGTCAAGCATTAATCTTAGTCTCTGAAACAGTTTACAGTGTGATTGAACGCCTAATGCCTTGCATAAAAAAGCCTCTAAAGAACATATTCTTCACTAAGGGTATATAATAATTTAAGTAGTCAAACAATTTATATACTCTTACATGATCTTTAAGAAGAAAATCAATAACCTGCTCTGTGTTTTCCTCTTACCTGCTATACATAAACTTGCAACACTCTCCACAAAAAGAATTATAGCTCAATGGAAAGCAGTAATTATTTAATAAGGTCCCGGCCACAACTAGGATGTCTAGGGCCTAATGGTGGGAAGCACCAGACACGCATCTCTGCTGCTTGCCTTCCCCTATTTTCGGTCTATCTGAATCTATGGTCTTATTATATGACTGCATGCCCCTAGTTCCAACCCTGAACTTTACACATTATTGCTATAAATGTGCAGGGGGTGGGGTGCACAGGGGCATATTGGGGTGGCCACTTTCCTTGGGCATCCTGAAGCTTAAGCCCAAGAGTTTTGGAGTACTAAATTGGTGTCTATCTGCAAGGAGTTAGTATCTTTTCCCCCTCTTTGCTTGGGTTACGTCCCACACTCTAAGCCAGTGATCCCCAACCAGTAGCTCGTGAGCAACATGTTGTTCTCCACCCCCTTGGATGTTGCTCTCATGGTCCTCAAAGCAGGTGCTCATTTTTGAATTCCAATCTTGAAAACAAGTTTTAATTGCATAAAAACTAAGTATAGTGCCAGGTAGAGCCTCTTGTAGGCTGCCAGTCCACACATGGGCTACCAAATAGCCAATCACAGCCCCTATTTGGCACCCTAAAGGACTTTTTCATGCTTGTGTTGCTCCCCAACTCTTTTTACATTTAAATGTGGCTCACGGGTAAAAAAAGGTTGGGGACACCTGCTCTAAGCCATACATGGCGGTTGTTAATTGTCTGCTAATAAAATTGACCATTGTGTGTGAATGTGAAAGGTATCTTAGTCTGTAAACTCCACTGGGGAATAATGTGTAATAGTGATGTATAATCTTTTTAAAGTGCTGTAGAATATGTCAATGCTCTATAAATAAAGGATAATAAAATGCATACAGAATAAACATGATGTCTGTGTGACTTGAAGATCAATTCTTAGCTTTAAGACAAATGTAAATGTAAGCACTGGTAATTAGTGCTTTGTGTTTTCCCTCTGTCAAGGCATTTGTTCCTTAAGCCAGTAAATAGATCAATATGATGTTGTATATATTAATTCAGTGCCAGAAACTTCTTTAAAGGAGTTGTTCACCTCTGAGTTAATTTTTTGTATAATGTAGAGAGTGATATTCTGAGACAATTTGCAATTGGTTTTCATTTTTTATTGTTTGTGGTTTTATAGTTATTAAGCTTTTTATTCAGCAGCTCTCTAGTTTGCAGTGTCAGCAATTTGGTTTCTAGGGTATAAATTACCCTAGCAACCCTGCATTGATTTGAATAAGAGACTGGAATATGAATAGGAGATGGACTGAATAGAATGATAAGTAATAAAAAGTGGCAATAACAATACATTTGTAGCCTTACAGAGCATTTGTTTTTAGATGGTGTCAGTGACCCCCATTTGAAAGCTGCAAAGAAACAGAAGAAAATTGCAAATCATTAAAAAACTATGAAAAATAAATAATGAAGACCAATTGAAAAGTTTCTTAGAAATGGTCCTTCTACAATATACTAAAAGTTAACTTGAAGGTGACCCTCCCTTCCAGTAAATTGCCACATAAAAAATTATTATGGCATATGCAAAACTCTTTCTCTCTAGCCCCTACTGTTCCATATTGTAAAATTATTTTGAACAAATGTGATTTCCCAAGTTTTATGAGTTTTTGAAAAAATGTTTTTTTCATTCAGATAATTACTGTAAAAATAATGCAGTTCAAAGTTGAGTGATCTCAGTTCACCGATCATATGTCAGCAGGACACTGGGACTGGACGTGGTAAATGAACCCATTCCAGGGCTCTGGATTACACTGATCACCAATTAATTGTCTGACTTAATTAGCACATTCATTAATTAATAAAATTTTTTTCATTTAATTGCTTTTATATGGACTACTACTAACTAGTTATTCCGTACTTTTGATCAGTGACAACGCAAAGCAGTATGACATGGGCAAGAAGGTCGGTCGGGTTAAACTTTGAGCAAAAACAGCCACCACCCACTTATTAGCACATTAATTAATTCATTTATAGCAAATACTTATATTATAGAATAGCTTGAACTGTTTATATTGGAATCTATTAACTTGATTATATGAGCTATCTCCTACATGAACATCAGTGGCATAACTAGCTCCCTTCATCTGATTAGGTAATACTGCCAGTGACAGATTCCTCTAGGCAGTTATTGATCAGGGATGATAATTTACATGCTAATACCAACATATTGGCAGCATCTTATTGCAGAAAGTGTAGTGTTTTGTATTGAAATGAATAGGTAGAAGCAGTTCTGAGTTTGCTATTTACCCCAACGATCTTATTTAATTTTTATCTATAGAGCTTGAAGGCAGGGTTTTTGAAATAGAAAGTGATATGACATGGCTCTTAGGAATAAGGCTATAATTATATAAACATGTCCTTTTATCCTGGGGATTAGAACCCAAACATGGCTTGTCAAACTGAGAGGGTATTAACTATATAAATTAAAACATATTTTAACAACATACTATAACTATGCCTATAGTAATGTTTAGAAGGAAATACAAAATTTGTTCTAAACATGAATCTTGGGTCATTAATATGCCATTGTAGGGGTCCATAGGGTTAACTTCCCCTATGTTCTTAACTTACTGGTGGTTTGAAATCCCATGGTCTGGCCAGCTAAGAGCTGGGCCTAATGTAGAAATGGGAGGGGGAATATTTCCTTCGACAGTTTGAAATTTGCCCCTGTCAGTCCCACATTTGGCCAGGAGGCGTCACTTTTACTTAAGTCTTTCTACTTAAGACACCATGTACTCTTTTTCCTTGGTTGCCACATGCTGTGCAAGATAGATGACTGCTGGAGGCCCCAGGGGAGAAGAATGTTGGAGATGATGGGGAGCAGGGGTATGAGATGGCGAGTATAGTAACTATGTTACAATGTATGTATTCTTAATAAATTGTTATTTTGGTTAAGAACTCTTGGGGTCCAAAAGTCCTGTTTTGAGTAGCTGAGAGTTGTACAACACCTCTCCCTTCCTCCACACATTTATGCGAGGGCCCAACTTAGAATGGGTCTGATGTAACGAATGCTCTATACTATTTGAACGAAAGCTAGTGGTGGGTGGAAATAAGGTTTACACTTCCTTAATCTGGGTGCCATTTAAAAAAAAAAAAAAAGAAAGCATGGAAGATATATTTTGGTTGGCCAATGGACTGGAGAATGACCGATATGCTCATGGGCATAAAGGATGGAAAGAGTAAAGGCAGAATTTCACAAAGTGATGTGGTGTGATGTGCCTCACTGCAAGGAAACCCAGGTGACCAGTTGAAGGCGACTAATACAATGGAAGTGATCAAAACATTGCATGTACATGCCTGCCTGTGTTTCTTCACAGCACAACACAATGCACCACATTGCTTTGTGGAGTTCTGCCCTAACAAGAGCTACACTGTATTGCAGAGGCATAACTACTCGCTGGTGGGCCCTGGTGCAGGATCGGCACCTGGGCTCCCCTATCGGGCTCTCCCCCTATGAATTGCACATTGGAGGTCTCCTAGCCTCCCTGGTGGGCCCCGAGAGAGAGCGGGCCCTGGTGCAATTGCACCCCCTGCTCCCCTGGTAGTTACGCCACTGCTGTATTGTTCTTATTGCTCTTGCAGAGATCACAATTGATCACAAAAGCAGGAAGTAAAGTGGAGAAACTGCTCCTCTTCATTCACATACCCGCCAATGCACCATACACTAGCATCATTGTGCATTGTTAGATGAAATGATTATACCTGCCTGATGCACAATTCACTTGATAGCTATGGTAGGTGAGTAGTATTCGGTATAGTTGCATGAAAATTTGCTAAGTAGGCTTTAATCTGTGCGCCTATTGCCACCTTTAGAATGCCACAACTTTCTAATACAAAGAGGCAGGCATTACACGATATAAAATGTGGGATATGAGCAAATTGTACAATTATAGCCTGAAATTAAAACCTAAAATTGTACAGCAAATCCCCACAGTAGATTATAAGGCCCATGTGAGATCTAAAGGAGTTTGCTGATGAATGAGACTGACAAGATTATTTCTAAAGTAGTTTAAATGATAAAGGGATTAGCTTCTAAAGTAATTATGTTTCATAATAATTGATGAGTACATAAAATAACAGCATTCCCTTGCTCTCTAAAAATGATAATATATTTAACAAGTCATGTAAATCTTGCAGGAATTAGGCTGGCCTCCACGATAGGCTATTGGATAACGTGGCCTTTATGTGGCCAGCTTCACATAGTGCTAAGCATTTGGGATGAATGATAGTTTATACTGCTGTGGTAAATGCTAGTGATTCATGATTATATTAATGTAATCTGTAGGCTAAACACATACCCAGATTTATGTTGTACAGGTATGGGATCCTTATCTGTAAACCCATTATCCAGAAAGGCCTGAATTATTAGAAGACCATCTAGACACTTAGACTGAATTTTATCCAAAATAAGGTATGAAGATCCAAATTATGAAAAGATCCATTATCTGGAAAACCCAAGTTCCCAAGTATTCTGGATAACAGGCCCCATACCTGTATTTCATAGAGGTACAGTGGAGGGTAAATGGATATGTCATAGATGTCTGTATAATAAACACATGTTCTATGCTCATTTGTACATAACATCAATTGTTTATGGGTAAAGGTCTAGGGAAAATTATCATCTAGAATGAGTGTAGCCAGACTGAAGTTCTAAAATACCCAGCACCACCTGACAGCCCACAATAAAAATAAGGAGTTTTTTTTTTTATAGTTATAACTACAGTTAGTAGGGGAAACAGAAAGGATGGATTCATATGACCCATAAAACAGAAAGGGTTAAAGAAAAATGACTGCTGTTAATTTCAAATACTTACAAACTACAAGTAACCTTAAAACCATTAAACATTCAACAGTGTTTAATAAAGGAGAATTAAAGGAGAATTCAACCTTTGGGGAAAAAAACCTGTACCCTCCCAGCCCCTGGTAGACCCCCCCCTTCCTCCAAGCTAACTACCCCCTGGGGAGATGCCCCATACTTACCACATGCCGCAGATTCTTCCAGCGGAGTTGTACGCAGCCATCTTCCACGATTTCTGTAAACTGACTGGGAAATCGGCATTTCGGTGCATGCGCAGTTGGAGCAGTTTGCCAGTTTGCGCAACTGTGAAACTGTGCATGCATGAAATTACACGGAATTTATCCCAATCAGCTTACAGAGATTGCGGAAGATGCCTGGGTGCAACTTTGCTGGAAGAATCTGTGGCGAGTGGTAAGTATGGCATATGGGGAATCTCCTGGGGTAGTTAGCCTGGGGAGAGGAGGGAGGGGGTCTACCTGGGGGTGGAGGTATGCGTTTTTTTTTTTTTTTTTAATTCTCCTTTAAATTTCCTGTTAGTGTTGGTGGAGCATCCTTTTAATGATTACAACCAGCCTAATAACTGAAAAGTAACCAAACTTCTGCTTTATTTATAATTGTATACAAATGTGGGATTCCTTATCTAGTAACCCATTATCCAGAGAGTTCAGAATTACAAGATGGCCGTCTCCCATAGACTCCATTTTATTCAAATAATCCAGAGTTTCATAAATGATTTCCTTTTTCTCTGTAGTAATAAACAGTACATTGTACTAGCACTAGTATCCTAGTACAAACTAAGATATAATTAATCCTTATTGGAAGCAAAGCCAGCCTATTGGGTTTATTAAATGCTTACATGATTTTCTAGTAGACTTTGACCTTCATTCCCCTAGGTTCAGCCCTTATCTAAGTAGACATACTGAATTTCCCCACATGACAATGCATGTGTGAATAGCAGGGTGAGGAGTTGTGGAGGTATGTGAAGTGCAAATGGAGGTCTTGTGCGTGTGTGGGGGGCAGACTTTGGGTATACACTCCTGTAGACCTGGCACTGGGGCAGGGTAATCTAGTAAATTGCCATATTCTGTAGATGTAAAGGGTCCAATACTAACTGTGCAGCCATTATGTCAACTATTAATTGTAAGTGAATCTGTGATAAAGTAGCATGTATGTTTAAAACAGAGAACATTGCTAAAGTAAGAGAAGAGTAGTAGAGGGCATGATAATCTTTATGGAGTTGATTATTATTTTCTCCCATTTTAAAGATTTCATTCAGCAGAAATGGTGTAAAATAATACAAAGTTACCTTAAAGGTGACCCACCCCTTTAATAGTAATTTGCAATAAATAATACCTTTGCAAACACAAATGGCTGTTAGTCTAATATATAATCATCTTTTAAAACAAATTGCAAATACACTAGCCTCATTTCAGCAAAGTTTTAAATTTCATAAAATTGGTTATAAGAGGGGGTCTCAGTTACTCATGCTCAGAACTCATACCATCTATGATTCTATTCTTATTCTGTCTTATTGATTACTAACCCTGCAGCTAATCCTGCTTAATTGGTCACTTGTCTGGCAAAGTTGCCCATGCATAGGACTAAATCGGGCAGATCCGGTCGTTGGCCAGAGGGAATTCTCAATGCTGACCAATAGATATCTGCCTAATTTTCAGCAGTGGGGCAGGCGCTCCTGAACACCCCATGCACAGGTTGATTAATTGCAGAAAGGGGCACAGCTGGCAGCTTTTATTAGACAGTGTAATGCCAGTTTAAGTGTGCTGAACTCCCTCATTCCCATTCTTCAAATCTTAGTGTACAGTCGTGGCAGAATTTTGCAAATAAATTTCCCCCTTTTTTTCGCTCACCTCCTGTGCTCCTGCCTGGGCATGTAGAATTTCAACGATCATCAAATGAAAAGATGGAGGAAGCAGAGGCGCAGAACTTTGTTGCAAACTTCTTTTATTAGGAAAAAACTACATGTTTTGGGCTCTCATGCCCTTTGTTTAGTTACAAATTGATCTAAAGTGGGTTTGAAATATGATACATTGTATTAGGTTTTATTTTTCTTTAAATTTATTTTTTACCTTTATAGATAACGTGTTTATGTGTATTATATGAAAAGCAACACAGGGTAAGCTCTGTTTTTTTATACCATGATATAACCCTCTGTTAAGTGTTTTATTGGCAGACCCCGTTAGTTATAACGAGTAGTTCCATAAAGTTTTTTGGCCTAAATTAATGTTTGCTTGGGTATAGGCGCTGAATGATACATCTGGATCAAGGCCTCCAAGCAGTTTACCCTATGGATGAACTCTGAACTTTGGAGCTTTTTTGCAGTTAATTAATCACCTATGGACACAGAGAGGTGGGATTTGGGATAATTGGTTAAGTGATTTAACCTTGGTGTAGGTTTGGGTGTTGTACACTTGACAAAGGGCATGAGAGCCCGAAACATGTAGTTTTTTCCTAATAAAAGAAGTTTGCAGCAAAGTTCTGCGCCTCTGCTTCCTCCATCTTTTGATTTGATGATCATTCCCATTCTTAGCATGATAAGCAGTAAGCACCAATCATCACTGGATGACCTAGCCAGGTTGTTTTGTTGCTATGATTTAAAATTCGATTTAAAATTCAATTTAAGATTCATAAACAATCCTAACTAATTGGGGAGGTTATCTACATATATGAAAAAGTTAGTAGGTGGCAGCCCAGGCCACTGTCTAGATCAGTGTCTCTAAATCTAAATGCTGGAAATATGCAGACATGCCAACTAATTTTCTCTGACTGACATGATGCTATTGTTGCTGGTGTAACAAGGGGCTCTTTTAATGCACAGACTTGTGCTATATTCCTTGATACTCTCAATATTGTGCTCCTCTTTTGGCACAAAGGAGACCTGAGTGTTTCCACAAGAATCAATGGAACCTTTTGGAGCATTGCCTCCACCTAGTGGGGAAAGAATAACAGTGTGTGGATTTGTTAAGAGAATGAAAATTATGTGCAGCAAAGGCAAAACATTCTCTATACAGAGTATCAGTGGGTGTCCTGTAAACAATCTAAGATTTAAGGAAAGGCCACAAAAGGCTGGGTCTAGGGAGGCAGAATTTCAGGAATGGCAGGTGCCATGGGTGCTGCCCAGCTGCATCATAATTGGGTTGGAAGCACTGAGAGAATTTGCTAACTCATTAAATCTCCCGTGCACGTTTCTTTCTCTTACCTTGTTTTCCGTCGCATCTGACTTGATGGAAATGCGCGGAAATCGTCCGTGTAGTTCTTCCCTAAATGTCCAGTTGTCTTTGACTTAATTCTTCTAGATACTGTGTATACCATGACCGGGGTAAATAAGAATCTTCATAGACATCTGTTTTACTGTCCACTATAAAACCAGGCTGTGTGTGTAAACTGCTGCTGTACTTTAAAGAAAAAGGATACATGTACGGCTTTTACATTAAAGCCATACAGGGAGTAGCAGTTGGAGGGATGAGCTGACCTCGACTAGGTCCAATTTTAAAGGACAACTAAACCCTAAAAATGAACAGGGCTAAAAATGCCATATTTTATATACTAAACTTATTGCACCAGCCTAAAGTTTCAGCTTGTCAATAGCAGCAATGATCCAGGACTTCAAACTTGTCCCTTGGGGGTTCCATCTTAGAAAGTGTCTGTGACACTCACATACTAAGTGGGCTCTGAGCAGCTGTTGAGAAGCTAAGCTTAGGGGCCGTCACAAATCATCCAGCAGAAAATTAGGTTGGGCTGTAATATAAGCAGATGCTACAGGGCTGATCGTTAAATTCTGATGCTAGTTGCACTGGTTTCTGTGCTGTCATGTAGTAATTATCTGTATTAATTACTAATCATCCTTATGCTGTGACATTTCTATTCTATGTGTACTGCATATTGTGTGTCAGTCCCTAAGCTCAGTAAGTGACAGCAGCACAGAGCATGTGAATCAGTGAATCAGCAGAAAAGAAGATGGGGAGCTACTGGGGCATCTTTGGAGACACAGATCTTTTCTGTTAGGCTAAGGCCAGACGGGGAGATTCGGGGGCATTTTGTCTCCTGGCGACTTCTTGCCGCGACTTGTAGCCCCCGAACCTCCCCGAATAGCCACGTACCCAAGCACTTTTTGGCGAGGCAATTTGGAGCGATTACAAAAAGCGCGCCGCTCCGTGTGGATACGCGCCGGCGTTTTCAAGCAACGCCGGTGCGCTTGGGTACGTGGCTATTCGGCGAGGTTCGGGGGCTACAAGTCGCGGCGAGAAGTCGCCAGGAGACAAAATGCCCCCGAATCTCCCCGTCTGGCCTAGCCCTTAAAGGGCTGTGGGTGCCTTGGGCTGGTACAGAAGCACAAAACATAATCTGCATGTCTAGCTTAGTTCTTTAGTTAAGCTTTAATTCTTCTTTAAATGATTTTAACAAACCTATAGTGTGGTGATCTAAATTACAGAAAGATCCCTTTTCTGTAAAACCCCAGGTCCCAAGCATTCTGGATAATAGATGCCATACCTGTATTCGTTAAGTGTGAATAAACAATATTGTGTAATATATAATATATAATAATATAATGTACAACTTTTCTAGCTACTTCTTTAGTTTAACTTTCCTTGTCCTTTAACAGAAGAATAAGGGGCAAATTCACTAACCTTTGTAGTTGCGCCAGCGACCGATTCGCCGCCAGGTGAATTTTCGCCAGTCCAGCTCTAATTCACTAAAATGTGAAGTTGCGCAAAGGGAGGCAGACAAATCGAAGTAACGCTAGCTATGCCTAATTTGCATATGGCGCCAACTTAAACGTATAATGGCTGTAAATGCTGCAGCAACTACAGGACACTTCACAAGGCCAGAAAAATTTAAATAAATAAAATAAACTTGTCCTACTGCCCTACACATGTCCCCACTGTATAGTAGAGTTGGCATATGTTAGGAATTATAGGGGGAAGGAGAGTACCCTAAAATAATTTACACTCTTTTTCAGCCTATCTCCCTTCAAAATTGAAAAGTCGCCAGTGTTTTTGTGGGATTTAGAAAAAATTTCAAATCTAATGTATTGGACTTTGCCAGGTCTGACCTGAAGAAGTAAAATCTAGCGCAAGAGGTAACTTTCAGTAAAATGGGCATCTTAGTGAATTAGCATAGTTATGTCCCTTCGTCAGTGCGCAACTTCACCTGGCGTAAGGGGGCGAAGTTGCGCTAGTCTATCTATTTCGCCGGCGAATTTTGCCAGGGACACTGTTAGTAAATCGGCGAAGTTTCAAAATGACATCACACTGGCAAATTAGCACTAGCGTTAGACGCTTCGCGCTTTAGTGAATTTGCCCCTAAGCCTCAAGTCTGAATGCTGGATTAGACAAGGCATCCAACAGAAAATATAACTATGTACCCGGATGTAAGAAATGGCCTGACCTGTGTTTTGGCCAAAGTGAGACTTTGTTTAATGCTGGATTAGACAAGGCATCCAACAGAAAATATAACTATGTACCCGGATGTAAGAAATGGCCTGACCTGTGTTTTGGCCAAAGTGAGACTTTGTTTAAGGTGTGGATGCAGCAAGAACTCCTTACTTAAAGGGGTTGTTCACCTTTGAGATAACTTTTAGTATGATGTAGAGAGTGATATTCTGAGATAATTTGCAATTGGTTTTCATTTTTTATTATTTACAGTTTTTGAGTTATTTCGCTTTTTATTCAGCAGCTCTTCAATTTGCATTTTAAGCAGTCTTGTAACTAGGGCCCAAATTACCCTAGCAACCATGCATTGATTTGAATAAGAGACTGGAATGTGAATAGGAGAGAGTCTGAATAGAAGGATCAGCAATAAAAAGTAGCAATAACAATACATTTGTAGCCTTGCAGAGCATTTGTTTTTTTAGAAGGGGACGGCGACGCCCATTTGAAAGTTGCAAAGAATCAGATGAAAAGACAAATAACTATAAAACTATAACAAATAAATAATAAAAACCAATTGAAAAGTTGCTTAGAATTGGCCATTCTATAACATAATAAAAGTTACCGTAAAGGTGAACCACCCCTTTAACATTATCACTTCACATTCTTTTTATATGTGGCATGTTGTACATTTAGGTTTCATGCATGCAGCCCATAATGCTATGTGATCATTCCTCTGTTCTGATCTCTGTAGTTTCCTATCTTTTTAATCTACTGTTTATACAGGTAAAAGATCCCTTATCTGGTATATCTGTTATACTAAATGCTCAGATTCAGAATTGCAGGAAAGCAATCTCCCCTAGAGTCCAGTCTAAGCAAATAATTTTAGTTTTTTTTTTTTTAAATATCCTTTTTCTCTGTGATAATAAAACAGTACTTTGTACTTGATGGCAATTAAGATGCATAAATCAACATTAGTGGCAACATAATCCTGCTGGGTTTATTTAATGTTTAAAGGAGAACTAAACCCTAAAAATGTATATAGCTAAAAATGTCATATTTTATATGACTGAGCTGATCTTATTGCACCAGCCTAAAGTTTCAGCTTGTCAATAGCAGCAATGATTAAGGACTTCAAACTTATCACAGGGGGTCACCATCTTGGAAAGTGTCTGCAACACTATGCTCAGTGGGCTCTGAGCAGCTGTTAAGAAGCTAAGCTTAGGGGTCGTTGCAAATTATCAAGCAGAAAATGAGGTTGGCCTGTAATATAAACTGATGCTACAGGACTGATTATTAAATTATTATTCTGGCTGCAGTGGTTTCTGTGCTGCCATGTAGTAATTATCTGTATTAATTTCTAATCAGCTTTATACTGTGACATTTCTATTCTATGTGTACTGTATATTGTGAGTCAGTCCCTAAGCTCAGTAAGTGACAACAGCACAGAGAATGTGAATCAGTGAATCAGCAGAAAAGAAGATGGGGAGCTACTGGGGCATCTTTGGAGACACAGATCTTTACTGCTAAAGGGATGTGGTTGCCTTGGGCTGGTACAGAAGCACAAAACATAATCTGCATGTCTAGCTTAGTTCTTTAGTTAAGCTTTAATTCTTCTTTAAATGATTTTAACAAACCTATAGTGTGGTGATCTAAATTACAGAAAGATCCCTTTTCCGTAAAACCCCAGGTCCCAAGCATTCTGGATAATAGATGCCATACCTGTATTCGTTAAGTGTGAATAAACAATATTGTGTAATTCTCTGTACATCTTCCCCAACTTTTGCTTTATTTTGTGCACCAGGCTAACCTTTGAATAAAAAGTTTTTATGCAAAATAAGTAAAATATGAAACTCTAGCGTTTCCAGAATATTCTATGTGTTGAATTTATGGTGCACAATTTTCCATTTTATTATGAAAAGCACAATTTCCCCATTGTGAATCCTTTGTAAATAAATTTTTCAAGAATCGTATGAGCATTTTCCATGTTCCCTCTCACTCGCTGGGCTCCTGTTATTTCCCTTTGTTATGTTCTTATTTCCTGAGAAAATTATTCGGTAAAGTATAAGCAGGGACATGCTGTTTTTCATCTGAAGCGTGGGCTCAAGTGTTTACAGCATGCTTTACCTTAAGAACTCTCCATTTGTTTTGAAACTTCCCAATTACGAGAACAGGATAAAAGAGTTTCCATTTTAGAAATAAATGCAATTAGACGAATTTAGATTCCAGATTTAATCATGAAACTGCCGAGTATATTAGGCATTTTCTAAAGTCAGCATCAACGTATTTTATAACATTATTTGCTTTTGTGCAGCCTGGAGCTCAATTCGGGACGAACAGATTTGCTTAGAGAGATTCTCATGAAATCGCAACAGAATGGCTGGTTCCCGAACGATTTTATATGTTTGTGATCTTTTTATGAACTAAGGTGGGGCATGACTAAATGTTGGACCTTAGAGGGGTCTTGAAGCAAAAAAAAAAAGCTAACAAATAACACTTTAGTGTAAAATATAAATAAAAAAAATCAAAGCCATTTAATTTATAATCTAGGAAAGCTAGCACCACAATGAGCAAGGGTCGTTTTGATTCCACTTTGGCAACTACAATGAGAAAAAGAAATACAAGTATGGGATCTGTTATACAGAATGCTTGAGATCTGGTGTTTTCCATAAAACAGATCTTTCCATAACGGGCATCTTCATACCTTAGGTGTAATAGGAAATCATGTAAACATTAAATAAACCCAAAAAAGATTGTTTAGCTTTCAATACGGATAAATATCTTAGTTGGGATCAAGTACAAGGCACATTAAAAAAGGAAATCATTTTAAAAAATTTGGATTATTTGATTGTAATGGTGTCTGTGGTAGACAGCCTTTCCATAATTCGAGAATTGAAATGCTTGCTCATGGGGTGGTGGGCTGCAAGAATGAAGTAAGCAATCATTACAGTAAGCTGTAAGAAACTATGGGGCAAATATAATTAAGGTTGACGGCAAAATAATTCTATCACCAGTAGAAAGGGAAAAAAAATCTAATGAAAAATCAGATGGAAAAGCGGAGGTATTCTGTGATAGATGAGGCAGATTTTTCAAATGTTTTGTATTTTGCAGAAAATTGGTAAAACGTTTTACAATGTCAGAAAAGTCTTTCAGGATGTTGAGAAAGGTTTTCATAAATGTTGGAGAATCGGGAACCTCTGAAATATCTGTCCCTATGTCTATAAAAGACCTGTGTATTTCCTATTTAACAGTCTATTTTCCAAATCAGAAAGATTCTACCCAGCATGGAAGAGAACTGTCTAAATGATTACCTCCCTCATCTAAAATTATGGAATGAGGACCCAAGCCCCTTGTGGTTGCAGGAACAGCTGTATGGAAGTTACATTTTGACTGCTCAAAGCAGGTCTAAAATATTGTTTTAACTTAAGGTGGCCATACACGTAGAGATCCACTTGTTTGGCGATATCGCCAAACGAGCGGATCTCTCCCCGATATGCCCACCTTGAGGAGGGCGATATCGGCTGATCCGATCGTGGGCCTTAGGGCCCAACGATCGGATCAGAATAGAGGCCATATGGGCGGTCGGATCGCGGAATCGCATACACACACAGATGCACCCGCAATCCGACTAGGTTTTTTAACCTGCCCGTTTGAGATCTGCCCGACTTTCAGCCAGATATCGATCGGGGAAGCCCCTCGGATGGCCCCACACACGGGCCAATAAGCTGCCGACTCAGTCTGTCGGCAGCTTTTATTGGCCCGTGTATGGGGCCTTTATTGATGATAAAGTCAATTGCACTTTTTGTGCTAGTAAACTGGACTCTGTTTTTGTTACTGTCTCTGTATTCCTGTTTCTAGCAAAGTACAAATAACCTTTACCTGAATGTCTCTCTACTACTACTGCTGCCTGGTTTAACAACAATAGTGAAAGGAAGAATGAGGTTTGAGTAACCTGATGCATCAAGCTTATGAACTATACAAAAATATATCTGAACCAATTCTCTCTGAGAGAGAAAATACAAGAACATTATTAATAACTGTGAATTAAATGATTTGATAATAAATTATACATTAACAAAGTTAATTTCCATGGCAGAATTCT
Organism: Xenopus borealis; assembly: GCA_024363595.1. Lineage (NCBI taxonomy): Eukaryota > Metazoa > Chordata > Amphibia > Anura > Pipidae > Xenopus > Xenopus borealis. The sequence continues at coordinate 87,175,518 of CM044431.1, read as the reverse complement.
GTGTTCACCCCTAACAAAAACAAGATCTGTTCCTTATATAGTCTCATTTTCTAGTTATTATGGAACCATCTCTTGTCAGGACCACCCTATTATTCCATCAAGCAGGATTTAAACATTTGTTGGTTCAGTGGATTTTGGATAATCTGCTTGAAGTCCACTTCAAGTTCAAGGACAAAGGGTTTGGAGGGCTTTAACAGGGCAAACACTTAGAGAGATGCCATAGCAACCAAGTGAAATTAGCGCACAAAAGAATTTTTATCTATTTTGATACAATCCTTGATACTTAGAAATGTAATTTATTGTTGATATAACCTAAAATGCATCCAGTAACCAAAGATACTGAACATTTACAGTATACAGCTAAAATAGAATAACTGCTGAATAGTTTAAAAGATCATTAGACATGATTTCTGCCTAAAGATGGTCATATGTGGAGCAACATGGTAGGTTGTGGTAGGAAGCCTGTAGGTTGACCACAGGCTTCTTATGACCTTCAACATGGATACTAATGTATTTATGATCCCATTACAAGAAAGATAGAATTTAGGGGCCACAATTGGTTGTGCCTATGTGTACCCCCTAGCTTCTGAATAGAACTCTGCTGAACACAGACAGTGTAGCATTAAGTGAAAAAGCACAAACACATGCTCATACCAGGGCAAAGTGTACATAAACCATGCTGGCTTGTGCTTGTTTTTTTTTTTTGTACTGCTTCAAACTTTCCACCTGTTTTGCTAAGAAGCAGAGGAAAATGAAATCCATTCAGACCTTAAATATATTGGAAACACCAGAGCAGCTTGTCACTGCTGAGCAGGACAAATAGAATGATTAGTCATAACCAAAAAAAAAAAAACAGAGTAACAGCAAACTTTAAGGAGCAAGGGTCAAATGTCAGAGTTTTATTTTAACCTTAAATCTCCAATTGTATCTTATGTAAGAAAAAACTCGAACAAATATTCCCGGCTCAAAAACTCAAATAGAATTTGACTAAACTCAAATAGGAGTTTTTTTCTCTGAAAAAAAAAAAACTCGAATGTCAGGAAGGCTATAAACATTGTCAAATAGGTCACTGGACCTCTGCCATTGCCTTCTACATGAACTCAGCAGGTTTTAGGTGGTGAATAGTTGAATTAGAGTTGTTCCCAGGGTCAAGGTATGATAAATCTCGAATTTGAGTTTGGATTATTCCCAATTTGAATTTGTGACTTTTTACCAAAAATCCAACTAGAAAAATCGAATTTACAATTAACCATTAACCTATTCATCATGCTGTGTAAAAAGTAGAGAGGAACATTAACAGTGATGTTGCCCATAGCAACCAATCAGCAATTAGATTTCAACAGTTTAATTATAACATTACATATTTATTACATACCCCCTTAATCTGTTCTAGATATAGCTACATCCATATGTGAGGTTAAATAAGAGATGAATATATTTAAAGGAGAAGGAAAGGTTCAAACGAAGTAAGCCTTATCAGAATGGTCCACCTAAATATAACAGTAAACCCTCAAAGTAGTGCTGCTACTGTCAATAGAAACACAGCATTTCTTTCCTTCTTTTGTGTACACATGGGCTTCTAGATAAGACTTCCTGCCTTCGGCTTAAACCTCCTTTCCCGGGCGTGAGCATGCTCAGTTTGTGTCTCTCCCCCCCCCCTTCTCTGCTGTAATCTGAGCCCTGAGCTATAAGTGACAGGGAGAGACTCAGGCAGGAAGTGATGTCACACAAAGCTGATACTGCAGCTGCTATCCTAAACAAACATTCCCAAACCAAAGAAGGACGTCTATCCGGTAAAATAACACAGGTTTTTACCAGAGTGCCGTCCTTCTTTGGTTTGGATACGTGTTGGCAATGGGGACGCTATGTACATATCACGCGGTGCAATACATGGGAGCAGCTATGGGATTGTGAGTTTGGAGAGGTTTCTTTGGTATGTTGGTGACTATGGTAAAACATTGTACAGAATAAATACAGCATTCTAGCTTAAACTATTGCAGCTAGTCTATTGGCAATTAAATGCCTCCGTAACTTTCCTTCTCCTTCAAGGAAAAAAAATATAAAACTGTTTTGCCATTACAGGTGTAGCAGGATGTTGTCAAATTAGCATTAGAAGTTTTTTGGGTTACAGAATGATTCCCTTTAGTTGCTTTTGAACTAACACAAATACATAGATTTTTCTATTTTCTCTTATGCAAGCAGTATACCCAACACATACCATGTAAACAATAATTACATTACATCTGTCATCTATTTGCATAGTTGTGCATTTCTATTAACAACACACCCATCCACCTGTATCATTTTTATTGGCATGGGACCCTAACATTTAGACACATATATGCACTTTAACATAAACAGCTAATTCTGACATTTTTCTCCCTTTGCTCTATTTATAAAAACTTCAACTTCCTCCTCCAATAAAATATCACTGAAATATGTTCACCATATGAGACCTTGAAAAATCCCTTTGTTCCTTATAGAAACATGAAGTGTCTCTTATGGGTACAATAAGGGAAGAAATCACTTTTTAACAACCAGCTGATCATTTTACAAAATATAATTATTCTGGAACTTTGAATATTTGTATTTCCAACATGAATAGAAACTGATGAAGTGTGCAAGTATCGATATGACCACTTCTGTATTGTCTAAATAAGGCACTTATTCACAAACCCCTAACACATTTTCAATGTACACTGAAGCATTATGAGAACAGCCAATATGCAAGACATGCCCCATATGTAATAAAAGGCACTAAGTTTGCCCAGGAGCAGTAACCCATAGCAACCAATCAGTGGTAGAATTTAAGGGTTGTGTGTTTAAAAGTAAACATCTAATTGGTTGCTATGGTTTACTGATTATGGGCAAAATTAGTGCTTTTTATTATATAACCCCCATAGAGCTTTAAATTCTTGGGAATGAAAGACAAAACCCATCATCTAAAACAGTGCTGTCCAACTTCTGTGGTAGCAAGGGATGGAATTTTTCTGGCCTGTGTGGTGGAGCGCCGATAACAGAAGCCAGTGTTAGTTACTCCCTGTTTTTAATCCACACTCATGTTACCACAACAACTTTTAAGACCATATCTACATTACCGGTAGCACACCAAAAACCGAAATGGTTGTTGCTAACTAGGGATGTCACTTATAACTCATTTGAGAATGTTCATTAAGTTTATTTAAGATATACCCTTAAATCCATAAGCCTCCTTCTTCCCTGTGGATAACACAGCAACCCCAAGCACATAATTAAACATCAAGTATTTCCAAATGCTAACAAACACCACCAGGTTCACCTCCTGTAGGCAGAGCATGGCAGACAGAGTATGGCACACACAGGGAGAATAGGGCAGACAGAGTATGGCACACACAGGCAGCATAAAGCAGGCAGAGTACAAAACACTCAAGAAGCATAGGGCAGGAAGAGTAGGGCACACATAAGGAGCACAGGAGAGGCAGAATACAGCACAAGACCGGGAAACCTATAAGGACCACTCTTAAGATGAATAGTTCATAGTGTGACACAATGCTGGTGCCCCTCCAGCAGTTTGTATGAATTGTGAAAAGCTGAACAATGTGGGCAGTTTCAGTCTGGGTCTGAGGTGTGAGCAGTACAGGGCTTTAGGGTATGAACAATTGAGGTGTCACAAGTGTAAACAATGCTGGGTGGATTACATGTGTGAACTATGCAGGAGTTTATGGTCTAAATTTGAGATGTAAACAATGCAGGGACCAGTCAATCTCAGTACAAATACCGTTTAAACTTAAGCTCCCCATAGACGCAACGATCTTTCCCTGCCGAACGACCGATCTTAGGGAAGTCCGACCAATCTGTCAAATTATCGTGCGGTTAGTGGGATACAAACGATCGTTCATCTTACGATTTTTCGTCCGACATTGGTCTGATGATTGATCGGCCAGGTTAGAAAATCTTTATCGGTCCCCACGCAATCTACCTATGTTTGCAGGGCCAAGCAGGCAGCGACCCTTCAGTTTTGCTGGCAATATCGCCTGAAATGGTCTTTTTTTTTTTTCCCAAGTTGATTTTTATTGAATTTTAACTTCCCACAAACAAACAAACAAATTTCACATAGTGCATCAATGACAGCATTTAGATACAATTATTTGGTTTTGCATGTCT
>CM044431.1:87132205-87162780 GCA_024363595.1 Xenopus borealis | reverse complement strand
GTCTTAATTGAATTGGTGTAGGCACAATCGGGGGGATTGGGGGGTCCCTGGCCTAGGAGTATATATAAAATACATACACATTGGTGCTGAAATCCGCTCCACATTCCTGCACCCAGGCCCACAGAGTAGCTCTGGGCTCAGGCACATTTAAAAAGCGGTTAGGAGCATTGGAGCCACATTTGGCATTACCCTAATTGTTTAGTTTACTTTCTATCCAATGCTGATAAAGATATTACCCTTATACCAATCCCTGCATGACCTTAGAAATCCCTCCTTTCATGCTCACCATAGCTCAGTGGCCTGTAAGTGCAGATATCCTTAATAAGCGCATCTAGGTTAGCCGCTATATGTTCTTGAGGCATGTCCAGCTGAAAGAAAATTAAAATTAAAGTGACCACTACTGAATAAATACAAAACAAACTGTATCCCAGTTTCAGGTTGAAGTGAATGCGCTTTGTTATCCAATATCCTTAAAAGGGCAGTATACCTTTGTTCAACTTGAATTCAGTGAATAGAGCTTGTGCTGTACATATTTTCACCTGCTGTTTTCATCTCAAACAAATCTATGTTTATTGCGAATTCTTGAATTAAAAAGGGCAAACTGTGAGAATGAAGCTACTCCATGACATAACCTTATACATTCTGAATGCTTGCTTTTTTATTTGAGTGGTAATAGTACCACTTGTGTCTGCTGCTGCTGCTGCTGCTGCTGCTGGTTTTTTGCTTCAACAACCCTCGCCTTCTGCTCCTTACCAACATGTTGCTCACCAACACTTTGGATGTTGCTCCCAGTGGCCTCAAATAGGCCTCAGTAGGTTCTTATTTTTTAATTCCTGGTTTGGAAGCTTAAAAAAACAGCTGTCCTTTAGGTAGCCATTGCACATAAAGGCTACCAAGAGTCAATCAACCCATAATTGGCACCTCCAGGAACTTTGTGCGTGCTTGCTTTGCTCTCCAACTTTTATTCACAGCTGTAATGTGGCTCATGGGTAAAAAACGTTGGGGATTTCTGGTCTTGAAGGTAAGCTGCTTCATCCCTCCATCACTCTCCAGAATAAAATAGATGATGTGACATTATGCACACTTCCCCTTTTATTGTATAAGGTGACACTAAATATAGTGAATATACCAATGATTTATCTCTTTAAAAAGATACTGGTATCATTTTAGGATATATAGATATCGGGGACCTTGGCAAACTCTAGCCATGCTTAAAATAACACTCCCTGTAACTCCACCTGCTGATGATAGTCTTTGCAAAGTAGAGAACTATAACATTATTTTTGTTCTGCGCTTTTAAATGATATTATTCAGTTTGCTTATAAAATTACAAAAATAGCTTGACACCGCACATTAAAATTTCCAGCTATTCCTTTTTCCCTTAACAACCAGGACAATATTGATGTCCCAGAAAGTTGCACAGGCATACTTGTATAAAAGACTGACCAGAAATTTGTCAAACAAATCTCAGTCAAAATCAAACATATGGCACAAAGAATGAAATCATAAAAAGAAAACGGACAACTGAGCACAATCCCGTCAGCAGAATATTTTGGAGAAACGTTAATAAACAGACTAAAAGAGGGATATTTCAATTACAGCTATTAGATTTGCCCAGCTAATTGTCTTTAAATTCTCTTTTGCCAGGATTTCCAGAATGCCAAACTTTTGCAAAATGGGTCAGATGCGTCATTCATACCCGATCTCCAGACTGTGTAGTAAAACTGATGTGTTTTAAGAACATTGTGAATACTTTATTTATATATGTAGTAAAACTTTTTTTTAACACAGTAAGGCCCCCTTCTTTTATATTTTACAACACAAGAGGCTACATGATGACAATATTCACTGATTGAAGTACAGGTATGAGATTTGTTATCCAGAATGCTCAGGACCTGGAGTTTCCCGGATAACGGATGTTTTTGTAACATATAGTTTACTAAATCATGTAAAATTAAATGAAACTAGATAAGCTGGTTTTGCTTCCATTAAGGACTGATGGACCAAGTACAAGGTATCGTTTTGTTATTACAGAGAAAATGGAAATAATTTTTAAAAATTTCGACAAAATGGAATCTATGGGAGATGGCCTTTCAGTAATTCGGAACTTTCTAGATAATGGGTTTCCAGATAATGGATGCCATACCTGTAATTGATTATAGTGATTAATCTTTAAAATATGCGGATTGTTCAGAAGGTTTTGGAAATGTCCACCTATACCGGTGTAATAAAAATGTAATTATTGGCATTTCTCTATCTGGGACCACAGAAATGTCACTTAATGCTCATTACCTTCCAACATGTGGCGAGGCTAGTGCTGCACTCTGCATGCCGTGCCAGATATAAAAAAAAAATTTGGCATGAAATCCAGTGTACAGACAGGGTAAGTATATGGTCCAATTGTGGCTTGTGCTGCTAGTGCTCATTAACTGGCATATTTGAGTGACACATAATTTAGGGGACAGCTATGGGGATGTCTGAAAGTCCCTGTCCTTCATCATTGAATACAGCACTGACAAACACATCAGAATTCTGCTGTGGAAGGCAGATTGTGCCCTTTTTGGAATTTTTGTGCCAAAAGCAATTCATATACTTTGCGTGTGTACGTTACCTGCCTACTTAGATTGTAAGCCATACGGGTCAGATTTCTCCTGCCTATTGTCTCACTGACACTTAGCATTTAGCCTTTAATGTAAGTGTACTTTATATGTATTTGTATTTATTATAGTATTAACATCTGTTGCTGCAAACATAACTGGTGCTTTTTAAATACAAACACTTTACACTCTGCCTTGAAAGTAAATGACCCCTAATATTTGACTTTTATGTGCATTAACCAGAAGGGTGCACTAAACAGCGATACAAAATATGTTGGCGCTATAGAAATACATGTTAATAATTATAATAATAATAAATACAATAGACTGCATTATATGCATTATTTTATTGTTCTTCCTCATGGCCTTGGTAACTGGAGATCCTTTAACACAGGGGTGCCCAAAAGGTAGATCGGGATCCACCAGTAGACCTCTAGTTGGTGATCAGTAGATCTCAAGACACCATCAACAGTTTGTCTAAACCACCCTATTTCATACTTTTCATTCATTCATTCATTCATTAAGTTAAGGTTAAATAAGAAATGTTTGTTTGTTAAATATAGTAATATAAATGTGCTCATAAATGAATATAATATTAAAGTAATATTTTCCATGGAACAGAATGCTAACAATGCTTTTATGGATGTAAATCATAATGGGACAACATCACTAAAAGCAGACCATGCATTAGTAAAGTATGGGCACTCTTGCTTTAACACATACCAATGGATCGATATTAAAGGTGACCTGTTACCTTAAAAATAATATTTCCTATTTTATATGTCAAGTAAAATAAACTTTACTTACACTATAAAAATATATAGATTGTTTTTAGTCCTGAAATTCATAATCACAACAAGCAGGCAGCAGTCATTCTGTGGGCTCTGTTATTAAGGCAGGCTTTGCATCATGCCAAAATCTTGTTTATGTGCCAGAATGGGGGGCTTGATGACCATGACCATGCTACTAAACGTAGCTACTGCTATTCTGTGGCACAGGGGGTGTATTCTTCTGGCATTTTATAGCCGGAGGAGATACATAAATATATACTCTTTGTACACAATAAGCTCTGGCATCATACATCAGTGTGTACATGGATTACAATCCCATAAACAAAGGTATATCTTTACATCAATAGTGAGGCATAATCTCTTAGTAAGATGTGCAATGCAGCAGTTAGTATTGCTGCCTAAAGCTTCACACACACAAGCTGATATAATATGCCAACAGATTTGGCTGCATATTGGGCAGTGTATGGGACCCTCCAACAGGCTTCCCTGGTCAATATCTGGCTGAAAAGTCGGCCAGATTTTAATGAGTTTAAAAATCTCCGTTGGATCAAGGACCACATTGGTTCGATGATGCAGCCCTCGATCCAAACCCCCATATTTATCTCATTGTGATAAGATTGGATCTACCAGTTATCACCCACCTCAAGGTGGGCATATCTGCTCAATTAGCAGTGTCACCAAACAAGCGGATCTTCCAATGTATGGCCTTGGGCTGGAACAGAAAACCAAAACATAAAGTACATTTCTAGCCTACTTCTTTAGTTTAACTGTCCTTTAACTATTCATGCTGTGTATATGTCTGTGACTAGTAGGCTCAGACTGGCAGTCTGTGGGTTCTAGCAAATTCCAGAGAGGCTGCTGTAGTGTAGACAATCACTATTTATTGGGCTAGCTGTTTGGGCTTATGTGTACTTGAAGTGCCAGAGCCTGGTGAAGGGAATATAATATTCGAATGAACGAATAAAAAAAAAACGATCGTTCGATTAAAAATTCGATCGTTCTATTGAAAAGTTCGATTTTAACCCTTCGATCCAATTTTTCCTATTCGATCACAAACAACTTTAAAACACCTATGGGAACTTCCATAGGGTTTTAAAGCAATTCGGTAGGTTCAATCTGGCGAACTGGCCTATCAAATGTTTTTTTAAAGGGGAAGTACTTCGACCATCGAATATTCGAATACAATTAAATTTGATTATTCAAATTATTCGAATCGGTCGAATATTGAAAATTTGATGGTCGAATTTGCCTCATTTGCATATTTGAAATTCGAATCTTTTTGAAAATTTGATCGAATTTCGTATCCTTCATGTGAATTTGATAAATCTGCCCCATAGTGTTTTTCTTAAACATGCTTCATCTTTTTATCATTTCAAGGGGTTGTTAACCTAAATATAACATTCTGCTTAATGTAAGCAAAGATATGTCCAAGTAACTTTCCAATCATTATTTGAGCATTTTCAATTATTCAAACAGAGTATTTAAAGATAATTGCTTTTGAAGTAGTATCTGTCCGGTTCTTGCCATTCCCGTGTAATGTTTGTTGTGACTACATGTACCATTGAAATAAAGAATCAGTTGCTAGCACTCCTTCAGCCAAGGGGGAAATTCACTAAAGCGCAAAGCGTCTACTGCTAGCGATAATTCACCAGCATGACGTCAGTTCACAACTTCGCAAATTCAATAACACGGACTCTGGTGAATTTTCTCTAGCGAAGTAGATAGACTACCGCAACTTCGCACCCTTACGCCAGGCGAAGTTGCACACTGACAAAGGATGGTTATTACGCAAATTCACTAAGATGACCATTTTACTGAATGTTACCACTTATGCTAGACGTTACTTCAAGTTCAATACAAAAATTCAAAAATTTTCTAAGTCCCAAAAAAACGCTGGTGTATTTTACCTTTCTAGGGTGATAGTCTGAAAAAGAGCAAAATTTTTTTGGGGGGTTACCCTCCTTCCCCCCTACATTTCCTAACGTATGGCAACTCAACTATACAGGGGGCACATGTTTAGGGCAATAGGACAATTTTTTTTTTTTATTAAAGGTTTCCTGGGCTTGTGTAGTGTAATGTAGTGGCTGTAACATATACTTCTATTAGACTTTGAAATTCGCGCCGTATGCAAATTAGGCATTGCTAGCGTAAATGCGCTTTGCCTGGCGAAGTAACACTAGCGCAACTACGCTGCCATTCGCCAACCTTAGCGTAACTTCGCACTGTGAATTTGCGTAGCGCTTGCGAACATTCGCCTGGCGAAGTGTGGCGAACATTAGCGGAGGCAACACTAGCGAATTTTCGCCGCTTAGTGAATTTCCCCCCAAGACTCCAAATCCCATGAAGCAGAACTGCTGAAGTGTGCAAAGCATTGAGGGAACTTTTATCCTAGTTATCAAAACTGATACAGCACAACTGAAAATCTACTTTACTAATACAGGTATTGGCCCCTTTAATCCAGAATTCTTGGGGCCTGGGGTTTTCTAGATAACTGATCTTTCTGTAGTTTGGATCTACTTACCTTTTGTCTACTAAAAAATAATTTACACATTAAATAAACCCAATAGGCTTCCAGTAAGGATTAATTATATATTTGTTTGGATCAAGTACAAAGTATTGTTTTATTATTACAGAGAAAAGGAAAACATTTTTTTTCTTTTTTTGGATAAAATGGAGTCTATGGGAGATGGCCTTTTCATAATTGGGAGTTTTCTGTATAGCAGGTTTCTGGATATTGGATCCTATACCTGTACAATGAAACATAAATGATAATGCAGGATAGAAACCCTAGCATTAAAGCTGTTAGGTTGTGCCTTTCTCTGAATCAACCAGCAGTTAAGTTTCACTTAGACAAGTTGAACTTGATTGACCTGTGTTTTGTCAACCCTAAAGTTAATCAAAGACATAACAATTACAATCTTTTTCGTGACCATTTAGAGCTGAATCATCAGACATACAGTTAGAAACAATAGAATTACACCTGTATCTGATGATTCAGCCGTTCCTCTTCTGTCAAATAAGCACGGAATATTGTGCAAAACAAAGTTTATGTGCATCTATAGCCACCTTAAGCCTAAACAATGTAGCTGAGTGTACAGCTAGTCCAGAAGAAAGTAGGACTGCAATCAATTAGTATACTAAATTAGCATTTGTTTGTCATCAGACAAAAGAATGTCGATCTAAATCCAGTTATTAGGTCTGGTAAAAGGATAAAATGCATTCAAGTGGGCATCAGTATAACAGACATAATCTGCAGTGGAAACAAAATTTGTGAATGGCACATCAATAAATGAATTAGAAAAATAGCTAACATTTTCTGACATGGTATCAAAGAATAAGGAGAATTGAGTTCATTTAAATAATTTCTAAAGGGCAAATAAAGGCTGAGGGTAGTGACACACGGCAGATTCGGGATGATTTAGTCGTCTGGCAACTAATTGCCTCTTTCTCTGGGCGGCAAACTCCCCGAACTGCCTTCCTGTGCCATACCGTCGGCTTGAATGAAAAGTCGCCAATGGAATGGCACTCAACGTGTTTTCCGAGGTTGCCCGAAGTTTCCTCGTGAGGCAATTTTGGAAAACACAGCGTTGCAAGTTCGTTGTGCCGGCGGTACGGCACGGGAAGGCAGTTCAGGGAGACGAAGAGGCGATTAGTCGGCAGGTGACTAAATCTCCCCGAATCTACCCATGTGTCACTACCCTGATGTCTCATGCTCAACTGAATAATCAAACAGGCCATATAAGGGAGTTAAGGTGCTGTCAATCCAAGCCGAACGGCTTTGGTAGGCCAATAGAGCAGGATATTCAATATAATTGATGGCAAAGGGGTCTAGATTATCCTGGCAGCCCTTTCATAAATTAACCCAAAACAAAGTTCACGTGCCATCAGTCCTCTTCCTGTAGTGAGCGGCATCTTCTGGCGCATGTGCAGTAGGTGGCATTTGCCGGTTCCTGATCTACTGCAAATGCTCCAGAAGACACCGCTCACTACAGGAAGAAGACTGCTCGTGACAAGATGGCTCCGTGAACTCTGCTGGAGAGCACCTACAAGGAGGGGTAATAAGTTAGGAACATTTGCCAGGGGGGGAGGTAGGTAGGGGGGAGGAGGGCCTCTGGGGGGAGGCGTTTTGCGCCAACAGGTTTTCCTTCTCCTTTAAAGCTGATTAGGATACATTGCTACACAGTTTTAGGAGACTAATAATAACTCAGCAGGCAACCTATTCTTTAGGCATTTTATTTGGTACCAAAGTGCCCAAAATAAAGATGGGTATTTTCAGCTGCAGTGTGCAATAACAGAAAAATAATGGAGTGCATAAATGAACAATTGCTCCATTTACATATGGATGTAAGAATTCTAAATAGTGCCACCGGATACTAGCTGGCTGCATCCCCCCCCCCCCAGAATGTTCTGTGATTATTTCTACTTTTTCATTACTTATCCTTCTGTTAAGGTCCTCTCCCATTCTCTCTTACTCATTCATAACACTGTCTGGTTGCTAGGGTAAACTGTACCCTAGCAACCAGAGTGCTTCTGAAATTCTGGAGTCGCTGAACAAAAATGGTAAAAACAAAACAAAAAAAATCACATCTTACTACTTTAGAGATAACCTATATGTTGTGCTGCCTGAAAGAGCAAAAGGAAGCAATGAGGCAGACAAAACAAACTGCTGAAAAACCTTTCTGCAGTTTGAAAAAGGGGAAAAAATCACTATTTAAAAAGACTGATGTTTTTATATAGCCATCATCATATATGGTACCAAACTGACTGCAGCCCTAGCAATGATTAAAGGAGAAGGAAAGGTTCAAACTAAGTAAGCCTTTTCAGAAAGGTCCACCTATATATACCAGTAAACCCTCAAAGAAGTGCTGCTCGGAGTCCTCTGTCAAAAGAAACACTGCATTTCTTTCCCTGCCGAACGACAGATCTTAGCGAAGTCTGACCAATCGGTCAAATTATCATGCGGTTAGTGGGATACAAACGATCATACATCTTGTGATTTTTCGTCCGACATCGGTCTGAAGATTGATCGGCCAGGTTAGAAAATCGATCGTTTTGAGACAATCGTGGTCTCACGATAACCATTGGATCTTTCAAAAATCTTTACGTCTATGGTCAGCTTAATGCCTTCAGCTTAAACCTCCTTGCCCCGGGCGTGAACATGCTCAGTTTGCTCCTCTTTCCCCCCCCTTCTCTGCTGTAATCACTTAAACCCAGAGCGTTAAGTGAGCAGGAAGAGACTCAGGCAGGAAGTGATGTCACACCAAGTTAATACTACAGCTGCAATCCTAAACAAACAAGAGAGCTTCTAGAGCTTTTTACTCAGGTATGGTAAAACATTCTACTGAATGTAGAATTGCACTATTGCAGCTAATCTATTAAAATGCCTCTGTAGCTTTCCTTCTCCTTTAAAAACCAATGCTGAATTAAGCAGCAACAATAGCATAAGGGCTGTGTATCAGATACACGTCAAGCACTAAAGTTAGCACAAGGCTTGTGTATTGGATACACTTATTGTGGGAGAATAAAATACAGATTTTGAAAGTTCACCTTGAACATTTATCTAGTCAATAACAAATAGGCTGTTTCAGTACAGTCACATCTTAACAGTCAAAACATGCTTTGCAGAAAGCTTTTAAATCTGCACAGAGAAACAAATGAATTAATCAAAAGCCTGTTTTTGCCCATCTTGTCCAGATAGTATGAATTAGGGTAGTAGGAACTTCGGGCGACTTTGGAAAACGAAGTGCCACATGTGCTTAGCACAGGCGACTTATACAGGAAGGGAAGACACGCCCAGAAGAACAGGTGATTAGTCGCCAGGCGACTAAATCTCCCCAAATCTGCTGGTGTGTCACTACCCTTAAAAGGTAAAGTAGAGACTAAAAGCCACAAGGTCTAGGTGGTGTATTCTTAGTAGATGCCCATGGTAGAAAATGTGAATAGCTACAGTCATGCCTTATTAAATCTCGTAGGTTATGAATTCCCATTAACAAAGTAGGAATCACCAGCTGTATTATAAAGTACTTATATGTCAGCAATAAGGTCATACACTTACCATGGTGAACATGATATGTATGGGCAGCTGAAGCAAAGCAGGCTTTTGGCCACAATGAAACAATTTTTGGAACAAAATAAAAACAGCACAAAAGGTAACTGTCACGAAACCACTTGGCTCCACCACACTTTACTCTTGGGTTTGGCTACAAGGGGTTACAATCAGTCTCTCAATCACCTTACACACAGGTTAGACTAACATCAGACACCCCAAAAACACACCAACACCCACAAAGTTCATTCGCTGCCACCATCTATCATTAACAGGCGATAGAAACCTAATGTGACTATTCCCCTGCCCTCTATAACAGGTAATAACTCACACTTAACAATACATCAAACACTCTCTCCTATGGTAGTTAGTCAGGGTAAGATCCTACTAGTCTAACAAGCACTCCAGCAGCCAAAGGGTTAATTCACACTCAAACACACTTTTCTGCTAGCCGTACTAGTTATCAAACATACAAATAGACAACTTTCCCTTTCCACACATACAGAGAGTTCATACACTTAGGCACAAGCATTCATATGGGCTATGAGTTCATTTAGAGCACAAGGACTAACGTATTAAATGATATTTAATAATTACAAGAAACAGTGCATATGTATATAGAAATGGTATTACAAAAATGACATATTATTGCAAAACAGTAAATAAAATAAAAAGGAGTAAAAATACAAAGAAAACCCTTACTTTACCAAGTTTGGAAGTTATCAATGTATCCTCGGAGGCACGAGTAGAAAACTGGAAATACAATTCACTTGGAAAATGAAGCCTCCTTGTATGACCACTAGATATTAGGAATGTCACCTTTTTATTCCCTGCTGGGACACTCCCCTCATTACCTTATGCAGGAGGTAGGAGTGCCAAGGACATGTCATTTACGACCCCCTGCAGGGGGTCTGCTACACTCAGGCAATATTCCCAAATATCCTTTAATATAATATGGGTACTTGCCAGTACCCAATACTATAATAAAAACATGGGCAGGCTGTGATCCATATGTGGGCAAACAGAACAATACCAAACACTAATAGGTTCCCATTTTCCAGTCCCCCAGAAACCAGCCCTCCAAACCGGTGGGTATAGGCTGGCACTGTTTGGTATTGTTAGGAAGCTTGTGACCTCCTCATAACCAATATGTAAGTTATGAAGTTGTGAATCCGAGGACACAGGAGTTATGGATATTTTCCTATAACCCATAATTTTCTACTAGCTATCCACCCCCCTGCTGCTCCAGGTCCACAGCTCTGTTCTTTGATCAGCTGATCAAAGAACAGATTGCCTAGCTTCCAGGTCCCACTGATTTGGTTCCAGATCGTCTGTGCAGAGAGATATCGTTCTCACCTTTCTACAGCCCCCCTGGTGACATATACAATCAAGGGTCTCTGTGTGAGACTTTGACTGAGTAATTACAGTTAACTTTTAAAATGCCAGTGCCCGATGGCCCTGGCATGACAGTAACTCATATAAAATGTTGTTTTTAAATTACCACCATCAGTTGCCTGATGACTGATAACAATGTGTGTGTGGCACTTACGTACTATCTTTTGTTCTGCTTTGTCAGTAATAACAAAACAGTCATTGGTTTAATATTTGGGAACAGGCCAGCCAGAAGTACAAGTAAAAAGAGTCATTACTCTATGACACCCGTATTGGATTGAAATTCAAACAGAGATTTGGATGTCTTTTGTGTAAAAAACAAAGAAAAATACAAATAAGTTACAAATAGGTTCTGTAAGGGGAAAAACTATGGCACACTGACTTTTTAATGTAAAACATTCAAGGTACTCTTGACACAATTTATCTTGTTAAAGAAGAACTGAAGCTCCAGAGACAGATCATTGACAATAGATTAGCCACAATAGTGCAAGCTAGAATGCTATATTTATTCTGTAGAATGCTTTACCATACCAGAGTTAACAGCTCTAGGAATGCCATCTGGTTGTTTAGGATAGCAGCAGCCATATTAGCTTTGAGCGACATCCCTTCCTGCTCGAGTCTCTCCCTGTTCACTTACAGCTCTGGGCTTAGATTATAGAAGGGAAGAGGGAGAGTGAAGCAAACTGAGCATGCTCATGTTGTGCCCTGAAGGTTCAAGCTTAAAGAAGAAAGTGTGATGCAGAAGCCCATGTGTGTACAACAGAAGGAAAGAAATGTGGAGTTTTTTGGAAAGATGACTCAAAGCAGCATTACTTTGAGGGTTAACTGGTGTATTTATATAGACCTTTCTGATTTAACTTTTCCTTCTCCTTTATGGATGGTCCAGCATACAAAAGAAAACATGGGGCACAAACTATGTATCGTTCAAAATTAGACTCTAAAGTGAGGACCCAACTGAAAGCTTTTTTCTGCTGCCTTGAAAAAAATGCCTAGAAATAAATGGCATTGTACTACTGCTAATCACTAGCAAACACTGTCCTAGCTCCTCAAAGAATCACTAGGGTATACACTTTGACAAATAATAATTTCTGTATTTTGTATGTTTTTTTCCCCTTAAATAAATATAGTTAACAGAGCACTGATGTGGAGAAGGGTGTTAATTTCTTGGTAAGTGACTGTAAAGTAGTAGAAATGCAAATTGCAACCTTGTTGCTATCAAAAGTGCTGCTCCAGCAAGTCAGTGGCACAGAAAGTGGATCACGTAAGCTTTGCATTAAAAGGTGAATACCATAAAAAAACAAAGAGGAACATGCCCAGGACCAGTTGCAGACAATACAAGCAGATTCTTAATTTACTGTTTGTGACAAGTGTTTCAGAGCAGAATGTTCTGTAGGAGAAGAATGGGGCTAATGTTGCTAAGGCAGGTTCAGACCTGAACAAACCACACTGCCAGGAAACGTTTCTATGCTGTTGGGCTGGGACCTATTTTACTGTTATCATTTTGAAATGCACATATTTACCCAAAGAAAAACAAAAACCCAGATCAAAGTAAAAAATATGTGCAGCAAGATATATAAACTTCAAGTGCCATAAAGCACAAAATTAGTTTCAAATACAATAATTTTATATTAATTACTGTGCTCCTGTGTACTTCCTTCTATGCCAAGTGCATATTTCAGAGTTCCTACAAGATGGCGGTATACTTAGAACAAATCACTGATTACTGTACACATCCAGAATTTTGAAAGGACTTTTAATAGTGATTGAACACTGTTGATATACAGTACAAGTACCTTTAGGGCAATGAGGTGCTTAGTTACTCTTTTTAAAGCACAGGCAGCAAAGAGCCAGAAATAACACTGGCATGATGGCTATCCACGTACACTATCTCACACTAATATAATGATCTGTACAATCTGCCAATAGGGGAAGAGGCTCCACACGGTATGGAATATGTAAAGATTACAAAAAAGAAATTACAACAGGAAGATGTACACCAAGGTACAGCATGAGCACACAACCTGTGTCTAGGGTTGCCGCCTTTTCTTGAAAAAAATACAGGCCTTCCTATAGATTTACATTTTTTTGCTATTAATAACTTTGGGATCAACCATCAAAAATACCGGCCAGGCCGGTAAAATATCGGCAAGGTGGCAACTCTACCTGTGTCTGCTAAGATCAGATACACTAAAATTGCCTACAATTGGGGCAAAATCTGTATCTAGGCATCTTGGTTTTCTTCAGTTGCCCGTTGGTGTCTCAAAATACACTGCATCTGAACAAAGTTAAAAATTCCTGAGGGCATAAAGGCTTAGATCATGTCAGGATACTGGGCATTGTAATCCACAACAGTAGTACAGCTAGAGATGAAGTTACATTGGATCATCAGTTATTTATATAGTACCTGTACCAACATTTTATGCCACATTTTGCAGGCACTGTTCATAATTCACATCAGTACCTATATATACACTTGGGTCAAAATGTATTCAGCGTATATATTTTTAAACGTGGATAGAAACCATAACATCTGGAGGAAACATAACACACAGTGCTAACTAATAGATAGCTACTATTTATTGTAAGAGAAAAGAGTTTACACAAAACTATTGATGATTGTGTAAATAATAAAACAATACATGTGTAATAACAGTATTCATTTAAAAGAGAACCAATGCTGATAAAAGGATTTGGGTAGAAATGCTACATGCAGGGTTTATGTACCAGCACAATGACAAACCAGACCTAGTAATTAATATCTGTGCCTCTAAAGGTGCTGCCAGAAGCTCCCCAATTTCTCCCCAATCTGGCTACTGCCAGCTATTGGAGTATAGATACTGACACTATAATATATATATATATATATATATATATATATATAAATACACACATACAGGTATGGGACCTATTGTCCAGAAGGCTCGGGATCTTTTGCTTCCAATAAGGATTAATTATATCTTAGGTGAGATCACGTAACAGCTACTGTTTTATTATTACTGAGAAAAAGGAAATCATTTTTATTGATTTATTGATTATTAATGATTATTTCATTATAATGGAGTCTATGGGAGACATCCATTCCGTAATTCGGAGTATATAGTATAGTATAGTATTTGCACTCAAGACAACAGTATATGGTCTTGTGCCCCCCTACTAACTATTCACCACAATCTCCCCCACTCTTTTTCCCCGCAGCCATTCATATTCCCCCTTCCTGTGCCATTTGTTTATTCTCTCCCTTGGAACTGCACCCACTCCCCTCTTGCACCGAGGAAAACTGCCTCAGCTGCCTGTCCCGGTTTCAGACCAGCTTTTAATGCATCACTCTGCATGTTTAAGCAAGGTAGTAATGTCAGATTTTTTACTAGCTGTTTTTTAAAAACTATTTCTGCATTATAAACATAATCCTCTGATCAATCCCTCTTAACTAATCCACTGCATATCTGAGCAGTACAACTGCTTGGCAAGACACACTAGTTAATAAAACTTTGTTCAGGAACCAGCTGCCACCATCACACGTGGGGATATTAATTTTCATCAGGAAAGGCACAGTGAAATAGAATTTTTTTGGACTTACCATTGCTATTTTAGTCTGTACTTAACATTCCTTTTCTACTAAATACTCATGGCCTGTTTTGAACAGCTGAAGCATCTTGGGAATGTCATGGCCCACAGAACCTTTTCAACAAGGTACATACAAAAGAACACATGAAGTGTGTGGTGGAGAGTTCCATGCTTAGGCTGAGAAAAGTTTATATAGAAAACTTTTAAAATGGTAGTATATCTCCCTTTTCAACAGCGATTAGGGATTTATAGTGCTGAACACAGTTTATGCCTATTTTTTTTTTAGATCTGCATATAAAAGAGACCTAAAGTTTAAATCACTAGGGGATGAAAAATGTTAGTCAGCCCCCAGAAATTTGGTGCTCCTGTTCACTAAAAAACCTGCACAGCCCCAAAGTATTTCTGCAGAAGAAGCTCAATGCAATCTTCTTTGTTTCATCTGCTTTTCGTTCCGGTTGGGGCTGACTCATGTGCAGTAGAGCAAAAGCTGACTTAGACATGAAGAGCTGGCATTTTCATGGTACTGCACATGAACCTGCCTGTGCACTGAGAAAAGAAGATAGCAAAGAAAAGGAAGAAGATCGCATTGGACAAGTTCCTACAGAAATATACCAGGACAATGCAGTTTTCTGCTAGGAGGTGCAACAGCCAGGGGTATCAGAGATTACGATCACTGGAGGTGACTAACATTTGGCACCTCCTAGTGATTCAAACTTAAGTTCTCCTATAAGTTCTCCTATAAGAGCAATTTTTAAATTGGCTTTTTGTTATTTTGTCCACTAAACAGGAAACACGTGCTACATTCTGATCCCTACAAGCACAATGAAAACAAGTCACCAATCATAGAGAAGCCTCCATAAAATAAGCTGCCCTTTATCTAAAAGCCTGTCTAACATGGCTTAAATTTGGGGATGGAATATTTATACAGATGGCTTCTCATTGGATTGCTGATCTGTTTTCATTATGTTCACAGCAAGTGGACTACAATTTTGAAAAGGAGCAAGCGTAGTAATGGAAATGTTAGCTAATGGCCAGTGCAATTAATATCTGTGCAATATTTGGGAAATTTTGCAATCTTATTCTGTGTCTTTGATCCGTTAAATACACTGGATGCAATGAAAAGAAGGTCTGAGGTGCCTGGTTTAGAGAAAAAGGGAGGCAACTCCCCCAATTAAAACTCACTGCGGCCTGTTTCCTGCTGCACTGTAAACTCCAATACAGATATCTGTATTATGGATCATAATAGTGTTAGTTCACCTTGAAATTTGCATTGATCTATACACTGATATTCTAAAATAATTTCTTATTTAAAGCCTTTAAAACACTTTTACAGAACTTCAACTTCTGCTCCTTATCGTAATAGTTTGCAGTTCGCAACATTCCCTCTAAGCCTTGTTCATGGACACAAATTCAAACTCAAGCACATTCAACTATTTGATGTATACATACAGAGGGTTATGTAATAAAAGGTCATATAATAAAAGGCACTAAGTTTGCCCATGGGCAGTAACCCATAGCAACCAATTAGCAGGGAGCATTTACTAGCATTTAAAAGCAACCATCTTATTGGTTGCTATGGGTTACTGCTCCTGGACAAACTTAGTGCCTTTTATTACATTAGGGGGTAAGTTTGCCCAGAAGCAGTAACCTACAGCAACCAATAAGCAGGTATGGTTTACCGGTCACCAGTTTAAAAGCAATCTAATTCGTTGCTGTGGGTACTACTCCTGGTCAAACATAGTGGATAGTTAATGGGAACAATTTATAAACTTGTTGCAAGGTAATTTTAAGGCACAGGTTGCCAACATGAAAAAATGCTATATTGGATCTAATGATCTGTAATGACCCAGAACGTATAGCAAATGTGCAAGTCATTGAAACCCTGGGTAATAGTGACCATAACAAGATCTAACTTAATGTTTGGTGCAAAACACAAATATACATTGGGGTAATAAAAACCCTGAATTTCAGAAAAGCAAATTTTAGCTCCTTAAAGGACCAATAACTAAATTTAAAAAAAAAGTTTGAACCTAACGAAAAAATAAAACCCACCAAGCACCATTGAAGTTTGAATTTGCAAAGTCTTTATTAAGAAATAGATTACCAATACTCCGCTTCTGCTCCAAATATCCATCATGCAGAGCTCCTCCCTGACTTCTATAGGAGATAGCGCAGATGAGCGCTGCACGATGGATCGTCACCCTGTCGTCTATTCTGACAAGGAGCAGAAGCGGAGTATCTGTAAGTTATTTCTTAATAAAGACTTTGCTAATTTAAAGTTAAATGTGTCTTGGTGTTTTTTTTTTCCAGTTATGTTCAAACAAATTTAAAACAAAAAAATATGTTACTGGTCCTTTAAGGGTTGCCCAGCAGAGCCTAGATTAGGGCATTATGTTTTCTACTAAAAACACAGAACAGCAATGTTTGTCATTTAAAATGATATTATATCATTACAGTTCGAAATTTATTCCCTTAAGAAGTAAATGTAGAACCAGCCTATGTGGCTTAATACAGAAGTCAAGAAGTTAATAGGAATGAAGAGAAAGACATTTAAAAACTATAAGTCTGTGGAGAATGAAGCTGCATTTAATAATTATAAACTCTATAATAAATGTTGAAAAACAGCAATCCATTAGGCAAAGACAGAAAAGGAGGATTGCAATACGGTGGAGTCTAAGACTAGATTAAATACTAATTTTTTTTAAGTATATTAATAGCAAAAAGATGCAGTTTGAGAGTGTGGTTACTTTAAATAATGGTACCAGTATGGTTGTAACAGATAGTGAAAAGGCAAATGTGCTAAATCAGTTCTTTTCTTCAGTGTATTCAATAGATAAGTCAGAGTTCCCAGACCAGTGTCAGACTGGGATGCCAGGGGCCCACCAGAAAACCTTAGACCAGGGGCCCAACATTCCAAACTATTATTCCTTCTCTCCTCAGTTAACCTCTTTATTAGCGTATTCTTTTAAATATTACTATACTCTATTCTCCCATTATTAAGCCTCTTTTTCCACATAAAGAAATAGGGATGGACATGAAATAGGCCAAATTGTTATAAGCAAGAGGGCCCACTGACACCTGGGCCCACCGGGAGTTTTCCTGGTATCCCTGTGGGCCAGTCCAACACTGTCCCAGACCCACCTCATAGGGGTTAGCTCAGTTCAGACTAGTCTGTGGCTGACTTGATATGGTTCATAAAGCGTTGCTAAAAATTAACATGAACAAGATACCAGGACCAGATGGAATACAACCTTGGGTACTAAGAGAGCTTAGTTCAGTTTAAATCAGCCTCTGTTTCTGATTTCCTTATAGATTGGAAGAAAGCTGATGCTAGCTGATGAAATTCCTATACTTAAAAAGGGAATACAATCTCACCTGGAAATTATAGGCCAGTAAATTTGACATCCGTGGTGGGCAAATTATTTGAAAGCTTGTTAAGGGATCATATTCAAAATGTTGTTCTAGCGAATGGCATTATGAGCAGTGATCAGCATAGCTTTATAAAGGATAGGTAATGTCAGACAAATCTGATTGATTTTTATGATGAGGTTAGTAAAATGCTGGAAAGTAGGGGGGCAGTAGATGTGATCTACTTGGACTTTGTCAAAGTGTTTGATACAGTGTCTCTCAAATAACTTCTTTCTAATCTAAGGTCCGTTGGGCTTAAAGTGATACTGACACTAAAAAACTAAAATATGAATGTACATGTAAAGTTACATATAGGTCATGTTGGAACATGGGGAATCAGATAGGCAATGTAAAAGCATGGAAGGCCAATATTAAGATAGATGTAAAAAAGCTATACTTTCTGGTGTCAGTATCTCATTAAGGAAGAAACTTACACATGGAGAGGAAACTGGCTACAGGATCAGGTACAGAGGGTGACTGTTAATGGTACATTCTCTACTTGGAGTAAGGTTCTTAATGGGTCCCTCTGGATTTTGTCTTGGGTCCACTTTCATTTAACTTGTTCATTAATAACTTAGGGGAGGGTATTGTAAGCAGTGTATCAGTGTTTGCAGATGTCAAAACTACAAAAATGACAAATTCTAGCTAAAATCTGGGCAGCTACTGTAAGTGGCAGATGAGATTCAGTGTTGATATATATGTAAAGTCATTAATCTGGGATGTAAAAATATCTAAGCCACTTATACCCTTAATGGGACTGCACTAGGCAAAACATAATGGAAAAGGACCTTGGAGTCCTATTAGATGATAAACTTGACTGTAGCAAGTAATACCAGTCAGCAGCATCAAGGGCAAATAAGGTCTTGAGCTGTATTAAAAGGAGCATTGATTCACGAGAAGAGGGAGTTATTCTTCCATTGTACAGAGCGCTGGTAAGACCCCATCTAGAATATGCTGTACAGTTTTGGTCTCCTGCACTAAAATAGGGTAAGGGGCAACTAAGCTGATAAAATGTATGGAAAAGCTCAGCTATGATCACTATGCATAAATATATCAATCTCTTTAACACTTTATTTACCAATAGGTCCTTCCAGCTGATGTGGGCACCGATTCCGATTAGAAGAAAGGAGGTTAAATATGTGGAAGAATTTTTATACAGCAAGAGCTGTGAAGATGTAGAACGATCTCCCTGAATAAGTCATGCTGGCAGATACATTAGATCAAAGGAGGGCATGCCAAAAAAAGATCAAAATAATATTTAGCATGTGAGAGGTGCTGATGACCCTGGGATACTAACAAGTAACCCAAAAACCCAAACCAAGTAATTCAATATCAAATGTAATGCTTTCACACAATCTTAAATAACATAAAGACAAAATGGTGGTAGAGAGTAAACTTCTTTTATATAAATATAAACAGTTAAATCAATATCCTAAACAGGACAATTTATACAAAATGGAAATAACAAGTATATACATACCACCAATTTAGTTCAGAGCAAAAAATAGGAGACAGACCACAAGGGACGGATACACTTTTGCCAAAGGATGAGAATACCCTTATTTAAGAGTGTGCGGACCTAATTTGAATATTTGCCACCTAAAACCTGTCGAGTTCATGTAGAAGTCATTGCCAGAGGTCTGTTGAGCTATTTGGAGAGGTTAATAGCCTTCCTGACATTCAAGGTTTTATTTGGGAGAAAAACACAACTTGTACGAATTGGATATGTAGACATTCAACATTTTTCTTAAATACTCTCCCGGTTGAATTGTGAGTATATTTGAATTTAAAAGAATTCACATGAATAAATGGGCCTCACACCTTTTATTACATACACATGAATAAATGGGCCTCACACCTTTTATTACATACACATGAATAAATGGGCCTCACACCTTTTATTACATATGGGGGGGACTATTTTGTGTTACAATTTTGTACTTATTTTGACTAACCATGTTCTTTGCACACAAGTTTTTTAAAGACAATTTTTGAGCATACAGCCAAAAACAATTGAGGAAACACTGGCATTTGCTACATTAATGGGCCGGAACTAGGGGTAGGATCAAGAGGCACCTGCCTAGGGCGAAACCAAAGGGGGGCGCTGGGCAGGTGCCCGTCTTCTGCCTACCCCATTATAGCTGCTCTCCCATCCCGGCGCTCTGTCCCCTTGACCCCCCCCCTGCCGGCGCTCTCTCCCCTCCCCTCTGTGTCTTACTTACCCTCCAGCTGGCGCATGTGTTCAGCGCTCCAGGGGCAATCGTGCGCACGGAGGGGGAGGGCGGTGGCGCCTGGGGCGCCAGGTACACTTGGCCTGGCACTGGTGACAGCTGCATATTATACATTAGCATAAGAGAAAATTGTTACACATCGTCGTTCACCCTATCTACAGTATGACAGGCATGGCATCCACCTATCAGTGCACAGATTTTAAAGCAAAAATGCTAAAGTATGCCAAGTTACGCACTGAAAGATGGATGTCATGCCTGTCAATGTATCCTGAAAATAGGGATAAAGGCAGCAGAGCTGTATTTTTTTCTGGAGATCATCAGATAACATTTAACCCCACACACAGAAAGTTTATAAAAATATTTAAACTAACAAAACGTCTATTATTTTACCTTGTTTGCTCTTTGGAAATTTCTTCCTTAGCTTATTTTTTCATTGTGTCAACTTTGGTAAATTTCAGGTGTAGCAATATAAAAATCAGCTTGAATCTGCTTGAATTTCATCATCTAGAATGTGAAACAACAGTTTGAGAATTTATTCGCCTGCAGCGAATCGAAGGAATTCGCTGAGAATTCGCCCCATCACTACTGCCTAGTTGATCCAACTTTACTGGATGGCATACTTGTGGAACAGGGTGTGCTCCTACACATACACACACACACACACACATATATATATATATATATATATATATATATATGTGTGTGTGTGTGTATGTGTAGGAGCACACGTACAAACGTTTTACCCCGGAAACAGAAGTGATAGGGAAAGGTTTACCTCGGAAGTGACGTACAACGATGCGTTTCACGAACGAACGCTCGTTTGAACGAAATATTGCAGTTGCAAAATGAGTCCAGTATTTATGAATGCTAAATACAGAGCAGCAGTTGCAATAGTATTGGCATTAGAACATGAGGAGAAACAGAAAAAGCGGAAGCGCTCTTGTTGGAGTAAGCAATGGCTTTTAAAGCGAGAAACTTTGTCCCATATGACACTTCCAAAATTTTGACACAGCACCATTAATTGAGTTTAAAAGTAAAAAGCCTTTATTAAAGACATGGCTTCATGATCTGTTACAACCATATACAACGTTTCGGGCCTAACTCCAGCCCTTTGTCAAGTCACTGAATCAAGTTACAATGTTGCAATTTATACCTATCTTGCATGCTGCCCTCTAATGGCAACAATGTGTATACAAACAAATTCTCCAAACATTTCCACAAGTCTAAAGTATATCACTTAACTTTTTAATTACAGATTTAAATCCTGTCTCTATCCCATTTTACTCTTTTAGTCTTGTTTCGTGTATGTAGAATGATTATAAGCAATCACACAGATCAATCTGCAAAAGATAAAATACAATACAAAATGAAAAAATTAAAACCTTTTAACTTATTTTGTTACAAAGCTATCTAAAAATCGGGTGAAGGTCATATTCTCGATTAAGGCCATGGGGTGCCAGCGTTTCCAGTTTCCGGATCCATTTTGCCTCTTTCTTTAACAATATTTTTACTCTGGCGGTGACAGAGTAAAAATATTGTTAAAGAAAGAGGCAAAATGGATCCGGAAACTGGAAACGCTGGCACCCCATGGCCTTAATCGAGAATATGACCTTCACCCGATTTTTAGATAGCTTTGTAACAAAATAAGTTAAAAGGTTTTAATTTTTTCATTTTGTATTGTATTTTATCTTTTGCAGATTGATCTGTGTGATTGCTTATAATCATTCTACATACACGAAACAAGACTAAAAGACTAAAATGGGATAGAGACAGGATTTAAATCTGTAATTAAAAAGTTAAGTGATATACTTTAGACTTGTGGAAATGTTTGGAGAATTTGTTTGTATACACATTGTTGCCATTAGAGGGCAGCATGCAAGATAGGTATAAATTGCAACATTGTAACTTGATTCAGTGACTTGACAAAGGGCTGGAGTTAGGCCCGAAACGTTGTATATGGTTGTAACAGATCATGAAGCCATGTCTTTAATAAAGGCTTTTTACTTTTAAACTCAATTAATGGTGCTGTGTCAAAAATTTTGGATCTCTGAAAAAGCCTGTGGAAAAGTGGACCACTGGACACGTGCACCGCTGAGAAAGATACAAACTGCTGGTGAGTGCAGACTTAAAAACCACCATATGACACTTCTACAGGAGTTACAAGCTCATAACCCTGAAGATTTCAAAAATTATTTAAGAATGTCAGATTCATGCTTTAGATCCCTACTACAAACAGTTGGTCCACGTATCGAAAAAAAAGATACAGTGATGAGAAAATCTATATCAGATGAACAAAGGTTGATTGCAACGTTGAGGTTTCTGGCAACTGGAAGGTCACTTGAAGATCTGAAATTCTCAACAGCCATTTCTGCTCAAGCATTAGGATTCATCATTCCGGAAACATGTAATGCCATTGTTGAAGTTCTGAAGGGAGAGTATTTAAAGGTATTGTTCACATTGTAATGAACTAATTACTAATAATCGCAATAACCATTAGGATGTACATATATTTGTCACTGAACATGTGTACAAATTGACTCATAATATAAACACTTATTAAAATGATTTATACTAAAAATATCTTTTCATATATGCCACATATATTTACCGCCCCTGGTAACTGGCCGCTCCATGCCGCCTGAGCCAAGGTTCTCACCTTGTCTCATGGCTGGAGCAGCCCTGAATATATTGCAATATATATGTATATTTAAATGTACAGTATGAGTATGTATTGACATTATTATACAATGCTTGGAGTCCTGCCAATTTCCACATATATTTATTTAGTGGTCTGTCACCCTGCTCTATATGATCACCTTATGGGTGTGCATTCCTACAGGTGGCCTACATATTTCTATATAGATATTTACCCCTATATGTGTTATTTTTTTCAGTTTCCTGAGACATCCGAAGAGTGGCAAACAATAGCTCAACAGTTTGATGATCATTGGAATTTCCCAAACTGTTGTGGTGCAATTGATGGCAAACATGTCCGTATAAACCCACCACCAAATTCCGGTTCTTACTTCAATTATAAAGGTTACTTTAGTATAGTATTGCTTGCAGTTGTCAATGCCAACTATGAATTTATTATGGTTGATATTGGAAAGAATGGAAGAGTATCTGATGGTGGAGTTATTGAAGAAACTGAATTTAATAGAAAACTAAAGAACAAACAATTGCGATTGCCAACAAATGAGCAGTCCAAGGAGGGCCTTAATGTTGTATTTGTTGCTGATGAGGCATTTGGCCTTCATGAAAACCTTTTGAAACCCTTTCCACAGAAAGCATTAACACCCGAAAGAAAGATTTATAATTATAGACTGTCACGTGCTAGGCGAGTGGTGGAAAATGCTTTTGGAATCCTGGCAAATCGCTTTCGCATTTTTCACACCTCTATCAATTTATGTCCTGCAAAAATCGATATTATTGTTCTTGCTTGTTGTGTATTGCATAATTTCCTGTGCAGGAATAATTATGGTTGTTATGCCCCCATGACCATGCTGGACTATGAAGATATTCATACAGGAAGTATTGTACCAGCTGATTGGCGTAAAGAAAGCAACATGCTTCTACAGATGCAAGGTTCTCAAGCAAGAAACACATCAACTGATGCAAAAAGGAACAGAGAAAATTATGTTGCGTACTTCAATGGTGTTGGCAAAGTAGAGTGGCAATATCGTATGATCTAAATATTGTACACAGTATGCAAATAGTGTATTGTGAATAAAGCAGTGATTCAGAAGCAAATGAAATAAAATGTAATTGTTCAAAATAATATACCTTTATTAATGCGTATTGTGTCTAAATAAAGTGAAACAATATTGCAATGCCAAGTTGTAACAGAACTTTACAAACAAATAGAACTGATTTTGGTTAACACATAAATAACTAAATTATACATATGCAGTGTAATATGACACTATTGTACACATATGTCATCCACCATGAAGAACCTTATAAATTGGTGTACCTGGCACTATCTAAATGTGAATCCACATACTGCATGCTGTGCTTTACTGGGGAAGGGTTATTAGAATAGGGTACATTTGTGGTTGTTGGTGAGTGGTTCGAAGAATATGGGTGTGAAAATGAATGATTTGCATGAGGGTTGTATTGGGGGTTGGGGTTCCAATATGGATGTGGTGATATTGGAACAGAATTAGTTATGGTGGTAGTGCTGGATAGTTGATTTTGGAGACCTCTATGCAGTAAGTCAGTTATTAACACTTCACATTGCAGCCGCTGTGGTTCACTCATTCTGCGTAATTTTGAGGCCACACAAAATCCAAACGCATCCAGTTCATCATCAGGCTTCGATAAGATAGCTGCTGCGTCAGTTAAAAGCTTATTCTTAACATCTTCCTGGTTTTTCTTTTTTCTTTTACATTTTTGACCTGGCAGAGTTTTTTCTGAGGGTTGAAGTCCTTGCTCTTGTGTTTGTCCAACGATGTTGTGCGAGTGTAAAGTCTGTAATGACATATTATGGTTAAAAAAGTCAATATAGTAAAGGAAATTATTAATTTCAGTTTTACAGTGTCTCTAATATTTACCTGTGACAATAGTTCTGGTGCTCCAGGAATGTCCTCCTGCGAATTCAGATCCTCATTTGTTGAGCCATCTAAAGAATGACTTGTATTTTGCTGCTGATCCCCAAAGTTAGAAATGGAATATCGTGGCACCTCCTGGTCAACAGTAAATAAAAGGAGCTGATAGTACCACAGTCTGGGGGTGTATATTTCATCTGTAGAGACCCCAGATTTCTGTGAAGACTGCACTTTCTTGAACTCCTTTTTAAATACAGTTCTGATGTTGGCTATTTTATTTTTCACATAATCAACATTTGCTAAAGGATTTATCCTCTTACATAGGTTGACCAAAATTTCATAAGCATCCCTTCTTTTTTGTCTGTTTGAATAATCGGGTGCCTTTACTTTCCACAAACAAGGCAAAGAATGATATGCATCAATGAATTCTCGTAGGAAATCGGGATTCATTAATTTTTCCGCCATCCTGGAATATAAATCAAATAATACAATTAATATTTAGTTACTCAAGCATACTTTTAAAGTGGAAAGTGTCTAAACATAACATGGCATGTATAAACATTGTCTGAAATTAAGTTGCGTAACTACTCCCTGGTGGGCCCTGGTACAGAATGGCCACCTGGGCCCCCTGTCGGGGCCCTTACCTCTATAAATCACAAGCTGGAGTGTTGATAGCATGTGTGCTGCAAAATCTCTCTCTAGATAACCACCTGGCATAACCATTTTTGTGGCTCCAAAGGGCCCTAAGGGGATGGGGGCCCTGGTGCAGTTGCACCCTGTGCACCCCTGGTAGTTATGCCACTGGTGAAATTATGTAAATTAAGTAAAATTGTGTGTTACTGAATGGAGCACCATTTAGTACATAAAAGTATTGGAGCATTATAAAAATATTTGGATGGAGGGAATTTATATAATTACAGTTATTTGTGACTTAAAGCAAGGCCTACTGTAGCCTTCACATAGCACAGTGAAATAGACAAACGAACATTCGTCCGAACGATCTTGTTTAACGAAAAAAACATGCACTAATGTAAGCAAACACAAAAAACCATACTGACCTGCATAGAAGTGCGTATATTATTAATCTACAGCTATTTTCTAGCGCGAACGTAACATACACGACCAAACGGATAAACGAAGGGATTTCTGAACGCCAAAATCACATGACACTACGTCACTTCCGTCTGAGGTCACTTCCGGTTGTCGTGAATTCTACTCGACGGCTCTTCGTTTCAGGCAGCAGTTTACACTGAAACCTCCATCATATGATACAGCAATGAGCCGAGCTACACCAATGAGTCGGGGGAAATGGTGTATATGGTCCAAATATTAGAGAAGCATGATTATGATTGCAAAAAAGCAGTGTACCAGCATGCCAATCAACGTAAAGATCGGATCTTAACAAAGGTTGTTGAAGGGCTACAGCAGAAATTTGGGGTCCAGCGATCCAAAGACCAACTGAGGAAGCGCTGGTCAGACCTGAAACTGAGAGAGGAACCACAATTAGGAAGTATTCCGCGAACTATAAAGAAAAGTATGTATATAAGTGGTGCTGCGTCAGAACGAACGTTCGCTCGATCGTTAATTTAACGATTTCTTTCCTACATGTCTTCTTCTTCAATTGTAGAATTTCTTTGGGTATTAATACAGTTTCCCAATATCCACTGTTAATCTATTAGCTGTGTTTGTACCTGTTACTGTCCACTGCCTTGGTTTTCCTTGCATTGCTGTTTATGAGACCTGTAACAGCATGGTTATAATATTTTTTTCACAATTGTGTTTATATAGAACAAATTAAAAAAGCACGACTTCTTGCTGTGAAAAATAAAAGAAGACAAACAACTGATGTTATTGAAAACAAACAAGATCCACCTATTGACCTTACAGAACCCACTGCAGAAGTCATGGAAGCCTCCACCGCAAATGCAGCTTTGCCTGTGCATCTTGAAGGTCATGAAAGTTGCCATACTGAAGAGCCCCACAGCTCAAGACACATTTTCTATATCAGGTTTGTGCATAATTATGGCTGTAACTACCTTCTTAATTGCCTTTTCCCATATATATTAATTTTTATATCTTACTTAGGTTTTGATGCTGCCATTTGTCAAAGCAACAAACAAAGTGGTGCCAAACAACAATACCAACGTAAACTAAAGACCTGCGTTGATCTTTTAGAAAGTGCAAAGAAAGACATACAGTCTGCAGAGGAAACCATCATATCACTGGAACAAGAAATTCAAGCCATTATGCAAGAAGTTGATTTGTAATCTGAATAATGTTTGCATTGGAGAGAAAGTAAAAGTTATAAAGTTTTCTAATTGCTGGTTTTAACAATGAGAACAGTTCATTTAAAGTGTTATTTTTATAAAAGTAATGTTATTTTGTTAGATCATAACCTTTATTGTGTATTGAACATGACATACAGTTGCATAGCAAGAAAATTAAATGGTTTATACCAATTACAGTAGCATCACACAGATACATACATCACTTTGGATACAGCCTAGTTTCCTTATGCATGTGAAGTTACAACACTTACCTGTAATGTAGAATAAGTTCAAACAATAACAACACAGAAAAGAAAATCTCAACAACATTTTAAACAATGTAAATCAAGTTCAATGGTGAACTAGTCTTCTTCTGTGGCAAACTGGTATTTATTTGATCTATGACATTTTGTCACTGTATTTCTTATGGTCCTTTAAAGGGGTTGTAAATCCATTTGGTGTGAAATCTCTCACCCCCGCCAATAATAAGGATATAATACTTTTGTACCAAAACATCATTATTATACATATTTTAGCCAACTTGGGATACTGGCCCTCTCCTTAAAGGAGAAGTAAACCACTTTGGAGCTTAAATCCCTCCTGCCCCCCTGGCCAAATACCCCTAACTTCCTACTTACCCTTCTGCACATGTCTTGTCCATCGAGTTCACAGGTGCCATTTTCTTCCGTGCCGTCTTTTTTAATTTCCTGCCACTTGCCAGTACATGCACAGTAGGAGCATTCGCCGGCTCATCTCTACAGCACAGCTCTTTTTTCTAAAACTTTGTTACTCTTGGTGTGTGCATAGTAGAGCTGAACTGGCAAATGCTCCTACTACGCATGTGCTGCCAAACGCCAGGGAGTCCAGGAAGAAGACTGCACGGAGGAAGGATGGCGTGTGTGAACTCCATGGACAGGACCTGTGCAGAGGAGTAAGTAGGAAGTTAGGGCCATTTGCCCAGGGGGGGGCCAGAGTTATTTTAACGCCAAAGTGGTTGAGTTCTCCTTTAAGGAGAGGGCCTTTTGGCCAAATTGCCGGAAATATGTTCTAATAAGGATCTTTTGGTATAAAGGTATTGTATCCTAATTAATATATGGTATAATTTGTTATAACCAAGCCTACTGGGTGGGGGGCCTCTGAGTTTTGCC
The DNA here is from genome assembly GCA_024363595.1 of Xenopus borealis. NCBI lineage: Eukaryota > Metazoa > Chordata > Amphibia > Anura > Pipidae > Xenopus > Xenopus borealis. The sequence goes on along the minus strand of CM044431.1, from coordinate 87,134,789 downwards.
ATAGCAAATTGATACATCTGTGGGCCTGAAACAGACTTTCCCTAATGCTTGTCAGTTACAATTTAGTATAGTGGGGGAACTGTTGCCTTAATTTAACAAAGCCAGCTCTGGTGCGGGGTATATAGTTACTGCTTTTGACATGTTACCAAATACTTTGTGCTAATAAAGATTCAGACTTATACACTACAGCATCATATGCATAAAGGACCCAAATGCTGCATTGCACCTGGTGCAGGTTGAGGAATGTTGTGGGTGTAACAAATCTAACACTCAGCAAATGGGGGGGCTTGCTTATCTTAAAGGGATTATATTGGAATGCATGTTTGATCTGTTCATACGATAACCAAGATGTTTCTGGCATTTCAAACTCTCTCTGAAGGCTAGCAAATGCCTGAAGTGTGTTGTCCCATAGTAGGTGCCAAACTGATTTTATGCCCTTGTTAGTCCATTACCCTATAAACTCAATGTGTTTGAATTACCAGAGGGAATAGTTGTTTCAGATAGGAGTGTCTGGATGCTGTTCCTGGAAGAGGCAGATATTCTGAGCATTTACCCACACTCACTGAGCTAGGGTTAACAAAGGGTGTTCTTGAGAGACTGTCCTGCTAACCCGAGTCCACAACAACCTTTGTAGGATTACTGTCTCAGGGTCCCTTGTAACCTCTAGTAGGGCAGTGGACAAGCACTGGGGGATCCTGGGTCAAACATATGCTAGTTGTGTGGATAAAAAATAGACCTCAAAGTCTGTTCTGTGCTGCCCCGACCATGGACAGTTGACCTCTTTAGAATTAAAAGCCTTAACATAAGTCTACCCCAGGGCCAAATGAAGGTTCCAAATAATGTTTAGCAAAATTCTTTGGTGTTGGTTCCTTTGTTAAGAAACTATTACCACATGTGCAACTATTGTAATGAGTAACAAAATAAAAATTTTAATGTTTTGCACTGCAAAATTGTGTTGCCTTTTAATTTCATTATTATGTCCAATATTGTAGAATACAAGTATAGCACCTGTTATCCAGAATATTTGGGACATAGGTCTTTTAGGATAGTCGTTATTCCACAATTGCTATAATCATACCCTAATTAAACACACAATTACTAACCCCTACACTGCTTTAGCTTTCAATATAACTTCTTTTGGCTCAATATAAATTTATGTTTGATTCTTACAGAACAAACAATATTATTGATATAAATTGATATTTTGAAATAATAATGGAGTATATAGGACAAGGGCTTGCCAAATGGATGAAGTTTGTGGATAATAGGTTTCCTGATAACGGATCAGAGAGCTGGTGTAGCATAATACCTCTGCATACAAAATGAAGTATGGAAATTACGTTCGTTCGTGGTGACGTGGTACGTACGCACGTACATTTCCTCTATAGGCGTGTGTGGTTTCAATATACGTCAGAGTTCATAGCTCATCACCTGATCTATACGTAATAGGTCATGTAACTATATCGTCTGATACACAATACTTGGAGAGATTTTATCGTTTTTCGACCAAAATTTTCTAACCTGTCAGATCAACTAAACGACCGATCTTCATGGTACGATCATTGTCTCAGCCAAAATTTGGACTCCACACACAAAACGATTATCGTATTAAAATCGTACGAAACTAGCATTCGTACGATAATATCTGTGCGTCTATGGCCAGCTTTAATATTGAACCACACCTTTAATTCCACCAGTCAGATATACCACTTCAGTTGTGAGGACAGATAAGAAGTGCAGTGCATACCTGTTGAATAGGGATGTAGCGAACGTCTGAAAAAAAGTTTGCGAACTTGCGTCAAAATGCGAACTGTTCGCGAAGTTCGCGAACCCCATAGACTTCAATGGGAAGGCGAACTTTAAAAGCTAAAAAAGACATTTCTGGCCAGAAAAATGATTTTAAAGTTGTTTAAAGGGTGCAACGACCTGGACAGTGGCATGCCAGAGGGGGATCAAGGGCAAAAATGTATGTGAAAAATCTGCCTGTGTGTGCTTGGAAGAGCTAGTGTAGGGAGAGAGCTGTTAGTGATTTGAGGGACAGTTGATAGTAAGTTTGCTGGCTAGTAATCTACTTGATACTGCTCTGTATTGGAGGGACAGAAGTCTGCAGGGATTTGAGGGACATTTTAGGTTAGGTAGCTTTGCTGGCTAGTAATCTACTGTTCTTCAAACAACTGCCATACGTTGACCTTGTAGGCATTGTTTGCCCAGTTTTTTTTGTCGCAGCCACTGCAGCACAGAGGCCAGAAAAAATATGCCATATAAATGCTGAAAATAGTCATTTTTTTTCTCGCAGCCACTGCAGCACAGAGGCCAGAAAAATTATGCCATATTGTCAGGGCCCGAGGGCTCCGAAGGGGGATAACGGACCAAGGAAGAAGGCAGCGCCAACACAGTTCGTGGTAACAAGAGGGTAAGGCAGTAGAGTGGTCAAAGTCCAGGCAAAAGGGTCAATCCAGCAAAGTTCAATACAAACGAGGTATCCGAAGGGTTAAACAAGAGAGTATGGAGGAGCAGGAACACAACGCTTGTCAGCGAACCTTTTTTGGGAGATAGAACTCTTCACCAGATTGGCCTCAACTGC
>CM044431.1:86976503-87118311 GCA_024363595.1 Xenopus borealis | reverse complement strand
CAAGATTGTCAATAGACCGCAGTGTTGCAATTTGTTCCTCTAGTGCTCTAACTCGAGCCTACCACAGAGGTAAGCATTTTGGATCTGTAGTTCCAAATCTGCATATATATGAGAGACTGTGCAGCACTGTGTCAGACCTTCAATCTTGCTAGCACTCCTTATCATTATTTCATATCGAATGCTTATCGAAAAGTTCTAGGCTATCTTTTTCCTCGAATACCGATCGTTCGATTTTCACGAAAAAATCATACTTTTTCCTTCAAAAAAGTTTGTATGATTCGAACGATCGAGGTGTTCGATTGTACGAATGGTATTCGAGCAGGTGTTTGTAAAAGAAGCCTATGGGGGATTCAGTAGGTTCAATCCGGTGAAGTAGGCATTCGAATAAATTTTAAAGTTAAAGTCCTTCGATCATCGAATGGTCGAATGATCAAATATCCGATCATTCGATCTATTCGATCATTCGAATTTTTGGTATTCAATGATCGAAGTGGCCAAATTTGCATATTCAATCCTCCGAAAAAATCGTACGATCGGTATTCGATCAAACTTCGATCTCTTCATGTGATTGTAAATTTGCCCCTAAATGTTACCTTCAGGTCATGTTGATCATTTTTTGCAGAGGTTTGTTTTTGTATATAATTGTTAGTTGAAGTCAGGACTGGACTGAGAATCAAAATAGGCCCTGGCATTTCAGGTACACAGAGGACCAATCAGCCCACAAAGAGGCCCAAACAGTCCCCACCAGCCCACTAAATACTGACTTTCTATGGCACCATATAGCAGCCCATCTGGCATTTGCCCTAACCCACAGATTGCCAGTCCGGGCCTGGTTGAAGTACCTAAGCCTGACACTCTGACCAACCTTGCTGTCCCATCTCAGCTTGTTAGTTACAGTTTCTAATGCTAACGGACTCCTGCTGCATAAATATGGCAGCCCCCTCATAGAGGAACATGGGGGATCAGACAGGTAATGTAAAAGCATCATGCAAATACTTTATGGCAAAGTTAGAAGTAGCTTTCAAAGCCAATATTATAATAGATATAAAAAAAAAAAGAGTTTAATTTCAGGTGTCAGTATCTCTTTAAGTATGCAAATAATGGATAACCCCTATATACGGCAAAACCCCAGGTCCCAGCTTTCTGTCCAACCTTTTGACTTCCCTGGGCCACACTGGAAAAAGAAAAATTGTCTTGGGGCCACACATGAAATACACAAACACTTCTGATTTGTAAAAGCAAAGAAAATGCAAAGAAAAGAACTACAATACCAGTTGGATAATCAGATGGTGCTATACATGGGAATATGAGACACCTGGATATTAAATAAACATATTATTATATTATTATTACTACTAAATGGGCAATGGGCAGAGTTTCCCCTCCTGCCTACTGCTATATCCTTTGCAACGTGACGTTTACTCTGGAACCAAGCGTTTCAAGCTGGGCCGCATTCATATCCATCCTGGGCCGCAGGTTGGAGACCCCGGTTTTAAAATTGCAACGGAAAACAACATTTGTTTGTCACTTTCTGCCCTGCTGTTTCTGACTCTTGAAACAGTTTAACAGAAGCCAGCTCTACCCCAGCCAAGACTCTAATTCCATTATGCTTTGCATGCTTCTTCACAGTTCTGATAAGTAGCTGGCTTCTGCTACATTATTTCAAGGATTAGAACTAGCAATTCAGACAATGGGACTGTTTTCAAATTTAATAATGTATATATTGGTAGGTTACTTGCACAGAACATAAAAAAATTTATATTTTGGATGGGGCTCTCTTTTAGTCATGGTATATAGTTTACACAAATAAATCATAAATAGGACAGTCGTGTAGTTATAGGGTGGTAAATTCAAGACATCACAATGAACTGTAATACCAAACCTCTCCCTAAATGACCTTCTGGCTGCGCCCCTATCCATTGCAGGGGAAGTCATAGATGTTATAATAACGTTGCTAATAAGCATACCTCCCAACTGTCCCTTTTTTGGAGGGACAGTCCCTCATTTGACAGCTCAACCTGCAGTCCCTCATTTGTTCTGGTTAGTCCCTATTTTCTCTTCACTGAACAGCCAGAAAAAGAAAGAAAGTTTCTAACTTAATTGGCTTTTGGCAGAGCCCAGAACAGCTAACAGGTGCAAATAAGATACTTAAAAATACTTTAACAATTTTGCCGCCCTACGTGCAAAAATTGTTTTTCTTTTCCAGGCTGTTCAGTGCAGAGAAAGGAGGGACTTTCCAGTAAAAATGAGGGACTGCAGCTGCAGGTTGAGCTATCAAAAGAGGGACTGTCCCTCCGAAAAAGGGACAGTTGGGGGGTATGTTGATGTCATGTTGTTATTTCTATGGTTGACCACTCAAAGCTAATGACTAGTTGTTAATGTTTACAACTTGAGTCTAATATATTCAGATTTCAAGATCCCTAGACCAGAGTGTAACAAAGTTTCTAACTTAATTGGCATTTGGCAGAGAGCCCAAAAGAGGGACTGTCCCTCCGAAAAAGGGACAGTTGAGGGTATGATTAAGCATAACAGGATTGTTTTGCATCCAATATGGATTCATTATATTTTAGTTGGGCTCAAGTACAAGGTACTCTTTTTATCATTACAGAACATAAGGAAAGCAATTGAAAAAAAAATCAGAATTATTAGATTACAATAGAGTAGTTTGGAGCTTTCTGGGATTTCAGGATAACAGATCCCATTACTGTGAGCCACAAAGGCCATGGGCAGACAGAACGTTGGCTCTGTTGCATAAGCAGATCCACTTTGTGCCCCAGCTGCATTTATTTGAGCTGCTTCAGAGCAGGCCAGCCTGAAAATGTCCGCTTTTGTGTTTTTGGGCTGATCCTTCGCTGTGTAAGGCTGCACACAAGCAGAAGCTATACTTTTAATGGCATAATCTGAGCTGGGCAAGGGAGCTGGCCTTAGGCCTCATACACATCTGTGTTTTGCCTACACTCTATTAATGTTATTCGACCTAAATCTGTTTATGGAAGGACCTGTGCAAATTCCAATCTGAATCTGAACCCTGATTTAGATTTTCACACATGCAGAGTATGTGACTGAAACAACAAGGAGACAATCAAGTGTATTGTTGTGTTTTGATAGCCGAGGGTGAGCAGAGTATAACAGGTTCATGCAGCCATTACAAAACAGTAACTTCCACCTCTATCACTCTCAGGCTGTACAGAACATACTGTGTATATACATAGTACAAGTAATGTGCACAGTGACACCTGCAGGCCATTTGTATAAACACCAAATTTCCCCTTTAGGGGGAAAGCATTTGGACAAATATAACAGTAACAATTAAACAGTATGTATCTTAAAGCAATTGTATACATTCTTCACATCACAAAGTCCTTGGTCCATGCAGGTAGTTTTCGGATTGTCTCAGAATGCCTTATAGGTTCACTTTCTTCAGAAAAACTTTTATTGATGATGCGGTGATGGCGGAGCTCATCGGGTCTTGCCAATCCTCCTCTCTGACTGCAGCTCCCGCAATACGCCGGTTCCTCTCTGCCGGCCATTATACAAATTCACTGCTTTCTTCAAGCCTAAAGATCCAGGCTGAAAGTGCACTTCTCTTGCACCACGTTTTCTGTCAGTATAACCTTGCAGTTGGCATCAGGAGTAGGAAAATGTCCTTCATCAAATGGAGCTTCTCCAAAGTTATATCTAGCAGGAGCATCAGACAGACAGTTCATATGTGTATGGTCTTCACTGGCGTCTCAATTTAAGTGGTGTAGTAAATTTAGATTGTCCTTGTTTCAGTATTCTTGGTTTCTTAATTCTGACTAGATCCAGGCTGAAAGTGCACTTCTCTTGCACCATGTTTTCTGTCAGTATAAGCCTTGCATTTGCCTTGTTGACGTTTGACAATGTCTGCAGTAGATGATTTTGTAGGAGCAGTATTTAATGGAAGTTTGATGTCTGCAGCATGTAACTTATTGCGCATCTGTCTGCCATGTAATAATTCAGCTGGAGATGATTGAGTTGTTGCATGGCACGTTGCTCTGTAGTTATGTAGTTCCTGTGAGATAGCCTTGCTTATAAAGTAGGGCAATCTCCTCAATTTCTGGCGTACTGGTTTTACATTGGTCTCAGCTTAACTTTGTGTACAAAGTTCTTTGCACAGCCCAGTGAAGTATTGCTTTGTAGTGAAATTTTAAACACAGGCTGTGTGGCAGGCACTGGTGTTGTAGTAATGAGACCATCAATTAGTAGTAATGAGACCATAAACTAATTGTAGGTTTAATGCAGATCCCTTCCAAGTATAGCAGTCACAATGTAAAAGTCAAATTTTTCAGTATTTGATTCAAATTGTACTGTCAATGGCAAGCAACCAAGCACAGGGATTGGATCCTTTAAGTAACTAACCAGTCTCAGGGCAGGTGCAACAAGACTATCTTTGAAGTATTTCAAGAAAATATCCTTTGGTAGTATAGAAACAGCTGAACCTGTATCAAGCATCAGGTTAATGGAGTGTCCCTTGTCAGCAGAAGCAGTATTGACATTGACAGTGCATATAAACTTGTCTGGAATAATTTATCCACACTGAATACTGTAACATTTGTAGTAGCGAGTTCATGAACATATTTAGAAGAACTACAGCAGACTGTAGCTGTAATGATTGCTTACCCTGGTGGTCTAGTGGTAGCGCAGCGGGGACGTCGCCGCGCCATTGGTGGGGATGCCCGTCACGCCATCTTCCCTCTATTGCCGGCTTCTTAGTGCGCGCGGCACGTGCACTTCCAGCATTTGTAGGAGATTGCACACTGGTGTGATTATGTCAGCGCGCAATGGTGCGAAATTTAAATGTATTTAAAGGGGCATTTTGGATATTGTCATTGCCCGTTATTAGGTTCTATTTGTTAGTTCCTGGGTGCTATTACTATTGATTCCTGCTTGTTCTAATGGTTTTTGACCCTTTCTTGCCTGACTATTCTGTTTATCTCCAATCCTGACCTTTGTTTTCCAAGAAGCATGTAAGCTTTATCTTAGTTTTTTCCCTCACAACTTCCCTACTGGTGAGGATGAAGTAAGGTTCGTTATGACCTTACTACAAGGTGATCCACATGTCTGGGCACTAAGATTACCCCCTTTTGATCCTGCCCGTTTATCCCTAGAGGCATTTTTTGCTACTATGGCCATGCTTTACGATGACCCGGATCGCGCTAACACTGCCGATTCCGCAATACGTAAACTGAAGAATAGCTGAGTACTGTGTGAGTACAGCCCCATTGAAAAAACTGAACGCATCTGCTCCTTCGCTCCCCTGTGGCTGAACACATAAAACCGGAACATAGGGGAGCACAGCTTGAGACGCTCATCTGTAAGAGCCCTTACATGTGCATGTGAAAGGCTAGTAGCAGGTGTACTGCTTTCCAGTGCACGTTGTTTGCTATAGATTTTGCTGTGCTCTAAAATCTAATCTATTCTGTAAGGGCCGAACTACATGAAAGACTTTGCAGTGTTTCTGTCAGATCCGACACTGGCTGACAAAATGCCAGCATCAAGCCGGATCCGACAGGAACAAGGTAAGTAATAGGTAGTTGGACAGTGTTGGCTCAACCCTGTGACACTATCCGACTTCCTATTACTTTACCTTAACAATCAAAGTTGCTGAGAAAGAACCAAACAGCAGAACTAGCTGCAATCAGTGTTTTATTCCCACCCACGACATGTTTCAGGCTGCGCCCTATTCCTATTACTTTACCTTGTTCCTGCTGTCAGAAACGCTGCAAAGTCTTTTGTGTAGTTCTGCCCTAAAACTTCCCCATAACTGGTTTATTGGAATCTTATACAATTAGGGTTGCCATCTTATTTGGAAAAAAATACTGGCCTTCCTATATATTTATCTTTTTTCCCTATTAATAACTTTGGGATCAACCATCACTGGCCAGGTGGCAACCCTATATACAATAGTTTTTTTCCATCAAAAAGTTGGAGCTCTTTAAATCTCCTGCACCTAATCCCCAGTGCTCCTGTAAAAAACTGCAATCGAATGCACGATTGAAGGTGGGGGGTGGTTGGGCAACTGGGGAATTAAGGGAATAGGAATCAGAGCTCGCACTGGAGCAGCCCCCATAAGTGCGGGCCCAATTGGTCCAATGTGCTTAAAACCGGCACTGAAAGCAGTAGTTTATGCAATTAGGAACTGACTGCATCGCAGTGGACCCTCTGGGCTAAAGGTGGATGAAATCTGGGCCTATAAATGATGAAAATAATGACTAAATTAACATTTGAAAATACATGTAGGTCTTATTGATATTTGACGATAAGCCCTTATGATGGCAACAATGAATATTGATGTGAACATAATTAACATGAAGCAAAAAATAGTACTTCTTACAATGTAATGATTAGAATTATTTTGTGGAAAGCTGGCAACCCTACAGTGTAACCAAACCCCATAAAAATGACAGGCTGGCCTTATTGACAACTGTTGGTTTTCTATCTTTTCGGTTCTTAGCTCCTTGAGCTTGGAATGCTACTACAAATTCATTTTGGGCATCTTTTAAATAAGACAACAAACATCTTGAAAGGTGCCACTTGGAGATTAAATTGCAGCTACTACCAATGTAAAGCAGCCAGGGCCAGCCGTACCAAGTGAGGGGCACAATTGGAACCATTATGGTGGGAACTTTTGTGTCTATAGCAGGGTCACAGAGCTGGAGGGGCAAATAATGCCTGCTTTCCCCTCTTTCCAAGTGATGGCTGCCAGTTGTGGATGGGGGTAGGCTGGGCAACTGGGGAATTAAGGGGATAGGAATCAGAGATCGCACTGGAGCGGCCCCCATAAGTGCGGGGCCCAATTGGTCCAACGTGCTTAAAACCGGCACTGAAAGCAGTAGTTTATGCAATTAGGAACTGACTGCATCGCAATCACCTGTGTTTTGAACGTGCCATTCCAATGGAAGCAGCGCAACAATAAAACACTTTACAGGGTTAAACAGGAAATGATTGGTTCCTGCCTTTATTTTACAACCCCCGTGCGATCTTACACTCCATCACTAGACGCCATGTTTGCCTTAACGCTAACCACTGGAACTATTGACAGGTAAAGTGATGTCAGCTCACTCTTATAGTACTAATATTGATCTGTGATCAGGAGCATACATAAGTAAGTCAGCATATTAATAATAGCAGAAGCAGGATCCGCTCCCTGCGCGCTCCGCCTCTTCCTCTGTCGTCATCGCCTTCATCACCACGTCCCTCCTCTTCATGTAAACGCCCCCTTTGTACCCCCCTGTATACACACATCCCACTTCTCACCCTTATTATTCATCTCAATATTTATATCCATCCGCTCACCAGCGGGCTTGCCCCCCTGCCTCGACCCCTATCGTGACGCGACCTGGAGACAAAGGAAACCCTAGGGAGCAAAAAAGGTGCGAGTTTTGTTTTAAACCCCAGATGCAAAGAAGGGACCCGGGAGATAGGGAGCAATAAGCGCCGCTCTGCTGGGGATATTCTCTTTAACCGAGAGGATTAGCGTCGGCTCGGCCACCTCTTATCCCTCCTGTTGCCTGTATGTATTTTCTGTCAGCCCCTGCAACTAGCGAGCACACAGGCCCACACGGAGAGCAACACAAGGCAAGGAGGCTACGGACCCAGGACAACTCGGCGCTGAATGCAGGTGAGAGGGGGCTCGGCGCTTTGTCTCTGCATGCCCGTGTGTGCACGTGGAACACAGCTGAACCCTGTCCAGGCCCTACCAATCATTCTCCTGCGAAGGGGGCCTTTCTTTTCCCTATTGCAACATCCCCGGCTGGCGAGAAAGCTATTTAGCTAGTAAGACTTCAGCTAAAGGTGGAGGGCCGCAATTTGTGCATCCGTGTTTGGTGTGTAAGCTGCTGTTCTATGTAACCGTGCCTGCAATATTACCGTCGCTTCCTGCAAATGCTAGGGATTGGAGTTCCTTGTAGATACATTTCAACGCCACAAAGGCCGATTTGAGCGTCTGGATGGCAGTAGGTACTTTCCAGAAAACACCAACAACTAAATACCCACTTCCAGGAATCGAGTAGTGGTGAGGTATCTGCTCTCTACGGTGTTTGATAGTGAGTTCCCCCCTTATCCCTTATGGCGCTGCATCGAGCAGTATTGTACAGGGGACAGCTTACTGCTCGGGACTCCCGTTTCCTTCCTGCTTTCGTCCATTTTCTTATTGTTTTTCACTTCACTTTTGGTAAACTTTTGTCAACCTCGAAATCCTATATAAATACCAATTCGTCAACCAGTCATTTTTACTGTGGTTACATTCCCCTCCTTTTTTTTTTACCTTTGCGTTAAACTTTGCTTTTTTTTTTGTTCCTAGGTTTAACTTGTTCTTTTGCTATTGTTGTTTTTTTCTCATTGAGGTAGGGTTGCCACCTTTTCTTTAAAAAAAAAAAAATACCTGCCTTCCTATATATTCAACTTTTTTCCCATTAATAACATCAAAAATACTGTTCAGGCTGGTAAAAAACCGGCCAGGTGGCAACCCTACACTCTTTCTTATCTTGAGGATTATTCGTTTATTAATATAAAGCCTACCCTTGAAAGAAAATCAAGTCAAGACATACAGAAACAGCAGACAAATAAGCCAAATTATTTGTTCAATGTTGTATGCTGCACAAAGTTAATTATGACAAACAATTGAGGATTTTTTTTTTGAGACGAGCATTAAGGTTTTACCATTAATCATCATTATTATGAAGCCCACATCCAATATGCATCCAATTTGTTGAATTCAGCATTGGATCTACCAACAACATTCTTTGATTCCAATAGTTGTAGTTTAGCAACCATTTTAGGGTCTCCATTTGTTTTTACTGCTATTAACAATTTGCATTATATTTATGTTTGCATTTTTATTGCAGTTTTAATGATATGGAATTGCCCCTATTGGCGGAGTAGCTAGCTTTTGTACATTTCATATAACTTTTGCTTGGCTTGGCTATGTTGTAATCGCCAACAGCATCACATTCAGCGAGCAGAACAAGATAATGATGCATCTCATAAGATAATGATGAATCTCACATTAAGGTGGCCATACACGGGCAGATAAAAGCTGCCGACAGACTGTGTCGGCAGCTTATCTGCCCGTGTGGGGGGCCCTCGGACGGGCTTTCCCGATCGATATCTGGCCGAAAGTCGGCCAGATGTCGATCGGGCAGGATTAAAAATCCCGTCGGATCGCGGCCGCATCTGTTTGTTGATGCGTTTCCGCGATCCGACCGCCCATACTGATCCGAACGTTGGGCCCTAGGGCCCATGATCGGATCAGCCCGATATCGAGCTGATCTCTACGTGTATGGCCACCTTTAGTTATGTGTTTTAGGCCCTTTCCCTGAGTGAAAAACCATTGTAACCACTAAGCCTCAAAAAGTGGGCACCAATAGCTTCTTCACAGGTATTTCTATTTATGAATATTCTGGGCTGATGGGAGCCTGATTCCCCAACTGCTATTTCATTCCTAGTTATTGCCTGAGTTAGGCCACGTTTAAAAAAACAAAAAAAGTGCCCTTTACTGTTCCCATCACTTAATGTAAAACAATGTAGTCCACAAATTTGTTTCCTTTAGAATGGTTTTGCTTATTAATACAGTCTCCCAAGGCTGCCATCTGGAACGCCTTTGTTTAAGCAATACTGAGTACTAAATGTTTTTTTTTAGGGACCCAACAGTAACCCATCTCCTCACAGTCTTAACACCTGTACCCCCAGATCGTTATTCTGCATAAAAATGTGTATTCAGTGCATATAAATCTCTGGGGAGTTAAATCGGTGTCCATTGCACAGAATGTGTTCCATTTCATGTGGTGTTTTTGTAAAGCAAATATTGCCTAATAGGATATCATATTATTGACTTGTCAGGAATCCAGGGGCTTAATAGCTGCAACCTTTAGTTAGGAATGATGCTTTTAATATGGCCCATAAATTATAAATACTTAAATCATAAATCAAAAAGAGTGCTGTTTAGTGTGTGTAAAAAATTATCTCGCTGAGCCTGTTGGTGATTGCATAACTTGTGTACGCTTTTGTCTAAATATATATCACATGGTATATATATATGTGGAAGCAGTAGGAAGGAAGGGGAGGTGTCAGCAGAAACACAGAAAGCATAGACTCAAAACACAACAACAAAATAAAGCATGTTCTCTCAGCAATTGCCTCTTTTATTCTTCTAATATAAGTGATTTTGACATATCAAGTCTCTCATTTTAATTTTTGTGCAAGCTTATTCTCTTCTTCTCTGTTCCCACCTCCCCCTCAATCCAAGCCTTTTGTTGCCGCTGAAATTGTTTGTGCAGGTCTGTGGTATCACTTGGGCCGAGCTGAATGCTTGCGTGAGGGAGGTTCTCTAACCTTATAGATTTTAAAATTTCAGGCAACTGTGTTTAATGCACAGATGTTCCCCCCCCCCCTTCTCTAGGACATTGTTAAAATGCTTTTCTCCTATTGATGTGCTTTGTAGCGTAGGTTTAATAAATTAAATCCTGTGAAAATGCAAACCTAAGCAACATGCTAAGAGTACAATTTAAAAATTACCTTTTTTTTTTTTTTGCAGCTGTACATGATTTTTCTGAAAATACCTATTGCTAATTGACATTAGATCCTATTTCCTATTTGTATGTGCCCTGTTGTGTTTTTATTAATATATGCTACCACTCCTCCTTTGCTAGAGTAAAATGGATTAGTATGCAGCAGGGTCCGTCTAACAAAGATGGCTAAATGTTTTCTTTAAAGGACAAGGAAAGTTAAGATAAAGAAGTAGGCTAGTAAATGTACATTATGTTTTGAGCTTCTGTACCAGCCCAGTGCAACCACAGACCTTTAGCAAGGAAGACCTGTCTCCAAAGATGTCCCAGTAGCCCCCCTTCTTCTTTTCTTCTGACTTGCTGCACATGCTCTGTGCTGCTGTCACTTACTGAGCGTAGGGACCCACTCACAATATACAGTACACATACAATAGAAATGCCACAATATAAGGCTGACTAGTAATTAATATGGGAAATTACTACATGACGGCACAGAAACCAGTGCAACTAACATTTAATAATCAGCCTTCTTATATTACGGACCAACCTCATTTTCTGCTTAATAATTTGATACAACCCCTTAGCTTCTCAACAGCTGCTCAAGAGCCCACTGAGCATGTGAGTGTCACAGACACTTTCCAAGATGGTGACCCCCTGTGACAAGTTTGAAGTCCTGAATCATTACTGCTATTGACAAGCTGACACTTTAGACTGGTGCAATAAGCTCAGTATATAAAACATGGCAGTTCAATTTTGCTTGGTTTAGTATAATGTTTGTGTATCAATGCCAGGCCAAGTTGACTGGGCGCCCTAGACAACCCGGCTGACGGTTTTGCCCCCCTCCTTTTGTATGTGCCCCATGCAAGCACAGTGCCTCATTGAAGTGAACCAAATAAGATGCAACCACTTGGGAGTTTCTTAGGAAGTAAAACTTCCCATCTGGCCATTTGGTCTACAAAGCTACTGACCATAATTGGATATGGAGGGGGAAATGAACTTCCCATGTTCATTGCTGGCAATATGCTAGTCCACTGATTCAGCTCCGACCATTTGAAGCCTATTGCACTGAGCCTAGCTGGGCACTTAGGGAGCTATTTAATATGCTCTCTAAAAAAAAAGTGACCATAAACACTCATCACCAGACAGCACTGTGTTAAAAAAACAATTTACACTGTACTTATCATGCTGCGTAATGGTTTTCAGCGATTACGAACTTGAGTGGAAGCTGCTGTTTGAAAATGTTATGGGGAAAACGCAGTGTTAATCCATTACGGGTTTTTCCATGGTTTTTTTTTTTTCTTTTTAACACAGGAACTTGCCATTTAATTTTTCCTGTTGACCTTATTGCAATATACGAGATCTAAAGTGGGTAAAATAGCCAGGTCAGATCTGGCGTTCGGGCAATGTCAAATAAAACACACAACTCGATAAATTCACCATTAATGTTTATTTTACACCATTTTTCTGACTGATTGTTTTACGCTGTATCATAAATAGGCCCCTAAAGCTAACCATACATAGTTAAATCGGTTTGAAAAAAAGACAGTCCGTCAAGTTCAACCCCGCCAAATGAAAACCCAGCATCTGTATGCATACCCTTCCATACTTATACTTAAAATTATATATATCAGCGCTACGAAATAAGTTTGATCTATTGAAATACCTGTTAATAATACCCATATCTATACTAACTATAGAATTCAGTATCAAAATAGTCTTTGATATTATGTCTGTTCAGGAAATCATCCAAGCCACTCTTAAAGGCATCAACAGAATCCGCCATCACAACATCAACCAGCAGTGCATTCCACAACCTCACTGTCCTCACTGTGAAGAACCTCCTATACTGCTTCAAATGAAATTCCTTTTCTTCTGACTATACTTCTAATTAACATCTAGACTTTCAGATTTTATTCTTTGTATGACCAATGTTCAGGTATTGATCACTAGCTTCAAAGCTGCTGTGCAGCAGTGGTGGAAATTGGAAAAAGCTGTATGGCACAGGTTAAATAGTGGATAACCGATAACACCATTATGTTCTACAGAGTTTATCTACTCTGTAACCTGAACCTTTACTGCTTTGAACAGCTGCCCCATTGCTATATAACAGCTTATTTATGTAAACAAAAGTAGTGTTCCTGATGCAAACACGGCAGCTTTACCAGTGCATGGCAACACTGTTATATTTGTATTTGACCCGATAGTGACCATAGAAATATGCTCGAGGGCTACGTCTGACTCGCCTCTAGTTGGGTAGCCCTGCTCTTTAATATAGAGAGTATTTACAAGAATACAGAAGTGTGAAATCTATCCATTCTTTGCAGTGTTTCCCTTTAAAAATCTCAGCTATCTGCATAGTGCACAATTTGTGTGCACTAGTGTCCACTTGTGAGGTCCCACAATGATCACTTTTTTTTTTTTTTAAAGTGCACATAGTGATTGCACAGCCCACCACTGTTTTGTGCAGAAGATTTTTGTAATCTTATCCTACGAGACATTGAACGTAACATTTATACTTTGGATAATTAAAGCAGATTGAATCTTTTAGGTTGTAAGCTCTTTTGGAAAGGGCCAACTTCACCTGTTGTATAAGATATTGGTTGCTTTCTAGTAAATCTGTAGAAACCCATTTATTTTACAGGGGTGAGGAATATGTTTGGCTTTAAGAGCTCCGGCAGACAGGGAGATTCTGTCGCCTGGCGATTAATCGCTGGCGACAATCTCCCCAAACTGCCTTCTCCCTGTCTGCCGCCTGTTAAAATCAAAAAACGCCAGCGCTAATACACACGCAGCACAGCGATTTCCGGAATCGCCCGAAGTTGCTTTGTGTGGAAACTTCGGGTCAATCCGGAAATCGCTGTGCTTTGTGTGTATTAGCGTTGGCGCTTTTTTATTTAAACAGGCGGCGGACAGGGAGAAGGCAGTTCGGGGAGATTGTCGCCAGCGATTAATCGCCAGGCGACAGAATCTCCCTGTCTGCCCCAGCCCTAAAAGACGTACTTGAATGAAAACGCCTTATTAAAGGACCAGTAACATCAAAAACTGAAATTGTTTTAAAGTAATAAAAATATAATCCAGTGTTACCCTGCACTGGTAAAACTGCTGTTTTCTTCAGAAACACTTCTATTGTTTATATAAATAAGATGCTGAGTAGCAATGGGACAGCTATTCAAAGGAGAAAAGGCTCAAGTTACACAGCAGATAAGCTCTGTAGAACAGAATATCTGTTATCCATTATTTATCCTGTGCCTTTTTTCAATTTCCGCCATTGCTACTCAGCAGCTTGTTTATATGAACTATAGTAGTGTTTCTGAAACAAACAGAGAAATCTTTGCAGTGCAAGGCAACATTATATGATATTTTTATTACTTTAAAACCCTTTCATTTTTTTTTGTGTTACTGTTCCTTTAACAGTAGATGCTAGTGATGTGTGGGCCAACCTGAAGCCCAAGGGTTGGAGGGGTTCAGGACAAGTCACAATTTTTTTTTTTTTAATTTGTAAATCACGAAAATAAACCACAGGCCTGTTAGTTTAAAATTGCTAAGTCTTTATTAAGAAATAACCTGCCAAAGCTCCACTTCTGCTCCTCTTCTGAAAAGGCGACAGGGCAACGATCCATTGTAAGGCTCAATTTCTCCTCCCTGGCTATCTCCTTTAAGGAAGGCAGGGAGGAGAAATCGAGCGCCGCACAATGGATCACTCGATTGCTTTTTAAGAAGAGGAGCAGAAGTGGAGCTTTGGTAAGTTATTTCTTAATAAATACTTAACGATTTTAAACTTTAACATGTCTGGGTTTTTTTGTAGTTTACAAACTAATTAAAAAAAAAAATTGTATGTGACTGGTCTTTTTTTAACTCTGTCAACCCCGCCACGACCTGCGGCCCACTTCCAGACATACTCTTTTATATACTCACGTGCTGTCCTGCCCCGGCGTCTTCCATGATGCCACGGTGGGCACAGGTGTACAAATAGGCGTGCGTGGCGGGTTAGGGTCAGGTGCAGGTCGAGTATCTCTCAAACCGCACATAATTAGTAGACATACTGTAAACGTGTCAAACCAAACTTAGTTACACACTGAAATTCAAGGTTTCTGGGGCTCATTTATAAATAGTGCGCAAATTTGCGCTAAGGCAGTAACTCATAGCAACCAATCAGTGATTAGTTTTTTTTTTTTCAGCCAGCTGCAGATTAAGCACTGAAATGAATAATCTGATTGTTGCCATGGATTACTGCCCAGATGCAAATGTAAATTTATAAATTACCCCTAATGTATCTATTTTGCAGCAGAATAAACACAGGCCTGATACTGCCCTAAGTGTGCGGAAACATGGTGAATAAAAATTATTTTGTGTACTTTCTGCTTGCAGTTAAAACAGTGTGGTATTAGTCTAAACCAGTGATCCCCAACTAGTAGCTCGTGATCAACATGTTGCTCTCCACCCCCTTGGATGTTGCTCTCATGGTCCTCAAAGCAGGTGCTTATTTTTGAATTCCAATCTTGAAAACAAGTTTTAATTGCATAAAAACTAAGTATATTGCCAGTTAGAGCCTCTTATAGGCTGCCAGTCCACACATGGGCTACCAAATAGCCTATCACAGCCCCTATTTGGCACCCTAAAGGACTTTTTCATGCTTGTTTTGCTCCCCAACTCTTTTTACATTTAAATGAGGCTCATTGGTAAAAAAAAGGTTGGCGACCACTGGTCTAAACCCTAACCTTTTTTTTTTTTATTTAACCCATGAACCACATTCTTATGTAAAGAGCTGGGGAGCAACAAAAGCCAGAAAATGGTCCTTGGGGTGCCAAATAAGTGCGTTGGCTGCAGGTTTCTCAATTGGCATTGTATCTGGTTTTTATTCAACAAGTTTGCCTCCAAGCCGTGGATTCAAAAATAAGCACCTGCTTAGAGGGAGCAACATTTTGCTCATGCCACTGATAGGGGATCACTGGTTTAGAGTTGAAAGGTGGCCATACATAAGATTTTTAAAAGATCTTTTAGTTATAGTCAGCAATGCACGAAATCCACTATTTTGGATCTGGCCGAACCCCCGAATCCTTGCCGAATACTGAACCAAATCCTGATTTGCATATGCAGATTAGGGGTTCTTAATTGTTTTGTGACAGTCACATGATTTCCCTCCCTGCCCTTAATTTGCATATGCAAGTTTGGGTTCAGCCAAACCAGAATCCTGCTGAAAGAGGCTGAATTGTGGATTCAGTGCATCCTTAGTTATCGTATGAGCTGAAGTTCGTTTGAATTTTTCAATTTTGTCCATCAACAAAAACAACCATTTCAAGTAATTGTGTGTGTATGTGTATATTATATACACACACACACACACACACGGCATAGTCCGTTAATCAATAACACACCATGTATGAATAAATACGCTTTGCCACACCGTTAACGCACCATGCTGTAAGTGCTTTCTTTGGACTTGTATCGATCGTATCCGCAGTTATTGCAAAGTGGAAGATTGCTTCAACTGCGCATGTGTCGAAACACCGGTCTCTTTCCAGAAGATTACCGAAGTGGCAGAAGATTGTGTCCGTGAAATCCAGAGACAGAATCTGCACAGAGGGGTGAGACTTGAGGACATTTCCCTGGGTTAATACTGGTGGGGGGGGGGGGGGGGGCGGTCTATGAAGGTGGGTAGGGGTTTTTGTAACTTTTTGGTTTGTTTTGACTTGATGGTGGCCATACACAGAGATTGCCAAATGAGCGGATCTCTTCCTGCACACATTGAGCCGGGCAATAACAGGCTGATCTTGGTTGTGGGCCCTAGGCACCAATGATTGGATCATAATGCATTAGAATTGTTGGATTGCAGGACCGTATCAACAAAAAGATGCAATCCTACAGGATTTTTAAACCTACCCGATTGACATCTGCCTGACTTTTAGCCAGATATAGATCAGGGAAGCTCTTTAGAGGGCCCCACTCATGGGCCAATAAGCTGCCGACTCTATCTGCAGCTTTTATTGTCCTGTGTATGGCCAGCTTTAGCGTATGCTGCAAGTGAATATCTGAACAATGTTGTGTTACTCTGGTGATAGCTAGCTATCTTGACTGCTGCACAGATTTTGGTGGAACCTAAAGCACAGGGTATGCAATAAGTTTGTCTAATTTACTTTTTATTACCAGCAGCCAGCTAATATCTTTGCACTAAGTTAATTCAACGTTTTATGCTTATTCATCTTTCATTTATTTCTCCATATTTTTAAATGCCCTCTGCAATTGTATTTTATGGATTGTCACTACTGAATGACGAAGGGCAGTGTACCCTAAAATTGCAAATTAGGGACAATGCAAATTCATTGAAATCTAGTGATATAAAGAGTGATCTAATCTTTGTACCAGTGGTTGTTCAGCAGCTCAAAGGTCATACTAGAACACAACAGTGCATGGAGTTTGAGGTAGAGCGGTAAGGGAGAAATTCTGGGACAATTTGCAATATCTTAATTTTTAGTTTTTTATTTATTTTAATTTTTTTAGCTGTTTGTTCATCAGATCTACAGTTTGGAGTTCCACTACCTCTTTAAAAAAAAAAAAAAAAGTGAGTCCCCGCATCCTCCCCTCTATTTATAGGCTTGCATTGCTGATGTCACAAAAGTGCTGGGAGAGCCAGAAGCAGGGAACTGGGGGGGCAGAAGAGCTTAACCTTCGACCCACAAAGGAAATGCTGAGGTCCACCTGAACCAGCCAACTTGAAGGCAAACCTGTGGGCCTGGAGCTTCCTCTCAGGTGATTGCTATATCCCAGATATATGTGACATCACCTGAGAGAGCATGCTTAGGTGCAGGTTTACAAACATCAAAGGGTGTTTGGGTTGTCAACCTGGCATCATTTGTAATATTTTTGTAACAGTAGGGATTCTAATAGAAGTATTCGTTATATATATATATATATATATACATACATTTAGTGAAAAGGAGTGTTGATTTATTTATTTATTGTTACAAGAGGCGTAATCGCTACTATTTATTGAAACATATTTATTGAAATAAATTTATTGAAACATTTTTTATTCACCACTATATACAAGGAACAAAGGCGAATTAGGTTTGTATTTTATATGGATTTGGCAATTGGCAAATTGCTTTTAAGTAAGTTTTAAACACTCTATTAATACAAATTTTAGCACATCACTTGCTTTATATGAAATACTTATTTATTTATTTATATAACTACAAGAGCACTTACTTAATATATGCTGGGTAGATCCAGCTAAGCAATAGTTAAATGCACGATGATGTCACTGGCACATGATTAATGATGAAGGTGGAGGTTATTTAAGTGGTGATTTGTAACCAGTATGTATACCTTGAAAAAGGTCCCAATGGGGACCGAACCGTCGGTTGGATACACTATGCTTTGATGAAATACAAACAACTTTTTTCACAGTAAGACCCATGGTGCTGTATTTTTTATTTTCTCTGATGTATTTATCACCTATTACTTGCACATGGGCAGCTATGAAGTAGCTAATTGGGGAGTGGTGCTGTCCTAGCAGGAAGATATATAGATATATATATATATAGATATATATATATATATATATATATATATATATATATATTATACATATACATACAAACAATCCTGTTTGCCGGGTAGGCATTTTTTTGTAGCTGTATGCACAAAATGTCTTAAATATATTGTCAATGGGTTGAGTGCAGAGGACCTCTTGTATTTGTGTGTGTATATATATATAATATATATATATATATATATATATATATATATAGTGTATATTTATATATGTATATATATATATATGTATATGTATATAAAAAACTAAATTTCAGTATTAAAAGTTACAAAGGTAATTTATTTTATGTTTATGAACTGAAAAAAGTGTTGACAGGGGAACAACTTCATCTATAGCTGCTTTTAAATTTTGATCCTGTAGTGTAATTTACATAAATATTCTTCTGAATAACAGGTCCTTCCATCGAATTAAAACCACTCCTTCCTAGGTCACCTTTGCTTTCACCATGTGTAAGTGGGTCAGATAGGTGTTGGCTCTGGGTTCAATAATAATAATAAGTCTATTAAATATCCATGTCTCCCATATTCCTGTGCATAACTCCCAGCTGGTTTTGTAGTTCTTTTCTGTGCTTTTTCTAATTTTTTTTCCAATGTGGCCCAGGGAAGCCACAAGGTTGGACACCCCTGGTTTAGTCCTTGAACCCCCAAATTCATAGGAATGAAAGCAGTACATTTTTGTTCAAATAATGAAATATATTAGTTTTCCTAAAATTGTATTTACTGAGTTTATACTTTCTCTGTCCAGGCTATAAAAAAAAATATTATTCTTCCTGCTTGCGGGTACATTGAAATTTTCAGCAGCTTTTTATTGGCTACTTCCTGATCAGATGATGTCACACACCTTGATTTCCTCTTGTAAATGGGTTATGCATACCCCCAAATGTTACTTTTTTGACAGCTCAACCCTCGGTTGTACTGGAAAGTACCTCTTTTCTCTGCACTGAACAGCCAGTAAAAGAAACCATTTCTAACTTAATTGGCTTTTGGCAGAGCGCCCAGAACAGCTAACGGATACAAACAAGATGCTTTGTAACAATTTTGAGATAATTGTTACCGTTTAGATAAGGAGAAATGTGTTCAAACTTTCATAACCTGCCAAATTTTGTAAAATGAACATGGTAATTAGAGGATGTGACCACAAAAATGGGTGTGGTCATCCAATGTCGCCATGCCTCTTTTTTTTACTTCCAAAATGTTGGAAGCTATGGGTTATGGCATGCTGAGGTGGCTATTGGTTAATATAAGGTAGTTGTCTCTTTCTGTACCAGGCATACATTACTTCTCATATGCATAAAGCTGAATTAAGGCCAAATGACTGCCCGAAATGCCAAATGCCCAGTGCAGTTTTTTACCCGTTAATGTGGACCTGTCCTAGTATAGTAATATTCTGGCCAAATATCTGTGATGTACTTATAAGGATTACCACAGTACATGTTATTGTTGCTCCAAAGACGTGTTTGTTGGGGTAATATCTCATCTTGCTAAATCCTACTATATGCTTGTACTATTAAGGGCAGTACTGTTTCTTGCACTAAAGTGTATAGCTTTGAAATGGTTGGCTGGAGACTCTCCTGATGTTAATATGTGGAAAAATTATATTAAGGGAACATCTTGCCATCTTATGTACAATATTGGAATGGTGTAAACTCACTATAGCCTGCGGGTAGTCATATAACAACATGTTTGCTTGGTAGTTTTAACATTTTATACAAAGTGTTGAGTTGTAAATTTATTTTATTTTATTTATGGTTTGTAAAAGCAATAAAAACTATTACAAAAAAAAGACAAGGTAGTTGTGGCCAGACAACTAGAAGACAGGCTTCTTGGGACAAAGCAAGGAAAGAAGTCTACATTTCAAATGTGGTGTTTTCAATAAACCGTCTTCAAGTGGAGAACAGAGATGTATATTGTATATTTTTATGTATTGAACGAGAAGCACCTGAGTAGTTTTGTGTTGAGCAGTGACACTGACCTTCTAGGCACCTGTAAAGGAACATGGGGCTACTGCAGCATCACATTTGGTAGTATCTTGAATACATGACTCTGGTGTCATGGAACAGACAGACACAATGTTTCCCAGTGTGCAGACCCACAAAGTGGATTTGGCACAGAAACCTATGATTATGCATTTTTGTGACGGAACTCCACGCTAAGGTGTCTATTAGTCATCTTGTATAAAAAGTGGAGTAACGTTACCAGTGATATTGTTCATAGCAACCAGTCAGATTTTGCTTTTGTTTTAGAATTGTTGAAATTGAATTGCTGATTGGTTTCACTGGGCAACATCACCAGTAATGCTTCACTCCACTTTTTTACACTGCATGAAAAATAGACTTATGTCTGCACAGACACAGGATCAAGCGGAGCAGAGCACATAGAGGTTTCCCTGCAAACTTTTATACACAGACCAAGAAACTGCCTTTTTTGACTAACCTAAAGTGTCTGATTCAGCCTCCCTAACTGTACATGTGAATGACCTGACCAGCCAAACCAGTGGGACTTTGGGCAATTTCTTACCACGTTTTGTGCCATTAACCTTGGTACTTCTGACTTTGTGGCACATATTTTGATTAGAGGTCACATCAGAGTGAAGTACAGCTACCAAAATGCTCTTGGTGTTCCAGCAGCTACGCCTTTTAGTTAAGTAACAAATGTGCTCCATATAACACTAATGCTGTCTGGAGGCTGTTGAACTGTAATGAAGGAAAAACTTAGATGCTTTGCATACAAAACACAGGTGGAGAAAAGGGGAGCATTTGCATAGAGTGCCCTTAGTCCAGTGATCCCCCAAACAGTGGCTTGTGAGCAACCTGTTGCTCACCGACTTCTTGAATGTTGCTCTCAAAGCAGGTGCTTGTGTTTGAATTCCTTGGAATCAATTTTTGGTTGCATAAAAACCAGGTGTACTGCCATACAGCCTCCTGTATGCTGCCAGTCCACAGTGGCCTACCAAATAGCCAATCACAGCCCTTGTCTGGCATCCACAGCTTTTCATGCTTTTGTTGCTTCCCAACGTTTTACATTTGACACTGCCTCACTGGTAAAAATGGTTGGAGGCCTCCAAGTTAAATTAAAGCTGGCCATAGATGTAAAGATTCCATCATATGAAATGAAGTTTGTGATTTGTCTGTGTGGGATTGTCTAAAAATATTTCGGCTACTGATATCATGGGAGAGTCACTGATTTTTTTTTGGGCATAACTTTGGTACAATGAATGGCCCAAGCATTGTTGTTTCTTTTCTTTACTACTTTATTTTAATTTCAATGGTTAGTTGCAGTTCGAAAGATAGGCATGAAGATCATAAAACCAATATAATCTGCATGTCTATGTCCAGTTTGAGTATCGTTGCTACCCCTTGTTTGTATAAAGGCAGTTTTACAAGTACTAGTAAACATTTTTTTAATGGCCAAAAGATAAGTAAAAAGATATTGAAGACTTATCCATGATAAATGCAGCACTGTATATGATTGCAATTTTATATATACTACCAAAAATATACATAGTAACATTATGTGGCAGGTTAAGATACACAGGAGGAAGGAAACTATGTAGTTTAATGTACACTGAAAAAATGTATTGGGCCCTTGTGAATATGGCAACATTCATTGAATTCTATATTCCCTTTACAAAACACGTTTTATAAAAGCAACATTACTTGCAAAAACATCAACATCTGTTACTTGTTGTTCTCTACTATTTTTACTATGTTTGCACGATTACAGCAACATTTTAAATAACTGCTTTGGGGAAAAAGAAATCTGGCAATTTGAACTCAAAAGAAGAATTCATTCACTTTTTTTTTTTTTTTTGGAAAAATATTTACAGTGCATCTTGCTAACTAAGGTATGCAAATCTAAACTAAAGCAGTCTGTTACTAGAGCATTCAGAAGGAGCGAGTCTCCCTCCGTTCTGTTCAGGCTGTCAAACATGGTTCTGATAATTTCCATAGGTGCCACACTTCTACAATGGATTCAGATGAATGCTTGTTATAGTTGTCAGTCGGAAGGGGATGCCTTCAACTTTAAAGAACAGACAAGCAATATAAGTGATCCCGTGCATATTAGTAGATGCTAGATTTTGAGAGTGAATGTGATGTGAAGATATTGCTAATCTGTTACGGTCGGCACTCTAAACCAGAACAGATGCCAAGTTCCCTGGTCTCAGCTCGGCTTCACCAGTAGTCTGACCACCTTTGGCTTAGGGAGGAGCCCTCGGCTTACTCGGATGCCACCTGGACTTATCAAGAGGAGCAAGACGAGAAGTTCTGGCAAGCAAAGGGGCACGACAGTTGTTAAAGTCTGATTGGCCGGAGGTCACGGTACAGACAGGAGTTAGACAGATGCGTGGTTAAACAGGCTGGATCGAGGCAGGCAGACAGCAAGGAATGTCAGGCAGGCGAGGGTCAAAACCGGGTGATCGAAGCAGATATGGATGAGACAGGATCAGAGTCAATAACAGGCAGGAGTCAAACCAGGGAGACAATCGAAGGGTTAATCAGAATCCCAGTCAGTTTCAGGCAAGGGTCAGGTTCCAGAAGTCAGAATAGTCAAAACAGCCAGGCAGGGTCAAACACAGATAGTCAGGAACAGATAAGAGCTTTGCAACACAGTACTAGGGACCAGGAATTTAACCTATCACGCATGCGCCTTTAAGATGCAGAAGTGCGCGCCTTAAGGTGGCCATAGACGCACAGATAATATCGTACGAAACGAATTTTCGTACGATATTCGGTGCGTGTATGGTGGGAAATGAGCCGACCGATATCGTCAGAGGATTAAGATATCGGTCGGCTGGTTGATCGGACTGGATGGAAAATTTTGATCGGATGCCTTTGAAAGCTCCCTGAACATCGGCCATTGTTAGTGCTGAATCGTCAGATACAAGTAGAATTCTATTGTTTCTACCTGTATATCTGACGATTCAGCTCTACACGTGTGTGTTGAAACGTACGATCTTTCTTGGAAAGATCTTTCCCGAGAAAGATCGTAATTGTTACGTCTATGGCCAGCTTTACATTACCCCCCTCTCCAGGAGGGGCCACCAGACCCTCAACCTTACCAGGAGAACTAAGATGGGCTAGTCTTCCAGGACAGTCAACCCTGGCATCAGAATGGACTGAAGAGGAATGCTGGAAAGCCGGCTTCAATACAGAAACATGAAACAAATCAGACAACAGAAACATATCGGGGAGTTTAATACGGAATAAGGCTGGATTAATAATCTCAATTACAGGGAAAGGACCAATGAATCTGGACCCTCGTTCAAAAGATGGAATCTTAAGCCCCATAGATACCCAAACCAAGTCCCCAACCCGATATTTGGGAACCTCCCCATGGGACCCATTGGCTGCCCTTCTTTGAACAAATGGAATCGTAGAGGGAGAACTACATACCCCAGAACAAGACTCAGAAGCAGACTTGAAAGGAGGGTGTATCTCTAGGGAAGAAGCTGCCAATACTAGTGTGGAAGCAAACAGGCATCCCTACACCCAGAACCCCACTGAATAACCTCCCCAGTTACCCAATTAATGTGGGGGTTGTGTGCCCGTAACCATGGTAACCCTAGAATGAGAGAAGATGTTGAACCCTCGATGATGTGGAAGGATAACTCCTCAGAGTGTGAGTTATTAACACACATGGTCAACACCACAGACTTCCGGGTTACCAAACCTGACATCAAGGGGCTTTCGTCAACAGCCAAAACCCTTACAGGAGGACTAAGGGGTGTTAAAGGAATATTATACCTTGCAGCAAAAGCAGCATCCAAAAAATTCCCCGCCGCCCCAGAATCCACAAACGCAGAAACTGTAACAGAGCCCAAAGGCCAGGTTAACCTTACAGGTACCATAATCCTAGAGGACAATTGGGGAGAGGAAGCTTCTTGACCCGAATGGAGCTCCCCTTCTCCATCTAGGCTTTGAAGTCTTCCTGGCCTCTTAGGACAATGGTTAAGAAAGTGACCCTTATCCCCACAATAAATACATAGACCCAGAGACCGCCTGCGGGCCTTTTCTTCGGGAGAAAGATGAATAGTGCCCAATTGCATAGGTTCTTCCTCAGGCAGAGGCACTGAGGGGTTAGGAGGCTTAACACTAGTAAACTCTGGGATAAAAGAAGTACCCTTTTCAGCCCTTCTCTCCCTTAATCTTCTATCAATCTGGATGGCTAATTTCATAAGATCATCCAAGTTCTCAAATGGGGGGTAGTTTACTAGGCTGTCTCTTACAGCCTCAGAAAGCCCTAACCGGAATTGGCTACGAAGAGTCATTCCAACCGGTCTCTACAGACCACCGGCAGAATTCAGTACAGAACTCCTCTATGACCCTTTTTCCCTGGCGCAGTTTACGGATTGCTGTATCGGCTGAAGAAGCACGATCTGGGTCATCGTAAAGGATAGCCATATTATGAAAAAAGATTTCAAGGAAAAAACGGGCAGGGTCAGAGGGAGATAATCTTGGCGCCCAAACTTGTGGGTCGCCCTGTAGTAGGGTCATTACGAACCTCACTTTATCCTCCCCGGTAGAAAAAGAGTAGGGATAGAAACTGAGCTATAGTTTACATGCCTCTTGGAAGACCTAAAACTTTGTTCTATCCCCATTAAACTTATCGGGGAAAGGAATCTCGGGTTCGTGAGTATTACCCATCACCGTAACAGAAGACTGGACCTACGGACTCGACTTCTGTTCAGAAGCATCCACTCTGCGTGATAGGCTGTGTATGGTTTGCACCAAGAAATCTTGCTGCTGTTGTTGTTCCTCCAAGCGCTGTAGAACAGTGGTGAGCAGCACTTCAGTGGGACCTTCGACGTCCATTTTGGACCCGTGATAATGTCACGGTCTGCACCCTAAACCAGAACAGATGCCAAGTTCCCTGGTCTCAGCTCGGCTTCACCAGTAGTGTGACCGCCTTTGGCTTCGGGAGGAGCCCTCCGCTTACTCGGATGCCACCTGGACTTATCGAGAGGAGCAAGGCGAGGAGTTCTGGCAAGCAAAGGGGCACGACAGTTGTTAAAGTCTGATAGGCCGAAGGTCACGGTACAGACAGGAGTTACACAGATACATGGTTAAACAGGCTGGATCGAGGCAGGCAGACAGCAAGGAACGTCAGGCAGGCGAGGGTCAAAACCGGGTGATCAAAGCAGATATGGATGAGACAGGATCAGAGTCAATAACAGGCAGGAGTCAAACCAGGGAGACAATCGAAGGGTTAATCAGAATCACAGTCGGTTTCAGGCAAGGGTCAGGTTCCAGAAGTCAGAATAGTCAAAACAGCCAGGCAGGGTCAAACACAGATAGTCAGGAACAGATAAGAGCTTTGCAACACAGTACTAGGGACCAGGAATTTAACCTATCACGGGCAAAATCAATTTCCAAAAATCCCTTTAAATACCCCTTTAATTTTTTGAATTTGGCACCATTGCGCACTGACGTCATGACGCCAGGGCGCATGCGCCTTTAAGATGCGGAAGTGCGCGCACTAGGGCAGCAAGGAGAGCATAGCGGCGCGGCGGGCGTCCCTGCCGATGGCGCAGCTGGTGTCCCCACTGCGCCACCACTAGACCACCAGGGTGAGTCCTTACATAATCACAATGAAAATATAAACCCCATTGACCATTTATTTTTACTATAGAACACAGTCCATGTAACTTATTTATATGGACTGTTCGATTTATGGTCTTTATATTTTTACTTTACTCTGTTGTGATGTTGCTTTATATGATTTAGGAAGTTCATACTTGTTAATCAAGCAAATCTGAGGATGTGACTGAAATGTATAATTTTTCAGTGTACTTTTAACACATTTTTAAGCTTTTGTGCTTAAAGGAATACTGTCATGGGAAAATAGTTTTTTCAAAAAGCATCAGTTGATAGTGCTGCTCCTGTAGACTTCTGCACTGAATTCAGTTCTCTAAAAGAGTAGGGATGCACCGAATCCACTATTTTGGATTCGGCCGAACCCCCGAATCCTTCCCGAAAGATTTGGCCGAATCCGAACCCTAATTTGCATATGCAAATTATGGGTGGGAAGGGGAAAACATTTTTTACTTCCTTGTTTTGTGCCAAAAAGTCACGTGATTTATCTCCCTGGCCCTAATTTGCATATGCAAGTTATGATTCGGATTCGGTTCGGCCAGGCAGAAGGATTCGGCCGAATCCTGCTGATAAAGGCCGAATCCCGAACCGAATCCTGGATTCGGTGCATCCCTACTAAAGAGCAAACAAAATTATTGGTTATATTTAATTTTGAAATCTGACATGGGCATAGACTTTGGGGCAAATTAACAAAAGCGCGAAGCGTCTAACGCTAATTCGCCAGTGACGTCAATTTGCAACTTCGCCGATTCACTAACGGTGTCCCTGGCGAAAATTTGCTAGCGAAGGACATCGAATTGCGCAACTTTGCCAGGTGAAGTTGCGCACTGACGAAGGGATGTAACTACATTAATTCACTAAGATGAACATTTTTGTGAACATTACCTCTTAAGCTAGACATTACTTAACCTGGCGAAGTTCAATACAATAGATAGGATTTTGGGGAAAAAAATTAAATTTTTTCTAAGTCCAAAAAAACGCTGGCATCTTTTACCTTTTGTTGGGTGATAATCTGAAAAAGAGAGCAAATTTTTTTTTGGGTTACCCTCATTACCCCCCCTACATTTCCTAACATATGGCAACTCAGCTATACAGTGGGCACATGTTTAGGGCAATAGGACAACTTTATTTTATTTATTAAAGGTTTTGTGTAGTGTAATGTAGTGGCTGTAATATAGACTTCTATTATACGCTTAATTACTCGCCGTATGCAAATTAGGCATCACTATCTTAAATGCGCTTTTCCTGGTGAAGTAACGGTAGCGCTACTTTGCTAACGTTTGCCATTCTGAGCGCAAATTTGCATCTTAGTGAATTTGCATAGCGCTTGTGAAAATTTCTCCTGGTGAAGTGTGGCGAACGCTAGCGCATTTTCGTGCTTTAGTGAATTTAGTCATGTGCTCTCATAAACTTCAGTTACTCATTACTGCTGTACTGCAAGTTGGATTGATGTCACCCCCTCCCGTTCTGCCCCAGCAGCCTAACAGAACAATGGAAGGTATCCAGCTTCCTTACACAAGATAGATCTAAGAACATCACTCAATAGTAAAATCCAGGTCCTACTTTGGCACATTCAGTTACATTTAGTAGGAAAAACAGCCTGCCAGAAAGTGGTTCCATCCTAAAGCACTGTCTGTCTGAAAAGCACATGACCAGGCAAATCATCGGAAATGGTTGGCTACACACCAATTTTACAACTTGGAAAAAAAAAATACACTTGCTGGTTCAGGAATTAAATGTTGTATGGTAGAGTAAAGTATTTGCAGTGTAATTTAGAAATAACTGCATCATAAAAATCACGACCGAATCCCTTTAAAATGGCTTGGGCGGTATTGTCCTTTTGAGAAGACATTTCAGATCTGCACAAATTAATCCTCATGCGAGAAGTTCTTCCTCAAAGGAAAACTTTGTACAGTAACCTCAAGGGAGTGATTTAATAGCAACGTGAGGAAAGAGTTCTAGCTTTCAGACAATTTTCATTTGTGTATTCCACTGTCCCCTTCTCTTTTTATATATCCATGATTGTACTGTCCATCATTCTTGGTTATGTGTAGGAGGATGCAGTAGTGTGGCTTTCTGTGTTTATTAGGAAATATGCCTTAAGTCAACTCTGAGTTTTTGGGGATTTATTTAGGAGGGTTTATCCTGTTTGTTTTCCCTTCCCTCCAGGACAAGGAAACTATATTTGAAGCAAGCTTCAGGTATAGGGTTTTTCAGATAAGGGCAGAACGACACAGACGATTTTGGTCCGTTTTGGGCGTATCAGACGCTGTGCGACAAAATGCATGCATACGACAAAAACATGGTAAAGCAATAGAACACGAGACGGCTGTCTGATGCAGATGCAGTATTTTCATCGTCAGTCGTGTTACATCTGCTCAATGCTGCGACACAATCCTACTTTCTATTACTTGGCTTGTTTTTGTTACATGCATTTTGTCGTACAGCGTCGGATGTGCCCAAAAAGGAACAAAATCGCCCTTGTGCAATTATGCTCTAAATGACCTCAGCCTAGTTTGGACCTGTGAGTCTTTCACTCTCTGCATGCTAGCTGGAAATGCTAGTCTGTAGATATGCTAGTTAACACCTTAATGGCTGTGGAAATTGTATTTATGTGCGTGTGTATGTATATGTGTACAACAAATGAAGGTATCTCTCCTGAGATTGGTGAAAATCGTTTTTGCTGAAAGCAATCCACACGATAGTGGGAAAGAGCTAACGTTCAGAGGAGCTTTATTTTCTGCAGAACAAAAGTTGCACACAAGCAAGAATCACATTGTAAAATCCAGCCATCCGTTAGAAGTGTATATCTGCATCTGTTACTGTCCAATTTACATGCACAGATTGCAAACTCGAGATTATTTGAAAATTCGGAAATAACCTTGAAAGAATGAACAAACATTTCAAGACATAGTGCTGATCAGGTCACACCTTTTGACTACTCCAGAAAAAAAACCCTGGCTTAATTTTAAATTGCTGTTTTACTTTTTTCCTGTTGCAGCTATTATGGTGTAGTGGTGGATGCCTCACATCTAGTGAAATATCTTTTCTTTTTTTGAAATCCTATTAAAGGGCAAGGAAAGGCAAATAAATAAAATCCCATTTTTACTTTCTTTAATGAAAAAGAAATCCATATCAAATATACTTAAATAAAAAAGTTTTAAGAACCCGGACTGTGTGCAGAGAAATTCTCCCTTCATTTAATGCTCTGGATAGGAATTGTCAGACAGTCCATAACTTCTGACAGGGAAACAATCATACTTATGAGCAGCACGGGGGAGTCCCTGCCTTACTTACCAGCAATGCAGAACTCTAGCAGCTTTGTTTTTTTATCGTTTATGACGATCCCTAAGAAGCCCAGACCACACTGAGCATGTGTATGTAGTCTAGTCTTGCAAAGATGTATAACAAAGTTACAAGATGACAGCCCCCTGTGGCAAACTTTGAAAGCATAAATATGTTTGATTAGGCTTGTGGTGCAGTAAGTCTATGTTTAGTATACAAAATACAGCATTTACAGCCTTATTCTATTTTAGACTTTCCTTGCCCTTTAAGCAATCGGTATTTCCCTTTTACATTACATTAAATAAAGTAAAAATGTCACTGCCATCAAAGTTTCCTTTTAATTATTTTACCCTATAATAACCAAAGTTGTTTTTGGAGAGATTTGCATAATGAATGTGAATTTCAAAACTAAAATAATTTCATAACGCAGTATATTACTGGTTTGGTTATGTACTTGGAATGCATGTATTTTAACTTAGTTATGAAACTTTACAAAATGTAGAAGTCAAGTGTGGGTTTGAGTAGGTACAAATATGGTTCCACTTGATAATTGCACAGTGGTGTTTGGAATTCGCTCATACCCAGATTCATATAGTGCATTTTTAGTGAGAAATTTTTGAAAAACGGCAGGATGAAAAATATCAAATTCAGGAAACATTTTATGGAATGTTGTAGATTATGAATGACATCTTGATAAAGGTCAGGTTCAGACCTGTTCATAGGGATACAAACATGCTTCTAACAGGCAAAGGTACAGTAATTGCATCTCTTACTATATATCACGTGTTCCTTTTGGCTTTGTTTATGGACTAAAATGCAACATACAACATGATTTCAACATATGGCAATGGAATTAATTGTTGGCGTGTGTTCATTTAGTTATGGCAAAATTAAACCATTTTTTCCAGGGTTTTTCAGGGCATACTACCACCCTCTCTCACAACACCAGTGGAATCATCAGTGTAAAGCAGTGATCCCCAACCAGTAGCTCGTGAGCAACATGTTGCTCTCCTCCCCCTTGGATGTTGCTCTCATGGTCCTCAAAGCAGGAGCTTATTTTTGAATTCCAATCTTGAAAACAAGTTTTAATTGCATAAAAACTGTGTATAGTGCCAGGTAGAGCCTCTTGTGGCTGCCAGTCCACACATGGGCTACCAAAAAGCCAATCACAGCCCCTATCCGGCACCCTAAAGGACTTTTTCATGCTTGTGTTGCTCCCCAACTCCTTTTACATTTGAATGTGGCTCACGGGTAAAAAAAGGTTGGGGACCCCTGGTGTAAAGCCTACATTGACGGAAATGCTCTAGTTTTGCTATCTGATTGCACAAAACTGGATGAAATGCAGCCTGAATTGGGCCGCAAGTTTTATTCCTTTACTTTGGTTTAGATCTTATGTAATTAAAGTTAATTCCAGCATCTGAGATGCAGCTTGACACTCTGTGGAAGATGCTTTGTAGGTTAAGCTCGGTGACATTTAGCAGGTTTTATTTATTTTTTTACTATAGTCTTATTTTTTAGTATTTATATTATCTGGGGGCCTATGCTACATGTTGGCTGTTACAGTGGGAAGCGATTATCTATAGTTTTTATTTTTTTGCATTGTTTATATAATGCCATGTGTGCCTTTTCAATTACGTACATTGAAAATTCACTTTTTAGATATGGTCACTTTTTTTTTTTTTTTTAATTCAGTTTGTGTCCTCCATGGTACTAGTACTCCTTGCTCATGTAGCTAGAAAAATATCCCTTTTAGGGCTAGACCACACGGCAAGATTCAGGGAGATTAGTCGCCTGGCAACTAATCGCCTCTTCTTTGGGGCGACTAATCTCCCTGAATTGCTTGACTGTGTCACACGCGGCAATTTTCAGCCCATCAACCAGTAGTTTAAAGCTTCCATTTTCTTTCAGCGGGATGGCACTCTGAACACTTATTTCCGAAGTTGCCACATGAGGAAACTTCAGGCGACTTTGGAAACTGAAGCGATCAGAGTGCCATCCTGCCAGCGATTTACATTCTAGTCAGTGTGAAGGCAGTTCGGGGAGATTAGTCGCCCCGAAGAAGGGGAGATTTGTCACTGGGCGACAAATCTCTCTTCGTAACCATGTGTGCGATCACCCTAAAGCAGTGATCCTCAACTAGTGACTTATGAGCAACATGTTGCTCACCAACCCCATGGATGTTGATCTCAGTGGCCTCAAAGTAGGTGTTTATTTTTGAAGTCCAGACTTGTAAGAAACGTTTGGTTGCATAAAAGCCAGACACACTTCCAAACAGAGCCTTATGTAGGCTGCCACAGAGGTGCTACCAAATACCCAGTCACAGCCTTTATTTGGCTTTCCCAGATACTTTTCTCATGCTTGTGTTGCACCCCAGCTCTTTTTACATTTGAATGTGCTTCATGGTTATTAAAGTTGCGGACCCCTGTCCTAAAGTAATCATGTGGCATTGTATATAAACTTCTGGTAATGTGGTTGCTTCACTCTACTAAAAATTATGCAAAAGTTGCTTACACAGCATTTGCTAGCACTGATATAGAAGGGGAGTTATGTAACATGGCAAATTATTTTCTTATGGATATGTTTATTTTATTACTGAAGTAATCTGTTGTTTATTTACTGCTTACCTTTGGTAAAGCAAGAGAATATTTGGACCACTATTAACACCAGCTGTGTCATTGATTAATCGAATTGTGTTGGCATTTGTGCTGTTTACTGTTTACTAGGCATTTGGCTTGTTTTGCTTAAAGTAAAATTAGGTCATGTAATTTAGTGAGGAATCCGAGGCAGGCTTATCTTTTGAATCTGCTGCAAGTCTATAATTCTCATAACATAAGTAATTTATTTTTACAATTGAGGATTGCAACTTTTTGCAGCATGATGCAAGTTGGATATTGTTGGCTTGGAATTAGTCCGGGAACAAAAATGTTAATCTTGTTTGTGAAAGACGAAAACAGAGCAGGGGGAGAGCCAAAACATATGGCTTCATGCAGTGGCTTCATCATGCACTACCTTCCTCCAGGTTAAAGGTATTCTGTCATGATTGTTATGGTATAGTTTGTATTTATATATTACACTGTTTGCACTGCACATAATTCACTCTACCGTGTAAAATATTTATTCCTAACCCAACAAGTATATATCTTTTTAGTTGTAATATTGGTGTTTAGGCAGCCATCTCCGGTCATTTTGACTGGTCATGTGCTTTAAAGGGATACTGTCGTGGGAAATTTTTTTTTTTTTTTTAAATGCATCAGTTAATAGTGCTGCTCCAGAAGAATTCTGCATTGAAATCCATTTCTCAAAAGCGCAAACACATTTTTTTTAATATTAAATCTGACCTTCGGCTTTATGTATTGTCAATTTCCCAACTGCCCCAAGTCAGGTTGGCGATATCGGTCTGATCCGATCATTGGCCCTAGGGCCCAAAGATCGGATCAGAATGATGCTGACACGGGCGGTCGGATTGCAGGACTGCATCAACGAACAGGTGCGGCCACAATCCGACAGGATTTTTATTCCTGCTCAATAGACATCTGACTCTCGGCAGCTTTTATCGGCTCGTGTATGGCCACCTTAAGAAATGGATTTCAGTGCATAATTCTGCTGGAGCGGCACTATTAACTGATTTGTTTTGAAAACTTTTTTTTTTACCGTGACTGTATCCATTTAACTTTCAGTAAAGAGTAACTGGTTTATCCGAGCACAAGTCACAAGACTGGGGGCACCTGGGAAACTGACAATATGTCTAGCCCCATGTCCAATTTCAAAATTAAAATGTAAAATTCTCTTTTGATAAACATCTTTCCCTTGCACTTTCAGACCATGATTAAGTGCCAAGGAAATATTGCAGGTAAAGCATAGGCTTTTATTGCACTGGTGCTGCCCGGTAACGTTGGTGTATAGACTGATGCCATATTTCTGTGCAGTTAATGACTTTTCAGCCAGGTCAATTGAGTACATGTAGGCACTTGATATGACACACACATTGAAAGCTGTAGCAGGGCTGGGTATATTTGTCTGCATAGACCAAAACTTTCTAGAGATGGTAAGACTTCTTTTTAAGATCAACATCGAATATGCTACAGGTCACCGTCTCTGTTCAAATCATAGCATTATCAAGCAAGGCCACCTGACCTGATATTTGGGTAAGTTACTATAATTCCACTGTTCGATCAGGCTGTGCTGAGAAGGCACAACACCATACCAACTGTCAGGTATATTCTCTATAAAATTTAGCTTTGATGTTTGTGTTTGCCATTTGAATTATGAGGGACATCATTTTGCCATATTTCAGCAGGGTCATTCCTCCTAGCCTAGACTACCACCAAACAGGGTTATGGATGAAAGTATGCCTACACTCATTAACCCTTTCGCTTCCAGCTGTTTTATCCTAAATTCAAACATCTACTGCTAAGCAGTTTTTAGACCTTTTGTATTCAGTTTAAGGGCCTTTCCTGGGGCAGTCTTTCAGTTTACTCAGGAAAACAATATATTTTTTTTCAGGACAACCTGAACTTTCAGAATATGCAAGAAAAAAATATAGGCTTCCATGTGTCTAATAAAATTAAAAAAATCCTGTTTCACAAAGAACAATCCCATACAACAGAAACATAATTTATTTTATGTACGAAAAAACACCTGATTTGGAAAGGTCTATGTCTCCTGAATGCGGAGACCAAATATAATATAGTTTTATGGAGATTTCTCTTCAAGCAGTACACTACCAAATTTCCATAGTAGCGCTCCCCAAATGGCATACTTCTACTGTTACGGGAATGTTTGGCCTTGAAATCCGGTTTCCCCTAGAAAACTACCCGTTATTAGAAAGACCAGATTCTGGTGAATCAAAAATGGGTAGCTATCTATGTATTCCAAACTAGCAAGTTGCAATTGTTTCCTAAAGTTAAAATGTGTTATAGAAATTGGTGAATTTTTTAAAAATGACCTCAAAGCTTCCACTCTACAGCATGATATAACCCACATGTCTGGGGTCCCACTGAACAGTGTGATGTCCAATATGTATAGATTTACCTAAGCACTTGGTATATAGGGGCCCTAAAATGTAGTCACCCATTTGAGCTATACGTTCTGTAATTCCAGATGCAAAATCAACACATTTACTTAGTTTGGGAGGGGCAAAGTTAGAAAAAATTACGTTCACCCCAGAAAACCATACATTTTCGAAAAGTACAGATTCACCCTGAATCCCAGTTGGGTATGCGTGTCTTTTTACTCCAAAGCACCAAGCCGCAAACCCTTCCTAAATTTGGCAATTTTGGAGACATTTTCTAAAATCACCTCAAAACGTCCACCTTGCAGCATCGTATTTCTCACATACTTTTAGGTATCAAGAGAAATCACCCCAAATATGAAATCCCGGGGTCCTCTGAACAGTTTTATGTCCAATATGTATAGGTGTACCCAAGCATATAGGGGCCCCTAAAGGAAGACCCCCCCCACCCTGTGGTCTGTCATTTCAGGTACTGCAAAATCAACACATTTTTATTGTTTTGGGGGGGGCGCAAAGGTAGAAAAAGGTACATTCACCCCAGAAAACCATATATATATATTCGGAAAGTACACATTCCCCTGAATCCAAATTGGGTATGCATTTCTTTCTACTCAAAGCACCAAGCTGCAAAACTTTCCTAAATCTGGCAAATTTGGTGACATTTCCAAAAATCACCACAAAACTTTCACCCTGCTACATTGTAAATCCCACATACTATTGAGCATCAAGATAAATGACCCCAAATATGAAAGCCTGGGGTCTGCTGAACAGTTTGATTCCCAAAATGTATAGGTATATATGGGGCCCTAAAATGAAGATTCCCCCCCCCCCCACCCATATGGTCTGTCATTTTAGGTACTGCAAAATCAACACATTTACATAGTTTGGGGGGGGGGGGGGGGGGGGGGGGGGGGGTGGGGGGTGGCAAAGTTAGAAAAAAGTAAGTTCACCCAAGAAAACCATATATTCTATATCATATATTCCCATGAATCCAAATTGGATATGCATGTCTTTGTACTCCAAAGTGCCAAGTCGCAAGCCTTCCCTAAATTTGGCGATAAAGCAACGTTTTTTACTTTTCTGAAACTCTCCTAGAAATATTGCAACTGGCCACATTTATCTCACCCAATTTCTTACATACAGTTGTAAAACACCCTAAATATTGATGCCAAGAGTCTACTGAAAAGTTTGAAGTGCAATATGCATTGATATACTAAGGCAGCTCTTAAAGGAAAACTATACCCCGAAAATTAATTTTTATATAGTTTATATAAAATCAAGTGACATATTAAAGAATCTTACCTACCTGGTATATGTATTTCAGTAAATATTGCCCTTTTACATCTCTTGCCTTGAACCACCATTTCATGATGGCCTGTGTGCTGCCTCAGATCACCTGACCAGAAATACTACAACTGTAACAGAAAGAAGTGTTGAAGCAAAAGAAACAACTCTGTCTGTTAATTGGCTTGTATGACCTAACTTTATAGTTTGTTTGGTATGTTTGTGTGCATCGTTGGATCCTAGGATCCCAGGAGGCTGTCCTTATTTTTTTTTTAAATGGCTTTTCTATTTATGATTACCCAATGGCACATGCTACTAAAAAAAAGTGTATTATGAAAATGGTTTATTTACATGAAGCAGTGTTTTACATACGAGTTGTTTTATGCAGTATCTGTTTATAGAGACCTACATTGTTCGGGGGGGGTATAGTTTTCCTTTAAGCTCGGACCCCAAATAAAAATAGTGCATATGAGTTTTCCCGTGCTGCCAATTCGCCTTCTGTGAACATAGACCCTTGACTGCAGATTATGTGCTTCAAGTTCCTCCTAACAGCAAAGACCCCCCCAAACCATATATTTTCGGAAAGTACACATTCTGACGAATCCAACAGAGATAAAGATGTCTTTCTACACCAAACTGCAAAGCGTTTCTAAACGTAGAGGTTTTTCCAACACTTGCTTAAAAAATGTTGGTTTGCTGCATTTATCAGACTCAATGTTTTATGTACAAAGTCACCCTAAATATGGACGTCCGAGGTCTAATGAATAGTTTTATGCCCAATATGCATAGATTTACCAAAGTACATGGTGTGTACGGACCCCCAAATGAATATCATGGATAGGAATTTTCACGCTAACCAACTAAGCCGCAGAAAAGCGCCCCAACTCTGTGTTGTGTCGTAAGACCCCCAAACTGTAAAGACCCCCAGAACACCATACATTTTTGGAAAGCATATATTCTGGCAGATCAAACTAAGTAAGATCTATCTTTCTATACCAAAGCACCAAACGGCAAAACTATACTAAACATACATAAGGAACAATAATGCAAGGGTAAAATTGCAATAAAACCACAAAAATAGCATAAATCAATGAAATAACAAAATAATTGATCAGACAGCGTAATTAGTGGCCCAAATTGATTATCCAATAGTCACATTGTTGAAATAACAAGTTTTTAGGTTAAGATAACCGTACAATGAATAAAGGTGGCCATACACATAGAGATCAGCTTGTTTGGCGATGTTGCCAAATGAGTGGATCTTTCCCCGATATGCCCACCTTGAGGTGGGCGATATCGGGATGATCCGATCGTGGGCCCTAGGGCCCAATGATCAGATCATAATGGAGGCCATACGGGTGGTCGGATCGTGGGACCGCATCAACTAACAGATGCGGCTGTGATCCGACAGGATTTTTAGTCCCGCCCGATCGACATCTGGCCAGATATTGATCGGTGAAGCCCATCGAAGGGCCCCATGCACAGGCCAATAAGCTGCTGGCTTGGTCTGTCAGCAGCTTTTATTGGCCTGTGTATGGCCACCTAAGGTAAAAAAAAAATAACAGCTGTTAGTTTATTTGCGTATACGTGTTAGTGCACAATAAAAGTTGTCTGAGTGTGCAAATACATGTAAATAAGTGTACAAAAGGGACCAAATGTACTAAAATAAAAAATACCAATCTTTACTAAAAAGTGTGTGTAAGTGTACATTGGGCAGCCTGGACAGCGTGTCTGCAGAGTTTCAGCGCAGCAGGAAGTGTGTGGGCGGCTGTGCAGGAAGGAGCAGATAAGGAAGTAGCAGAAGTGCTCTATATGGCACATCTGCTATTTTGAAGTTGGATCTGCGACCATCGCATGGCAGATCTGACTTGACGGCCCCCCCCAGCCACGTTGCCCAGGGGGCTGTCATCCCTTCCGACTCTGCATCTGTGGCGTTTGCCCCTCTGCAGAAAGAGAAGGGCTGCTGTGGTGTTTATACAAATGGAATGCAGGTGTCACTGTGCACAGGACTTGTACTGTGCATACACAGGACTTTCTGTACAGTTTACGCTGGATGAGGACATAGAAGTTGTAGCACTAACTGATATATTATCATCTACAGTTACGGCTGCTGATTTTAAGCAAGCTTGCCTCACATGTCCAATTCAAGTAAAATTACAGGACATCTTAGAAAGCAAATGGCCAAATGCTGAGAAGAAACTTAATCCTGATCCTCAACCTTACTACAGGATTAGACACGAATTGTCCTTAGTAGATGGCTATGTTGTCCGTGGAGCTCACCGTTTATTAATACCAGAAACCTTGAGAGAAAAGCTCATACAACTTGCACATGAGTCATCAAGGAATTGTACGTACAAAACAAAGACTGCGAGAACTATACTGGTGGCCAGCAATGGATGTGGTAACTGCCATTCATTCTTGTGTTACTTGTCAGAAATATACTTGTCGCATATACACTACCACTTCAACCAGTATCATTTCCTGATACAGCATGGGAAAAACTTGCTATTGATATTGTCAGCCCTTTTGCAGATGCTCCTATAGACTGCAGATTTGCTATAACCTTGATAGACTATTACAGTAAATGGCCTGAAATTGCATTTGTAACATGTAACATCAGCTACAGTAATAACATTTCTGTCTACAGTCTTCAGCAGAGAGGGAAATCCAAAGGACTTAATATCCGACAATGGACCACAGTTTGTCTCATATGAGTTTGAATCCTTTCTGAGAGAGAGGAATATTGTGCATAAGAAACCTTCTGTGTATTACCCACAAGCAAATGGAGAAGTGGAGCAATTCAACAGAAGTCTGAATAAGCATCACAGACAGCAGATCTTACTGGGAAATCTTGGAAAGTATTTACAACAGAGTTCTTACATAACTACAGAGCAACATGCCATGCAACAACCCAAGCATCTCCAGCTGAATTATTACATGGCAGACAGATGCACACTAAGCTACATGTTGCAGACATCAAACTTCCACCAAAAACGGTTCCTACAAACTCATCTACTGCTGACATTGTCAAATGTCACCAAGCCAAATGCAAGGCTTATACTGATAGAAAATGTGGTGCAAGAGAAGTGCACTTTCAGCCTGGATCTTTAGTCAGAATTAAGAAACCAGGAATTGTGAAACAAGGACAATCTGAATTTACTACACCACTTGAAGTGAGACGCCAGCGAGGACCATATACATACGAACTGTCTGATGGACGCATATGGAATGCAAGTTGTCTTGCTCCTGCTAGATATGACTTTGCAGACATTCCATTTGATGAAGGACATTTTCCTACCCCTAATGCCAACTGCAATAGGCCTGAAGAAAATGAACCTATAAGGTGTCGTGAGAGAATCAGAAAACTACCTGCATGGAGCCAGGACTATGTGATGTGAATAATGTATATTATTGCTTTAAGATGCATTGATGTTGTTTATTACATCTGTACAAATGCTTTCCTACTATAGGGGGGGATATGTGGTGTTTATACAAATGGCCTGCAGGTGTCACTGTGCACAGGACTTTCTGTACAGTTTTAAAGTGAAGTAGGAAATAAGGCAGTTATGTAATGGTTTGTGAGTCAAACCTGAAACTTTGCCTTTGTGTTTATGTGCATACTTCCCAGAACCCTAATCTCCCTTATATGTGCATGTTTCTAAACTCACAACTGTTGTCTTGATACCATTCATATAGGCTAATTTGTACACTAGTTGTGTTGCATGTTTCATTCCTGCCTGTATCCAGTAGTTAACGGTTTCTTACAGTGATTGTCTCTGATCACAATTGTTTGAATCTTGTAAGCCTGTGTCCGGTCACACAAAGCAATGCTAAGGTCAGTATGTGACTGCAGACAGGTTGATCGGATTCAAATCAATGGAGCAGGGGCAGTGAGCAGATCTACTTCTCTCAACCTGCAAAAATACTCATAGCCTAAACTCCATCCTTGCATCAGTGGAGTTTGTAATCTAGGGTCTCTATAATATTATCATTTTAGTCCGCAACCTGTCATTTATTTATTTATTTTTTGATTGTTGAAGAAATTAGAGGCTGAGACACATGGTCAGATTTGGGGAGATTAGTCCTCCGGTGACAAATCTCCTCTTCTTTAGGGCAACTAATGTCCCTGAACAAAACCGCCAGCGGGATGGTACTCAGAGCGCTTCATTTTCCAAAGACACCCAAATTTCCTCGTGAGGCAGTTCAGGGAGATTATTCGCCCTGAAGAAGAGGGGATTTGTTGCCGGGTGACTAATCTCCCCGAATCTGACTGTGTGTCTGCCCTTAAAGTATCTGCAGATGGCTACTGCCCAGGGCAGATCAAACTCCGGATGGCTACACAGCACACCAACCATGCTAACTACTACTTTGTGCACAGATGTGTTTGAGACAGAATAAAATGTTTTATAAGATTTATTTGACCTGTCTTCTACTTGACTATTAATTGGCCCTGTCTTTTTACCCAGCACATATTCTGTTTGTAACAGATTTTGCAGCATTTTGTTGTGGGCCGGCTCACTGTGAAGTGAATGTGAAGTCTAGGGTTAGGTGGTTCATTTTGGAATGCTTCATCGTAGAGCTACCAGATTAGTGGACATTTAAAGGGCAAGGAAAGGCAAAGAAATAAAATCCAATTTTTACTTCCTTTAATGAAAAAGGAATCAATCTCAAATATACTTTAATTGAAATATGTGTACTGTTTTTAGAAGAAACCTGACTGTATGCAGTGAAATTCTCCCTTCATTTACTGCTGGGGATAGGAATTGTCAGATGGTCCCTAACTTCTGGCAGGGATACAATCATACTTATGAAAAGCAGGGGGA
Source organism: Xenopus borealis (assembly GCA_024363595.1). Taxonomy (NCBI): domain Eukaryota; kingdom Metazoa; phylum Chordata; class Amphibia; order Anura; family Pipidae; genus Xenopus; species Xenopus borealis. Next base: position 87,078,236 of record CM044431.1, on the reverse strand, counting down.
GCCCCTGCCTTACTTACCAGCCATGGAGAACTCAAACAGCTTTGTTTTTTTTATCCTTTATGATGATCCCTAAGAAGGTCAGGCCACACTGAGCATGTGTATGTTATACATCTTTGCAATACTAGACTACAGTTACAAGATGACAGCCCCCTGTGGCCAACTTTGAAAGCATAAATCATTTGTTTGATTAGGCTTGTGGTGCAGTAAGTTCATCTTTATGTTTACTATTCAAAATACAGCCTTTCTAGCCTTGTTATATTTTAGACTTTCCTTGCCCTTTAAATTGACAGCCTGTGACAAAGGTATGTTGAAAGTATGTTGCATTTTGAACTTGAGTATGTCTATACTATTTAGTGTCTAACAAGAATAAAATGAGGATTGTGCACCACACCCCTTTTACATAATAGGCTGCATTTATTGTGCTTACACATGCATTTTCAATATAACAGCTATAGAAGGTACTTAAAGCTCTGACTACATTTGAGGTGCTGCGTCTGTTCTCAGTAATTCACTTTCTGGTTCCTTTGATGTTGATTGCCTATGGTGCCTGCTGGAATTCCATTTGAACACTAAAGCCTGTGAGTCCTCCTGTCTGTCTTGCATGTTGTGGATAGGTGTTTCACTGTAGAGAACAGGCGATATAAAAGAAATGAAGGAAGCTGTTGAAAATCCTGGCTTTAGTATAGTTCTAGTACAAAGGCAAGTCTGTATTAATGTTTTCATTTTTAACTATGCTATGCTCCGCAGGTTTTCAAGTTGTTTCAACATTACTACAGCTCTCTATTTAAATCTATGCATTGTGGCATATAGATGCAATCCTTCTGAAACACAAGTGCTTTGTGTAATATTATGCTTAAAGGCTATGTATTACAGATCACTTTGGATATGCTTCTAAACTGGGCACACTTGCTTCAGTGCAGTAAGCCAAAGATATTATAAATAGATATTTATCTGGATATATCCTGAAAAGTATGAAAGCAGACCTTTTCACTTTGCGAACCTGAACTTGGACAGAAGCTGTACTTTTCACTGTAGATACATAGAGATGTGGAAGAGAGTGAGTGGATCTGTTTTCTCTGTTTTTTTTTTTTAATAAATCTGGAATCGAAAATATTAAGTGGATGCATAGTTTTAATTTTCTTTTTTTTTTCTTTGGAAAATATATTTGAAGTAGTTGCTGAATGGTTTTGCAACTGGTGTCTTTGAATATAGTGTTGGGGGTGGCACTAGTTAGTAAGGTCAGACAGCCTACACTCCACAAACCATTGTGAATTCAGTGTGGCTTTCCTAGGAAACTACTGTAAGCCATACTAACATGTTTGCAGAAATAGAGAACATACCTTCTTGAAGCCTAGAGCTAAAATATTTAGATTTTTTTTTTTTAAGGCCTCATTTTAAGCATTCTCTTTCCACCTCTGCCTTTGCTGGTATAGTCTAAATTGCTCTTGGCAAAAAATAAATCCATCTCAAGCGCTGTGACATCAATAAGATTAGAACAATTCATGCTACTGTTTCTACCTTGATGGTTGGCCTCACATTCGTAAAAGGCATCAGTGGACCTTGGTTCTATCAGAAAATTTGTTCTGTAAACATTCATCCTACAAAGCATCCCAAGTAGCGCTAATCACTGCATGTTCCCTTCAAGGATTGCTGAAACAGCAGTTTTTCGTAATATGTCTGTGTGCCCCAGATATTGCTTTAACATTGGTTAATTTGAAGGGCAGATATTACTTCAGGTCAGTTAAACATCTAACCAGCATTACTACCATTATCATTGTATGTGAAAGTGCTGAGATATGCAAACAGGAATATGTCTATTTGAATGCAGAGTAAAAGCCTAGGTAGTAAACTAGGGCACACTAAATGCTTTGTTGATGGAAACTGGTTACTAATATCTCAATTTCCTGTTCTACCAGTTATTCAAAGTACCGATAGCACTTAATTAAAATTAAATTAACTGTATTCAAAAACACACCTGACCAAATATATATATATATATATATATATATATATATATATATATATATATATATATATATATATATATACAGTTGTACTCCAGTTTACATAGCAGAATTTATGATTTCTTAACCATTTTACAGAGAATATGAATAACACAAACTTTTCTTTCACTCATGGTTAGTGGTTGGATGAAGCCGTTTATTGTCGAACAACTGTGATTACTCTATTTAAATCATAATCATTACACAAACTACCCAAATGACCCTGATCAAAAGTTTACATACCCCAGTTACCCCTTTAACATCAGTGACAACTTGAAGTCTTTTGTGGTAGTTGTGGATGAGGCTCTTTATCTTCTCAGACAGCAAAGCTGCCCATTCTTCCTGGCAAAAATCCTGCAGTTCCTGTAAATTCTTGGGTGTCTTGCATGAACTGCACGTTTGAGGTCTCCCCAGAGTGGCTCAATGTATTGAGTTCAGGAGACTGAGATGGCCACTCCAGAACCTTCACTTTATTTTGTTGTAGCCAATGACAGGTCGACTTGACCTTGTGTTTTGGATCATTGTCATTTTGGAATGTCCAAGTACGCCCCATGCGCAGCTTCTGGGCTGATGAGTGCAAATTTTTCTCCAGTATTTTTTTGATAGCTTGCTGCATTCATTTTGCCATCAATTCTGACCAAATTTTCTGTGCCTTTGTATCAAAGGTGAAAAGGCTCAGGTTACACAGAAGATGGCAGATAAGCTCTGTAGAACATAATGGGGTTATCTGTTATCCACTGTCTAAACTGTGCCATATAGCCTTTTTTCAATTTCCACCATTGTTTAGACAGCAGCTTGTTAAATGAACTATAATGGTGTTTCTGAAGCAAACAGATCAGTTTTACCAGCGCAGGGCAACACTACATGTGATTTTCACTACTTTAAAACCCTTTCCATTTTTGTTACTGTTCCTTTGACTGCGCTCAAAAGCTGTATTTGTCAAAACTTGCAGGTATTTTCAAGTAAAGTCGACCGATATTATGTAAAAGCACCATTCATTTCCAGGTGTTCTTGTTCCTATATGAATTATAATGACAGCAGAAATTGTATCTATTGCCATGTAAATGAGTCTTGTCTGAATTGCCCATAAAAGCCAGCCAATATGCCACTAGACAACATTTTTGCCTCCATGTGTATCCTACCTCTCTCATTCACTTCAAAGGGATACTTTCATGGGCAAAATGCATCAGTTAATAGTGCTGTTCCAGAAGAATTCTGCATTGAAATCCATTTCTCAAGAGTAAACAGATTTTTTTTTTTTTTTTTTATATTTCATTTTGAAATCTGACGTGGTGATAGACATATTGTCAATTTCCCAGATGCCCTAAGTCATGTGACTTGTGCCCTGATAAACTTCAATCACTCTTTACTTCTGTACTGCAAGTTGGAGTGAGATCACCCCCTCCCTTTCCCCCACCCAGCAGCCTAACAAAACAACGGGAAGGTAACCAGATAACTGCTCCCTAACACAAGATAACAGCTGCCTGGTAGACCTAAGAACAGCACTCAATAGTAAAAACCCATGTCCCACTGCGTACTATTCAGTTACAGCCTGCCAGAAAGCAGTTCCCTCCTAAAGTGCTGGCACAAGTCACATGACTAGGAGCAGCTGGGAAGTTGACAAAATGTCTAGCCCCGTGTCAGATTTCAAAACTAAATATAAAAAAATCTGTTTGCTCTTTTGAGAAATGGATTTCAGTGCAGATGCCTATTGGAGCAGCACTATTAACTGATGTGTTTTGAAAAAAAACATGTTTTCCCATGAGCTGCTGAGCAAAGCTAAATGGGGAGAAAAAATTTACTCTTAAGATACAAGATATCTACATCATTATACATGTTAATGTAAAGATGAGCAGTAGTAATGGTAGCTATTTGAATACTGTAATGTACACATCAATGAATACGGGTAAGCAATAAAGCGGTATATGAAAATGGACATGGAATGTCGGACAATTTTGTCTTCATTGCTCTGGGTTGTTGTTGTTGTTGATGGTGGTATTTGAGGTACCTGCTGAGGCATGTGGTTCTAAGAATGTCCATGTCCCAGTTTAATTTCCTTCTGTCTGGGGGGTCATTCTTAATCTGTCATAGAACTGTGACTTGGTTAGATTGGGTCTCTGCAGGATTCTTTCTATCTTAAATATGTATGGTTCAGATAGGGAACTGTTATTGGAGCATGTGCTGTTGCTAGATAATGCAACTTTTATTGGATAAAAAATGAAATAAAAAGTAGTTTGCTTTGAAAGAAACTGTACACACATAAACTCTTTATAGAACTGATGAATGCTTTTATTTTTAAATCCTTTGTACTGATGCACAAAAGAATGTAAGGAAAATAATTTTAAGAATGTGATAATGGAATATAAATACTAATGAAAAATAAAATTGCAGTCTGCTTGTTTCATCGTATTGCACTGAATGACCAACCATAAATCCATAATTTTTGGTTCCTGCATTAGTCTGTACTTGTATACCTGTGGAGGGAGGGGGTGCTGCTCTGGTGTCCACTTATGTGAACTTTTTCTTTCAGACTAACAGGGATGCCAAAAGAAAAATATGACCCTCCTGATCCTCGAAGAATTTATACCATCATGTCAGCAGAGGAAGTGGCCAATGGAAAAAAATCACACTGGGACGAGTTGGAGATTTCTGGTGAGCATTTCAGTGCTGTGATCAGAATTATTAGAAAAGTGTGTGTCAGGCCATGTATACTTACTTCATTTTGTCCTTTTTACAATTGTACTATGCCTATAGTATGAAGACTAAATAAATGGGGGTTTTTCCAAGTTTTATGGAAAAATATATTTTTTAAGACTTATAAAGGTTTACTAATGATGGGTGAATTGCAAAAAGTTTAGTGAAATAATAATTTTTTTTTTAATTCACTATTCCCCCTTTTTATTGTCCCATAATGGGAGCTTACAGTCTTATTTATATGGTAAATAAACATAATAAAATGCAGTGGCTATAGTGTTCATTGTTGCAAAATATGTGCCTTGGCTTAAAAATGCCACCTATTATGTATTGTTTAAAATTATAAAATGAGACTAAAGATGGCCCATACACGGACCTTTTAGACAGATTTGGTAGCTTATTGGTCCATGTATGTTGCCAGTCAATAGCCCTGCCTGGATGGTATCTGGCTGAAAATTGATTTTGATCGGCAAGGTTTGCAATAATGCAGTCCTCCTCTTAACCGCCTGCAAAATATACTTTTAAACTATGTGATTGGGTCCCTTTAAATATGTTAAGCTGGCCATATATGTGAAGATCACCAAAAGAGCGTATCTTTTACCAATATGCCCACCTTGAGGTAAGCAAGATCGTGCGGATAGGATTATTTGGCCCTCATTCCAATGGTTGATTCATAAGCAGAGCGCTTCTGTATATACCAGGTAGGAAAAGTATTAAAGTGTGCTTGACAAAGCAGACAAGTGTCTACCGACCTACATAGCTATTTAAAGTGGTCCAAGAATTGATGAGACCATATGACTATGCTTTTTGGTAGCTAATGGTATAAATTTTTTGTTTGTTTTTTTTTTTTTAATTTAGGTAGGGTGCGGAGCTTGAGTACGTCACTCTGGACCTTGACGCACTTGACAGTGTTGCACCTCAGCGATAACAACCTCTCTCGTATTCCACCTGATATCGCCAAGCTCCATAATCTGGTTTATCTGGACCTTTCATCCAATAAACTCAGAAGTTTACCAGCAGAGCTAGGGAATGTAGTGTCTCTCAGGTGAGTTTTTGATTAACAGGTATGTGATGTTAAAAAAGATCTAAACTGTTGAAAGCAGATAATTCTTTCATCCAGTCAAGTCTCTGACAACAGTGGTGATGGGCATTAGGGCCCAAATGCAAAAGTGAATTGCCAGCCATGTTAAAAAAAAAAAAAAAAAAAAAGACCTGGTGCCTGCACTGTGCATTCTTGTACACATGGGAAAATTGAATCTGTTTTTGTTGGAGCAGTTGGTCCATTCATGAGAAGATCAAAACTTGTTTGCACTTCATTGCTAGTGGCATCACAGTGGTCAGTGTCTAAACATAACTTTAAAATACACCAAAATCCTTAAGTACCTTATAATAAACATATTTTGATTGCAGCAGGTCACTCTGCATATAACTGAGGAGGGGGTTATCTGAACTTTTCTTGCATAGTTGGTGTTTTGACTGCCAGTTGTTTGTTTTACTGTCCAAAACATCTAACTTTTTTTCAAAATTCGCTTTTTAGGGAATTGCTTTTAAATAACAATCTGTTACGGGTTTTACCTTTTGAACTGGGGCGACTGTTCAGGCTTCAGACCTTGGGGTTGAAAGGTGAGTGAAATCTTAGTGTAGAAAAAAAGGAATTAATTTTTTTTAAATAAAATGTATTAAACGTTTAAGCTTTCTCTATTTTATTAGAATTATATTTGGGTTCTAGACCATATTAATGTGTTCAAAAATCTCTAGAGGGGAAACAAATCTCTTTAGTGTTAATCGACAAAGACCCTCACTTGCCCCCCCCCCCCAGCAGTTCACGGGCGACACCTTCTTTTCGGAGTGAGAGTGGCGTAACAGCGCAGTTGGGGCAATTTTAAATTTCGCAACAACTGTGTATGCTCTTAAACTCGTGAAAATTGCTGATGTGCCGTTCTCATTCCCGAAGATAAATGAAGATGGCATCTGTGAACTCCGCTGGACGAAATCTGCATGGAGGGCTAAGTAAAGTCTTGGGTCATTTGCTCGGTGGTCTATGTAGGGTAGGGGTATTTTAACTTTAGGGTTTGTTTCTCCTTTAAAGGAGGTACATTTCAAATTTGAGCATTTGTTTTTTACACTCATGAATTCTATACTTATTGTGCTGTACTTGCTTTAACTACTTCAGACATTTACACAGCAGTAAATGTGAAACAGAAAGGATTTCTGGCATATTAAGTCCCCTAAAAGAGTGCATACAAACCAGTGACAGCATGACCATAAACTTTGCCATATTCAGAAAAAGTATGTGTCTGAATATAAATATATTTGTTGCCCTCATTTATAACCCATCTCCAAAATTGATCCTGGTTAGTAACCCATAGCAACTAATTGGTGATTAGCTTTTTTTCAGCTGCCGAGTGAGTGCTGAAAGAAATCCTCTGATTGGTTACTGCCCAGGTACAAATGTGCCTACTGTTTATAAATGAGCTCCTGGAAGCCTTTCGCTCCATAACTATTGCTGGTTAAAACTTGGCTCTCTAATTAGTGTGGTGTTCCATCAAAATATAATTGTATATTATTATATTGTACCAAAAATTGGTTTCCAATACCAACCATGCTCTAAATATATCCTTAGTCTATAAATTCATAAAGTCAATAAACAAGGCACTAGCTTCAGTTCCTGTGTTTAGATCCAATAGATTAGTGAGCCCATGAAAATGCCCTTCTGTGTGCATTTACCAAACATTTAACACTGGTGCACCATCCACTTTTTCAGCACAAATCTTTGTAATATTCATCACACCTAGGGAATCTTTTACTTGTGGCTAGGTATGATTTGGTTCAGGATTCGTCTGAATCCTAAATTGCATATGCAAATTAGGGGTGGGAAGGGAAAATCCTGCAACTTTGTCACAAAACAAGGTAAAGTAAAAATGTTTCCAACATTTTTCCGTTCCCTAATTTGAATATGCAAATTAGGATTCAGTATTCTGCTCAATCGTTCATAAAAAATTTTGAATTTCGGTTGAATAGTGAATTCTTTGCAGCTCTACTTGTGGCATTTATCAGAGTAACCACTGCTCAAAAATAATTTTCTTATATATTTTAATTGTTTTGATTCTGAAAAAATATATATAAAACAAACCACACTCTCACATTTTAGACATTCTAGTATCCGCTTGCTTCTAACTTGTGTTGTGGCAATTTGGCAACAGGGGCATACAGGTTCATCGAAGTATGTATATATAACTGTATGTTCTTTGGGAAACAGTGTGGCAACTAGAATTTAAAAATGCTCAAAAAAAAATCCTTGCAAAATCTATGCCATTATAGATTGAGCCTTTACAGAAAAGTAGTTTATACTGAACTAATCCTTTTGGTACATTACAAATAATGAAATACATTGCTGCTGCTGTTGCTGTTGTTTATTTTGGCAATACAGACCATTGCACATTTCGATATATTTTAAGCTGACAAGTGCAAATTTTGGCAATAGGCATAACATTGTGCCATTTTTATAAAGCTAAGCCACTCTAGTAAGCGAACACCAAACTCTCTCCTGCACTAGCTGTATATGGTGGTAATGGACATTTTTTGGGATTTGAATTCTGCAGGCAATCCTTTATCACAGGACATTCTTAGCCTGTACCAGGAACCAGACGGGATGCGAAAGCTACTGAATTACATGCTTGACAATCTATCAGGTATGTACCTGGAGTAGGTACAAATAACCTATACAATGTAAACATGTAAATGTATGTATTGCTTGGTAAGTTGATTGAAAAACACTTCCTTTCCAGTGAAAATACAGCCAATTACAAAGTTACTAGAGTTATAATCTGGGTGTAATCCACTATTCTATTAAACCATTGCCTTAGTTTTGGTAACCCCTTTAGGAATTCTAAATTGTGACCAACATTTCAACCCTATTCCGAAATTCTCACAAGGATTTTGTCACTGTCACTGTTGTGCACCATTTCCAAATTAAAATGTCTTTCGGGGTTGTTATAATTTTATATTATATCTTTACTTATGTCTATGTAATTTGAGTTAACCTGGTCACACAGGACATCTTTCCTTTTTCCTATAGAACTTTGAGCACTTAAGGATTAAATTCTATGGCCCATGAGGGTATGTGTGTATCTGTGTCCTTGTAAACACAGTTTTGGGGAAATTAATGGATGTAGGAAGAATCCGCAACAGAGATTCTCTCCATTATGCGAAAAAGCACCCTTGTTCATTTACCATGGCAGACAAATAATGTCTATCTTCTTTGGTCAAGCCAGGGTTACGAAGGGCTGGTAAACTCATGCTAAAGAAAGCAGAGAGATTTTATCCATATTTTAATATACTTGGCTGTATGGACAGTGTATAAGACTAATTTTAAGTGGTTTATGTGCCCATGTTTTTGACTGTAACAACAAAGTCCTTAACTACCAACTTTAAACGTATGTTTTTAATTCCAACTACTTTTATTCTGTTATTTTTTATTTAAATGAAATATAGTTTTGTGTATTGCAGTTCATCCAGAACAGCTTCCTCAGAGGCCGTGGATTACATTAAAAGAACGAGACCAAATTCTTCCCTCAGGTATCTTCTGCTTCTTTCATTCCCCCTCCACCCACATACAATTTTTTTATTGTTTAATGAAAACTCTTTAATGCTTGGGCCTTGGGGCATTTTAGTAAAAAGATTGGTACAAAAGTTTTTCTGTGGAAAATGACTTTTTATTTTTCTTAGTTTTCTTCGTTACACTGCATGCATCGATATTAGTTACTAAACACTCCTACTGGGTTTATTTAAAGTTCACATGTGGTGGCTTTTTTTTTTCCAAAGAGAAAAACCTTGCAAAACCTTGATCTACACCTGTATATAAATTGGCAACATAATTTGCAACTTACGTGCTGTACAGCGCACACATTTTAGATACATAGATATTGTACTCCATTTTATTTTGTCCACTCAGGCTTCTTTATGCAGTCCTGTGTACGAACGGTTTGCTTTTTTAAGTACAGGTATTGGATCTATTATACAAAAACCCCTTATGCAGAAAGCTCTGAATTACAGAGGCTGTCTCCCATAAACTCCATTATAATCAAACAATTAAAAATTTTCTAAATTGCTTTTTTTTTCTCTGTAATAATAAAACAGCACATTCTACTTGATCCCAAATAAGATCTAATTTATTCTTATTGGAAGCAGAACCAGCCTATTGGTTTTATTTAATGTTTACAGGATTTTCTGGTAGATTTAAGTAAGGTATGAAGATCCAAATTGCGGAAAGATCACTTATCCGGAAAACCCTTGGTCCCAAGCATTCTGGATAATGGCTCTCATACCTGTACTACTTCTGATCAAAATCATTTAGAAAAGGTTTGCTTCATATGTAAGGTATACTATACATAGAACCAATGTAGGCTGAGACCGCTTTCAGTTGCAACTTTCTTGTCGAACATACTTGAATAGTTTATGGAATATTAATTCATTTATAATATTTATACCATTGCAACTTTTCATTCTCAAAAATTTAAATTTCGAAGGTATATGTAAATTAATACTCATACTATTGCACCAATGTTAAAGTGTAACTTCTAAAACACTTTCACTTAGGCAGGTGAAGCACAACTTGATGTATAACAATTTTCACTTGAAGGTCTTTTCAGCTTCAATTGCAAGAGAATCGATTCCAGCCTTTAAAGGGATACTGTCATGTTAAAAAGTTTTACAAAATGAATCAGTTAATAGTGCTGCTCCAGCAGAATTCTGCATTGAAATCCATTTCTCAAAAGAGAAAACAGATTTTTTTTTTTTATATTTCATATTGAAATCTGACATTGGGCTAGACATATTGTCAATTTCCCAGCTGCCCCAAGTCATGTGACTTGTGCTCTGATAAACTTCAATCACTCTTTACTGCTTTACTGCAAGTTGGAGTGAGATCACCCCTCCCGTTTCCCCCACCCAACAGCCTAACAGAACTATTAGAAGGAAACCAGATAACGGCTCCCTAACACAAGATAAGAGCTGCCTGGTAGATCAAACAGCACTCAAAAGTAAAAACCCATGTCCCACTGTGTACTATTCATTTACATTGACAAGGAAAAACAGAAAGCAGTTCCCTCCTAAAGTGCTGGCACAAGTCACATGACCAGGGGCAGCTGGGAAATTGACAAAATGTTTAGCTTCATGTCAGATTTCAAAACTGAATATAATAAAATCTGTTTGCTCTTTTGAGAAATGGATTTCAGTTCAGAATTCTGCCGGAACAGCACTATTAACTGATGTGTTTTGAAAAAAACATGTTTTCCCATTATTATTATTATTAACATGTATTTCTGACCATGACCGTATCCCTTTCAGTTTTGAACATCTATTCAAGATATTGTTTTCTTCTTTTGCAGTTTCCTTCACAGTTATGTGCTACAATGTGCTGTGTGATAAATATGCTACCCGGCAGCTGTATGGCTATTGCCCATCATGGGCATTAAATTGGGAGTACCGAAAGAAAGGCATCATGGAAGAGATTATCAGTTGCGATGCAGACATCATCAGCCTTCAGGTAAAGGAGCAGGAGGAGAACTCACAGGGGTGCTTGTTTCACAATATTTATAGATAGATAATTATTTTTTAACCATTTTTCAGAGAATATGAATGATAACACAAACACTTTTTTCACTCATGGTTAGTGGTTGGCTGAAGCCATTTATTGTCAAACTGTGTTTTAAATCATAATCACTACCAAAATGACCCTGATCAGAAATTTACATACTTCATCATGCTTCATTATACATTTTACAAAGGGACTAAGTTTTACCTGCAACTTACTTGCTGCTTTCAAAGTGGTCACAACGTCATTGCACCCCCACTTAATGTTTTTAAAAATTAGTGGTGGGCACAACTTTCCCTTGTTTGTTATAGTTTATATAGGAGCAGTGGCCAGCTCCATGTTGAATCTCCCATCTGTTCCAGCTATAGGCAGGTGATCCCACTGGGGCCAATAAAAGGGCAGCAAAGTGACTTATAATATCCTTATAATTTACAACAGGGGGTACTTTATTCACTATATACATTTTTTTATTTTACAACTTTTTCACATTACACTATTTAACATAAAACAGACAATGTATGGAGTCTACTTTAATTCAGTATGCATTTATTTCAAAGTAATCGCTTAGAGACCAATTTTATTTCTGATTTTACCATATCTGAATTTTTGGCAAAAGCTTAGAAACACCAAGTCAGTTAACTTTTTTTTAAAAAACACCATCTGAACTTTGAAGCATGGCGGCAGCCATGTGTTTTTATTGGAATGTGATGAAGTTTTGAAAATAGAGTGGAGGTTTATGTAGAAATTCAGAAGCAACACCTCAAGACATCAGCTAATGCAAGCAATGGGTCTTCGGCGCAGCCCCCTTCTTCCCAGCAACTCAAAAGGCCTCCCTAGAACCACACTGCTTCATCATAAGGCTGCTGACAGTTCAGATTTGTACAGTGAGGTTGGCAGCTGCTGTCTGACTGTTTGACTTCTTGTCCGCTTTCAGCTAACTGAACATCCTTGATCAAATATTCTTTGCAAGAATGTACAAAATCCTTAGGGAACAGACATACCCAAGAATACTTTTGTAATGTTTTGCCACTGTTGGCCCTTCACACAAGTCAGTTTGTGGTCATGTTGCAAATTGAAAAAAGAAATCTTTGTCCTCCAGTATTTAGTGAGACATTTTGTGGAGGGTGCAGTTCTGCCAAAATGCAGTGTTAAAGGGATACTGTCATGGGGGAAAATGATTCAGTTGAATTCTACTCTGAAATCCATTTCTCGAAAGAACAAACAGATTTTTTTATATTTCATTTTGAAATATGACATGGGGCTAGACATAGTCAATTTTCCAGCCGCCCCCAAGTCATGTGACGCGTGCTCTTTACTGCTGTACTGCAAGTTGGAATGATATCACCTCCCCCCAGCAGCCTAACAGAACAATGGGAAGTTAACCAGATAACCGCTCCCTAACACAAGATAACAGCTGCCTGGTAGATCTAAGAACAGCACTCCATAATAAAAGCCCATGTCCCACTGTGACTGCTTCACACATTACATTGAGAAGAAAAAACAGCCTGCCAGAAAGCAGTTCCCTCCTAAAATGCTGGCACAAGTCACAACTAGGGAGAAATGGGAAATTGACAAAATGTCTAGCCCCATGTCAGGTTTTTAAAATTCAATATAAAAGTCTGTTTGCTCTTTTGGATTTCAGTGCAGAAGTTGGCTGGAGTAACACTATTAAATGATGTGTTTTGAAAAAAACATGTTTTCACATGACCGTATCCCTTTAAGTACAGGTATGCCGAAAATGTATATTTCCTAGCAGCCTAGTCTTGCCTAAAGGAGTAAGGCCCAGATGGGCACGTGGTATAGTTCTAGCATCCCCTGCCCTTTTATGGCATTGGTTGATGAAATAATTAAAATGTGTAGATGGTAACTAAGCCAATTGCTGCCTTACCAGTTTCCATATTTCTGAAGTTTGCTTAAATATTTCTTGTTTTTTATTCCTAGGAAGTTGAAACCGAGCAATACTACACCCTTTTTATGCCAGCATTAAAGGAACGTGGATATGATGGGTTTTTCTCTCCAAAGTCACGTGCCAAAATCATGTCCGATCAAGAGAAAAAGCACGTTGATGGTTGTGCAATATTCTTCAGAACAGAAAAGTGAGTACTTACTGCCAGTTAGATGCTGCTGATCGGTGTAGCTAGGCGTAAGTATAATTTTTTTTTTTTGTGGTTTTTGAGTTATTTAGCTTTTTATTCAGCAGCTCAATTTGCATTTTAATCAATTTGGTAACTAGGGCCCAAATTACCCTAGCAACCATGCACTGATTTGAATAAGAGACTGGAGTATGAATAGGAGAGAATCTGAATAGAAGGATCAGCATTAAAAAGTAGCAATAACAATAAATTTGTAGCTTTAGGGTAGGGACAGACCGGGAGATTCGGGGAGATTCTGTCGCCTGGCGTTTTTAGCAGGCGACAATCTACCCGAATTTCCTTCTCCCTGTCTGTCCCTACCCTTAGAGAGCATTTGTTTTTTTAGAAGGGGGCGGCGACGCCCATTTGAAAGCTGCAAACAACCAGAAGAAAAAGACAATAAATAAAGACTATAAAACTATAAATAATGAAAACCAATTGAAAAGTTGCTTAAAATTCGCCATTCTATAACATAATAAAAATTACCTTAAAGGTGAACCACCCCTTTAAAAATAAATAAATTGACATGTTTGACATAAGGCATAACAATAGTACCTGAAAACATTTTAAAATGATGCCGACAAATTCCTGAGCTGCAACACACAATCCTGTGCTTCATGTACCAGTGATAGATTGCAGATGCAAGATGGTGTACAGCAGCAGAAGACCTGTAATATTATGTTGAACTGTAGCTTCATAATTTAAGGGGGTGATTCACCTTTAAGATAACTTTTAATATGTTCTAGAATTAGGGATGCACCGAATCCAGGATTCGGTTCGGTATTCGGCCAAATCTTTCGGGAAGGATTCGGGGGTTCGGCCGAATCCAAAATAGTGGATTCGGTGCATCCCTATCTAGAATGGCTGATTCTAAGTAACTCTTGAATTTTTTCCCTTTTATAGTTTTTGAATTATTTGCCACCACTGACACTTTCCAGCTTCCAAATGGGGGTCACTGGCCCCATCTAACAAGCCTCTACAAGGCTACAGATTTATTGTTATTGCTACTTTTTATTAGTAATCTTTCTATTCAGGTCCTCTCTTATTCATAGTCCAGTCTACTATTCAAATCAGTGCCTGGTTGCTAGGGTAATTTGGACCAACCTGATTGCGTAAATAGCAAACTGAATTTTCCAGAGCTGCCGAATAAAAAAATTAAAAAAAGATAAGTCAAAAAACAACAAATCATAAAAAATGAAAACCGATTACAAATTGTCTGAGAATATCACTCTCTCCTTCATACTTAAAGTTAATGTCCAGGTGAACAACCCCTTTAATCTTTCAATACTCTGAAAAAGAAGTGGTACACGCTCTTACTTTTGAATTTATAAAGCAGTCCGGAACAGGAAGTTTGCAGGGAGTTTTTATCACTTGTGTTTTTTTTTTTTTTTTTTTAACAATTAAAAACATACTTTATTAAAGAATAATACATTAGTTGAATGGAGCTCTAGTAAATTTTGTAAGCATCACAGGGGCAGGGATTGATGTGAATAATATAATGGAGCTGTATAAATAAGTACTTGTTTGTGTTTTTTATATATTTTTTTAAACTCCAATAGCATTTAATTATGGGTACCTATTTAATTTACATGCAGTGTTTTTAATCTGTGTTTAACCATACATGTATCAGTATCTCTTCAATAACAAGCTCCTAATCTGAGGGTGCCCATTTGTTTATATCCTTTTTAATAAAAAAAAGTTATATTTGACATTAATGTTTGGATATTGAATATTTCTTGTTGCTTTAGATTCAGCCTAGTGCAAAAGCACACAGTGGAATTTAATCAGATTGCAATGGCAAACTCTGAGGGTTCAGAAGCTATGCTGAACAGAGTGATGACAAAAGACAACATTGGTGTCTCTGTTTTGTTGGAGGTGCATAAAGATTTTTCTGGTGCTGGTGAGTTTTTATTTCATTTTTAATTTTACCGGATTTAAACATTTTATATTTAACAGGTTTATCTATATGTACAGTTTTGTAACCTCCCTTCAGTTGTGCCAAAAATAAGGATCACCCTATCCAATGTGTTGCCGAACATACTAATCTTTACATAAATTTTACACTTTGCATCCTGGTTCCTGTAACCAAACTATAAATCCAGAGTTGTTTTCTGAACTGAGCCACTTGTAGAGAACAAGTTGCTGCAAATCATTGACATCTTCTACTGAATGAAACCTTAAAGGGATACTGTCATCGGAAAAAAATATTTTTCAAAATGCATCAGTTAATAGTGCTGCTCCAGCAGACTTCTGCACTGAAATCCATTTCTCAAAAGAGCAAACAGATTTTTTTATATTTCATTTTGAAATCTGACATGGGGTTAGACATATTGTCAATTTCTTGTGTAACATAAGTTTTCTGTTCTGTGTGCTTCTATCCAGGCATGAAACCCCATCACTCATCGGAAAAACAGCTGCTTATGGTGGCAAATGCTCACATGCACTGGGACCCTGAGTATTCAGATGTGAAGCTCATACAGACCATGATGTTTGTCTCTGAACTGAAAAGCATTATTGAGAAGGCAGCGAGTAGGCCAGGGAGTCCCGCTCCAGATCCTAATTCCATCCCCTTTGTATTGTGTGCTGATCTCAACTCTTTGCTAGATTCAGGTGAATAATCTGGAACATCTTAAAATCTTCATGTAGTAGTATATTACTGATTGCAAGGCACTTGGCTTGTTAGAAGTCTAAAGGAGTATGTTTAAATGTATTTCAAATGGTGAGTACAATTAGTAACACAAAACAAATACTAAAGGGGTACCTATTCAGAGATCAACTTAAATGGTAATATAAAAGGAAACTATTCAGAAAACAGATGTGCAAATTACCATGTAGCATTGTCATTTTTTTAATAGCTGACATCAGTTGTGTTGGCATCTTTTGATCTATCTGCGCTACCAGAAATCTAGCACATGCAGTACTTTTTAATGCAGACAATCTAAGGTTTGGAAACACATGAGGATTAAGCATTGAAAGGTAGAAAGGTTTAAAATGTGACTATATTACTTGATCTATTTAACTAATCGCTCCTGTCAGACAAGTTCCTGTTCTGATAATTGTGTATTTTCCCTCTAGTGGCCAGCAGAGATCTCTTCACCCTGTAGTGCACTTCTAATCCACTTTTTCTAACCATTCTCTAAACCTGTTTCTACCTTCTATACTTTTCTACAAATCTCTTTATAAAAAAAATATGCTCATTTGAGCATATTGTGCAGAAGGTACCACTTGTTTTCTATGTAACAAGAAAGAAAGAGAAATGACACATGAACTATTTGCAGAGTGCTTGATTTTTTTTCACTTAATTTGGCAACCCTAGGTGTGGTGGAGTATCTGACAAATGGAGGGGTAGCCGACACTCACAAGGATTTCAAAGAGCTCCGATACAATGAGTGTCTCCCTAACTTCAGCTGCAATGGAAAGAATGGGACCCCAGATGGAAGAATCACACATGGCTTCCAGCTGAGGAGTGCCTATGAAAACAACTTGATGCCTTACACAAATTACACCTTTGATTTCAAAGTAAGTGCAGAATCTATTATTCTTAAGGAAATGCCAAGTTTTGATTTATAAATGTTTTTTTGTTTTTTTTTAATTTATCGAATTGCTAAATTATAGAATACACACACCTATGAAAAAGAATTACTTGGAATTTATTATAATCCTTGGAATTTCTGAACAATTCTGAAGCTAGGTAGGATGTTGGAGTCTTTCATACAAGCCTAATTTTTTTCTGAGGTTATTTAATGCTATATACATATTAAGTGGCATCAGCAATCACATCATCTCTTCAGCAAGCTTACTTGCAGGGAATCTATTGCATTCATTGACAAGGTAGCTTGCTTCTTTTAAAACTTCTTGTCAGTTTAGCAGAGCGTTGAGCAAGACCAATGTTCTTATTAACTGTAGATGCTTAGATTAATGTCTCCATATGGATTTTAACTGTCTGGTGACAAATTAAGTTCTTGCTAAAGTCACAGATGATTGAACAATGGACCTTTAAATACTTAAATGGGAGATTTGTTCACCACTTTCATCACTTTTTCACTGGATGGCAGTGTTTGACAAAGTCCCATTTGTCATTTGTACCTCCCTTGAATGGAATGTGTTTGAAATCTCATTGGGTAACTGTCAATGTGTTTGGAATGAAAATCTGATTTTGCCAGTAAGTCCCTTTAACACCGTTAGGATGTTACCAGTAAACCTACAAAAAAAATCTTTGTTTAGGCTCTTAAAGGAAAACTATACCCCCCGAACAATGTAGGTCTCTATAAACAGATATTGCATAAAACAACTCATATGTAAAACCCTGCTTCATGTAAATAAACCATTTTCATAATAATATACTTTTTTATTAGTATGTGCCATTGGGTAATCATAAATAGAAAATAGCCATTTTAAAAAATAAGGACAGCCTCCTGGGATCCTAGGATCCAACGGTGCACACAAACATGACAAAAAAACTATAAAGTTAGGTCACATGAGCCAATTAACAGACAGAGTTCTGACTTTTGCTTCTACACTTTTTCCTGTTACAGTTAGAGTTGAAATATTTCTGGTCAGGTGATCTCTAATGCAGCACACAGACCATCATGAAATGGTGGTTCAAGGCAAGAGTTGCTCAAAAATTCATTTTCGGGGTATAGTTTACCTTTAACTAGAATGGCAGATTGATAACATCATATTAGTATAGACTTGTATGTAACTTTGGGGAGTAATTTTAACTAATAAAATGTTTGATAATTCTGACCTATGCTTTATTTTAAATAGTTTTTGCTTTTTGGCAAGAAATTGCATTCAGCTGTTTTTATTGTGCAATGTATGTCAGATCTTCATAAGGCCAACTTTCTGTAAACACAACCACTGTAACAAACAAGTTTTTAAAAATTGCCATGACACACAAGGTTTGTTTTTATTACTGTTTTATCACTATTGAACTATATTAATTGATTGCTCTGGCAAGGTCTGGAATGAGGAGAAAAATGTTAAGAAAATGTATTACCTACTGTAAAAATTTCTTATAAATCGGATTAAAGCTTTGTCGTGGAAATGGTTTAATTAGGAGAAAAAACTAACAAAAATTGTGTGTTCAGCCCAATATGAGCCAACCAACTAATTTTTCCCCCTCTCCTTTGCCAGGGTGTTATTGACTACATCTTCTATTCCAAGACACACATGGACGTTCTTGGCATCCTGGGGCCTTTAGATCCACAATGGATGATTGATAACAACATCACTGGCTGCCCACACCCCCACATCCCTTCTGACCACTTCTCACTGTTAACGCAGCTGGAACTCCACCCTCCATTACTGCCTATCATGAACGGGGTGCACTTGCCAAGCAGGAGGTAGTGCTGGCTTAGGGCTGAACACCTGTTCTCATGGACCTGTACAGCTGATAAAATGAGTCTGTAGGAGTGAAGTATGGCCAACCTTAAGCTGCTTTCTCACAGCTACTTCCCTTCTGTCAATGCCGTGATTCTGCGAGTCATGGCAAGGAGGAAATATTTTGACATTAGGGCTGGTACAGAATCTGTCCTCCCTCTGCCCCTTTTGTGTTGGATTCTTTTAATGTGCTTACTGTTTTATTTTCTAGAGCCCATTCTCCTTTAAAACAACGTGTCATTCACTGCTTGCAAGAACTATGAATGTGATATCCAAATTTTTTTCTTTTTCATCTTTGTTTTGCCGAATCCTGTGAAGGATTACATTAATCTGCTTGGGCAATAGAGAACATTTCAGGTTGCAAAATCTCTCTAATGTCCAATTCCTGTTCCCTTTTAGTTGCCGTTACCGTGTCATACAAATACAGGTCATGTGATATTTGCTTTTATTCCGTGAGTAGCCTAGGTTCTCTTTGCACACCCCTCCATGCAGAATATTTGACAGGAAATGGTAAGGCAGAGTTTGACTTACAGTCTCCATTTGAGCTTTTCCAGTTACTCTTCCATTTCCCCAAGGATGTTCGATATGGAGAGATCCAAATTGTATAGCATTTCTATGTGACAACTCTAAATTACACAGCTGATATTACCCATCTTACTCATTCCCTAATGATTTGTGAGGTTCATTTTCGTCCTGAAGAGACTTCACTTCTAAAGCAGTCTGGCATAATGTTCCACTTACTGGGTAGACTGATTTCTGCATTCTATGCCTTTTGCAATAGCTACTGGATGCTGACGGCAGCTTGGATTTGTAATAGCAACTAGAGTGGCAGAAGTTTGTCATTGTCACACCAAGCATTTCAGTTTGCATTAATCCATAATATTCACATTGCTAAATACAGCATGGGAACTCACAGTATTTTAAATACCTTTTTTTTTTGTATATCTCCTCTGGCAAACTTAGGCCAAACAAAGCTTGGGAGGCTAACCCTGTAACCAAAGATACAATTTTTGTAAACAAAGTGTATAAACCAACATGTCATAAACCCTTTTCCTTGACACTTTTCATTGCATTCAGACCTTTGAAAACAACTTACATTTTTTTTTTTCCTCCGAGCCAAATCACATATGTATGATCACCAAATATGGTCATTTAGTACACAGTAGTTGGAAACGAAGGAAGGATGTATGCTGGTATTGTAGGTGCATTCAATTTAGATAACTTAGCTTTTTATTCAGTGGAGAAAGGTCTGTACCATCTGGTATTTCCCACTACAGCATAGCCCTTATTTTAATTGCCAACAAGCCTTTAGTAATATGTCCATAAACTAGCCTATGCCTAGTTCCTAAAGTTGGTCTTTGCATATGTTACATCCATGCACAGATCTAAAGTGATTTTAATTTTGCCAGATCTTTATTGCTGTTCAGTCCCTGTTATGAATTCTAGGTTAGTGCAAGGTTGTATTTAAAATAGTTGCTGGGACACCTGATTATGAAGGGGTTAAACCATTATGGTGCTGTTTTCCCATTTATGAAGAACTGCACCAGCTAAAGGCCCTTAGATGCAAAACTCTCTGTACTAATTCGTTTTTCTGCTTTTTTGCTGCTACAGGATGTTTTTATGAAATCTATATATATTTAATATATTTTGCGGGATTTTTGTTGTAACTTTTTTTAAAGAAAACTTTTGCACTTTATTGCTTCGTGCCCCACAGTGTCAAAACTTCTCAAAAGGAAAACATTCTTTTTGAATCTGAGGCAAATTCATCTGGTCAGCTTGGTCAGCTCTTATCTAGTAAGTGAGGGTATCCCACATTTGTGACCTCTTTGGGGCTAGTGGGAAATATTTTTTTTTTTTTTTTGTCTAGTACCAGGTTCTCTACAGTATATTATTGGCACAGTTTAGCTCTGGAAGATCCCTCGTTCCATATATCTTTGAGAACCTTGGTTTTCCCTAAACGTTTCCCTCTTTAAAAGGGTTCTTCACCTTTGGGACAATAAAGATAATTTAACAGCACATGTCCTAAAAAAAAAAAAAAACGTTTTTGTAATTTATCATTATTAATTAAAATGTTTGCTTTCAGAGATACATACCACAGAAGCTATGCATCATCTCTGCAAAAACTCTCTCCATTCCATTCCCTGTTTTGGGTTCACAGACACTGCGTAAAAACATACATGTTGCCATATAATGAAGTTGACGATTGAATCTGCAATGGGCATGCTCTTTCTCCTGCTTCATTTGCATATCTTCAGTTCCATTGGCTGGCAAGATATTCAAATGAAGCAAAAGAGAGAGAGCATGCCCAGTGCAGATTCAATCGTCAACTTCCTTATATGGCAACCTGTATCTTTTACACGGAGCCTGTCCCACAATCTCAGATCACAGGGGAGAGGACTGAGTTTTTGCAGAGACAATCTCTTCTATGGTATGTATCTTTGAAAGAAAACATTAAGTAATAAAGATACATTACAAAAATATTTTGACATGGGCTGTTAAATTAGTTTGTGTCTAAAAGGTGAATAACCCCTTTAATGCAGCTTAAACACTACTAAGGCTTGTGTTCTCAAACTATCCATATATCCTAGTTTATTTAATTAAGAAGTAGATTTATATGCTGATCCTCTTAAATGTAGACCAAGGAGTGACCTTTATTTTAGATCTAGTCCTGAGAAATGTATAGTGGTAAAGCCAACACCCCTACTGTATTAACCAAGCTAGACATGCCTCAAAACTGCATCCCAGCAAAGTTCTTCCTTGATATACAGAGAGCTTGGACAGTCCCAGTTTATTCCAATATTGCTGACATACTGAATATCTAGCTATGTACTGGATAATAGTATTTCCCATTGAAGCTTTCAACACACAATACAGTAGCAAATAAACCCAGACTTTGTTTTGCTAATACCATCAATAGTGAAATGATGACTTTGCCACCTAAAAATGGTTTGTAATTGTATTTTTTAGCTCCTGGTTGGAATAATATGGCAGCTATAACATTTGGTAAAATTTTGTTTTCTTTCTTTGGCCTTCATGACATATCTTAAGGTTTTTAGCTTTTAATATTATAATCCCCCCTCCCAAAACAGTATTTACCTTTTGAGAAAATTGCACATGTGGGCATTGCTTGTACTGTAGATATAATTGGCTATATTTGTTGCATTTTTTTTAACCCCTTCACCACCAGCAGTCCACAGCTAATTCATATGATCCTTAAAATCCTAAAGGGAAGAATCATGTAGCATTGACTTTTTTTTTTTTTTTTGCTCTTGCACTCTGGTAGGTCCAGTGGCACATTTATCTACTCTGTTGTTTAATTCAGTTAATTTCTTTGGGAATTGAAGCTTGTTGTTCCTTTTAAAGCTAGTAATCTTGTATACATAGATATGATGTGAAATAAAAGTTTCCTTTTTATATTGACGTGACTGAATATATAGTGGTCATACCTCATGAGATGAAATAGTATTTTTTTAAGAAATTAACTTGTTTGTTGTATAAAGAGGGGGAAAGTCAGCTTGTGACGTGTTTTGGACCCATTTAGTTTTTTTCTTCCCTGGTTGTTCTGCTTGAATGTAAAGGGATTTATCTTAATAAATATATACCAGTAAGCCAACAGTACAACTTGAATCAGAACAGGGAAGACTTTTTTTTTGTGGCTTTTATCTTGATTCTGTGCCACATACATGATGCAACAGTACCTTTACCAAGAACCATACTAGGTGCAGGTTTAACTAATTTCATGCTAATTGCATAGACTATACTGCAAAAACTCCCTGTAGAAGTCAACATTAAAGGAGCACTACTGCTAAACTGCAACTTGCTCTTGTATGAAAGATGCAAATTAATATAGAGAAACTAAGAGAAGAAACTAGTTTAACCGCAAGATGTTGCTTAGTATTTGTGCTCTCTACTAAACAAAAAATCTTATTTGTTCTTACTTTGTGCTGGGTTTTGCATCCAAAATATTTGCACAGGCTTGTTTGTTTTGAAATTCAATAATGCCTAAATTTTTTTAGTGATATTTTCCATATAAAGATTAAAATAAAGCTGATTTTTTTTTTCAACTCCTCCCAAACTTTGTTTAGTGTCCCTGTAATTCCTTATATGTTGGCAACAAGCATTTGCTTCAGAGACTTCATGCACTGCATTGTAGAACTTCCGTATGGCTTCTTTTTATTGTGACAAGTCCATTAATGTATAATATTTCCAAGTACATAAGCAGATAATATTGGAGGGTGGTTGGAAAGCATTTGTCTTTCACCTGTACAGATGAGGGACTTTAAAGAGCTGGTTTCTCTATTTCAAAGCAAAGCTAAAGGCATCCGATGAAATCAGGATGGGATTTAAAGGGACAATTCCATGCCAATGCCTATTTATGTTGTAACGTCATGTTTCCAAGGGAATACACAATGAAATGTGAACCCTATCTGAAAGACATACAAATGATTCAAAGGAAGACTGCAATATATTTTGTCAAGCGAAACAGGTTTGGAATTGTTTGTAGCTGTGTGATTTGCTGTCCTGCAGCTGCCTCAGGGCCCGACTTCTTACTGGAATAAGGTATTCAAATGTTTCTCACATAGATGTTTTGTTTCACAATTATCTGGTGTCAAGTTTTTAACCAGCAGCACTGCCGAAGGAAGCAGATCAATAAAATAAAAAGTAAAATCCTGGCCCTATTCAAGGGTGATGATTTTTTTTTAATGAAAGTGATTTTATGTAATAAAAGAAACTGTATGAGATAGCTATTTTCTATTTCTGTGTGTATTAAACTGGTGAAAAAAATTGTCAATTCTGTAATAACGTATCTTCTTGACTGGCACAACATTTTGCGATATGTCATATTTTTTTTTATATAAATGACCTAACCTCTGTCTCTCCATGAGCAATCATTTACCTTTAAAGCTGATCTTTGTTGAAGGGAAAACCCTTTACAGGCTACCTTTTCCTCATGTGGCCGCATTTATTTAAACCAGCTCAGATTCCATTATCTGTGAGCTTTAATCCTGCAGCCATAGAGTTTGTCATTCAGCCCATTTTTGTTTTTTTTATCAGTTCTTTCATGCTAATGTTTGTATTGCCTGCCGTGCTTTCTTTGTATGAACTGCAAATAGGACTTTACCACCTTGCTGGAAGCAAATGGAGGAAAAGAACTGTATGTTGGTGTCCTTAACCATTAGAACACACATGAATTGTCACCACTGTGCCCCTTTAAATCCAGCAACTTTCTAAGGCTGAGGAACCCTTGGTTCCTATAACACCTCTGCCAGCAAGATGATCTGATCAGTCATTTTGTGAAAAGATGCATGTATTCAGAATCACACAACAGCAACAACACAAATCCTCAACATCTACTTTTTTCTTCAACCCTGCTGTGAAGATTTCTTAAAAATAAATATTGTTGGAAGGTAAAAATGTAAGGGCAGGCTTAAGACCCATTCGTTTTGATTCTCACCCCCTCCTTTATTTTGAACTAGTGACCATAATAAAACGATCAGTGACTTTAGAACCTTCAACTGTCTACAAGTAGTCCATAGACTGGTAAAGAGGTAGATCTTTCCACACAAGGCCAAAACTGGTTAGTGTTTATTGTGGCCACCACATATTCAAGTATGTTGAACTGCTGTCTTGCTGCATCTTGCTCCATGGTTTATTTATGGTCTGTTTATTGTCCTTTGTACACAACAGTAGTGACATTTAGGATTGTTTAAAGCTTTATGGGAACTATTTTATCAGCATACTTAATGTTTTCATTGCAATTAAAATGTGTCAGTATGACTGTGCTTTCTATTCTGCTCACTTGCCTATACCATGAGCTTGCCCAAATTAAACAAAGCTCCACTTTACCATTTGTTTCCATTGTTTTTTCTGTCATACTGCCAAAGTTCAATCTTATTTATCTCATTTTAGAGTGACTTAACTCAAAATGGCCTATTATCATAGGGGAGAAAATAGAACCTTGCACAACCCCATTTTTAAGCAAAAGGCTAACATTCGTGTTCCCCTTTTTCTGATCTACATAAATGTTTGGGGTTATTTTTCTTTTTGGAAATTTAATTGGCAAAATAATTTAAAAGCTCATGTCACTTGATTTAAATGCATTCTATAGGAAAAAGTGAAGTCTATACCTGTTCTGTTGCCTTCCACAGATTCATAATATCGTGTCCCTATAACATGGTAAATATTCTGGGAAAGCTCTATTTTAGTGTGAGGACATCGCTTAACATTTGCGTACTTGAAAGGCAATAGATATTGTTTTAGTGTTTTATTCTGGCTAGCTAGTCTGGTTCTAATTGCCCCACATAAGGCTGCACTCCTGACATTGGGGTAGCCACTTTATTGCTGCTCAAACATCACTATAAGAGGCCTATTTAGCAAAGGTTGAATTGTGAATTCGACTGGGAGCTTAAGATAAAACTTTTTTTTACTAATATCCAATCAAATGGCTCTGACCCGAAAAATTAAAATCCTATTCGATTCATACGAATCAGAGTTTTGTCGAAAACAACCTCAAATGTCAGGAAGGCTATTACCATTTCCAAATAGCTCCGTGACCTCTGCTATTGACTTCTACATGAACTCTGTGGGTTTTAGGTGGCAAATATCCGAATTAGAACAGTTTCTATGGTCGAGTTGTGATAAATCTTACATTCGAATAGGGGGATTAAAATTTGAATGTGTGACTTTTGTAAACTCATATTCGAATTAACTATTCAACCCTTAATAAATATGCCCCTAAATGTACTGTTTGCAATATTTCTCATCTGCAACCACAAACTTTTTTTTTTTAAGTAAATACTGTTATTTGTACCTCTCAATTCTTTAATGTGGCTGAGAAATGTTCTCTTCCTAGCCTCAAATGAAAGCTCTAGAAACGTCTTGAAAGTACCCTCCACAGTAAAAGGATTAAGAAACCAGTGCCCAAAGCAATGATAGAGATCTGTTTAAAGGAATATTCTGCTTGCTTCTCTATCCAACAGCGTGTTACCAATTCAGTTTGTTTTATAGCTGAATATTGTGTGCATTTCAGTGCAGCTGGTAAAAAAAATTATTTGCTTTGACCTTTTCATATTTTAGGAATTGGTTATCAGGACACAGTGGGGTATTAAGTTCAAGAAAGGCGCCACATATAACAGTAGCAGCCTGTAATTATACAAAAAACGAGGATTTGTATATTTGCTGATGTTTCTTTCACAGCCATTAGCCCTTTTGCAAGTCAGATTTTTGTGCATTCAAAACAAAAAATCAAGTGATATGATGCTTTTTTTTTTTACCCCTAATTTTTGTATCTTGAATTCACCTTTTAACCATTTTCCCCATAAATGTTATTCTAATGTATATTCACCTTTTTACCTGCAAAGAGCCTGTTCTGTATGCTATATTATGTATTATTGCCTACAAGAGATCAATTACCCAGTGGTGATGTGTTCCATTGTGTTAATCTCAGGCCTAGTATTTTAGAAATACCTTTTCAGTTCAGCTGTAATATCTTACATAGCCACACAAAATGATTTGTGTGTGTATTGGTTAATATGCAACCTGATCCCCTAATTTAGAATAGCCCACCTGCCTTATACAACTGTTGCCAAACTACAAGAAGCAGCATTCTTTACCATGACCTCTAACAGGGTAATTCTGTGGTGCATTTAGCTGTGCCATATTTGGGTCCTAGCTTTAAAGGACAAGGAAAGTCTAAAAATGAATAGGGCTAAAAATACCATGTTTTATATACTGAGCATATTGCTTTCAGCTTGTCAATAGCAGCAATGATTCATAACTTCAAACTCGTCACAGGGGGTCACCATCTTGGAAAGTGTCTGCGACACTCGCGCTCCGTGGGCTCTGAGCAGCTAAGCTTAGGGGTTCGAATGATTTGAATATTCAAATTTAATTTTATTCGAAAATTTGATGGTCGAATATTTCCCATTTAAATTCGATCACCTACTTCACCAGATTAAACCTACCAAAATGGGGATCATTCCCTAAAATTGAATTTGAAAATTTCGATCGATCACTAAAAATTCAAATAATTTTATTTGAATATTCAATCGAATTTTTCCCTATTTGATCAATCGAATTGCGCTAAAAAAATTTGAATTCGAATTTTTTTAATTCCCCACTATTTTTTTTTTCATTCGAAATTCGACCCTTACTAAATCTGCCCCTTTGTGTATTGTCCCTAAGCTCAGTAAGTGACATCAGCACAGAGCATGTGCAGTGAAGATGGGGAGCTACAGGGGCATCTACTGGGGAGACGGATCTTTACTGCTAAAGGGATGTGGTTGCCTTGGGCTGGTACAAAAGCACACAACATCATATACAACATTTCTAGCTAATTCTTTAGTTTCACTTTCCTTGTCCTTTAACTGGCACAATTGCATTTCCCAGTATTCTAACTTTATCTCAAAGATGAGGGATGCTGCTATTTGTAGCTTTGAGACAGGATTTCTGTTCTAGAGATAATTCATACTCTAAACTTCATTCCCCAAGGCTAAAATATTTTCTTTATTGTGCATATTGCTTTGTATTTGTTTCTATGCAGCAGATTGGTTGCGCCTATAGAATGATGGTCACTACCTGCTTTGTAAGACATTGTGGAGGTGTGATTGGTTACACAGGTCATATACAGTATATACCATTGAAGTACAGTAGCACATATCCTATGGCCTGGGACCTTGCATAATCCCTAAATGTTGCCCTGTCTGTTTTTAACATTCACTTTTAACAACACATAAGGGTGTTCAAGAACAGTTAATTTGCTCCAGTTTAAGCTGCTGGCATTGTACGGTTTTCCTGTTTTGAAAATTCAATATACAGCTATGGCGGTTAACATGCTGCCTTTCAGAAATATTAAAATAATAGGGCCTGAGCTTACCACACACATTTTATTTTTGCTTTTTCGATAGTCTTGTTATGTATAGCATTGTCCAAAGGCATTGAAACTGAAATTGTACCATTGATAGTGTGGCTACTAGTAGTTTTATGTTATCCAAATATGCAAAACTTCTCTTTTCCTATGGTTGATCAAAGCAATGGTTCTTTGTTACAATACATTTTGGAATGTAAATTGTACTGGGAAAAAAAACTATCACCAGCCATTTTAACGTTTTTGTATTTACTGCAGTTTAATACACTGAGCATCTGGATTGCACAGCTCAGCTGAGGTATTTTGGGCAATATATGTATAGATTTAAAAAAAAAAAAATGCTGTGTGCTCTGGAGACTCTCTAGTATTATAAATAAATGTGAACATTACAAACTCCAGCCTGAGAGTTGCACTGTTAATCCTGCTTTCTAGACTTGTGGCAGCTGAAGAGGAGAAGAGATGCTGAAGAACCTCAAACTACTATTTCTGATGACAAAATACTTTATCTTTTTGTGGAGATCGGGTACTGCTCACACATGTATAGGGCTAAATAATTGCTTGTTTCCTTGTGTACTTTTTTACCCCCATCTATGTAGGCAATAAATGGCCATTTTGCAACTGCATACATTTGTCTTTTCGTGATTGTTAGAGCATCTAACTGTACAAATGCAGTACTCGCCTTGGTGCCAACATAATTTGCTACACAATGTACAGAAACCTAGGGAAGGAGGACCATGTTTGTCATGAAACATACTGGAGCAAAGTGATTGGTCTACATTTTTCACAATAAAACATTCCATAGATCTCTCTCTCATGTAACTGCAAATGTAGTGACCCTGTTGCTACCTACTGTAACGTCAAACAATACTGTAACGTCAAACAATCATCCAAACATTAAGGTGCACACTGGGAGCCTTTGAAGAGAGATTATTTTAAAAATCCATTGCTTTATTTAAATATACTAAAAACTGAAGGTCAACGTTTCAGTCTTTTCCCAAGACCTTTTTCAAGACCATGGTGAAAAAGGTCTTCGGAAAAGACTGAAACGTTGAATATATTAGAGACCTGGGTGCTCATGCATAAGAAGTAGATACAAAGTGCAAAAATGATAGCACTCACAGGGTTTTAAAGGAATTGTTCAGTATAAAAACTGTGTAAATAGATAGGCAGTGCAAAATAAAAAAGGTTTCTAATATAGTTAGCCAAATATGTCATCTATAAAGGCTGGAGTGACAGAATGCCTCACATGACAGAACACTACCTGCTTTTCAGCTCTCTTGTTTACCACTGACTGGTTACCAGGCAGTAACCAATCAGTGACTTGAGGGAGGGCCACATGAGGCATAACTGTTTGCTTTGCTTTTCAATCTGAGCTGAATGCTGAGGATCAAATGCAAAGTCCGGGAAAGGTTATGTCCCATGTGGCCCCCCTTCAAATCACTGACTAACTCAAAGTTGAAGAGCTGAAAATCAGGATGTTGGATTCTGGCTATTATTATTTTTGACATTCAGTCACTCCAGACTTTATACATTACATTTTTGGCTAACTAACTATATTAAAAACCTTTATTTTGTACTGCCCATCTATTTATCCAGTTTTTATTTTTACACTGAACTGTTCCTTTAAGCAACAAGCAGACAAAAGGTTTATTCATCCAACGTTTCGGTACCACACAGGACCGAAACATTTCGGCTAGCTAGCTTTAAGAAAGGCAGCTAGCCGAAACATCGGTCACTTTTTTGCCGAATAAACGCCACTTTTTTCTTCAATAAGACCTGAGTGCATGGCCTTTTTTTGGGACTGTATATACTGTGTATGTGTATATATATCTAATATATATCTTTGGGCAGCACTCCGCCTCTGGAACTTGCCTCAGGTGCACGGTATAAATAGTTACAGTAGATACAGCTTTTCATGTATTTTTAATACACCTGAGCATTTTACTAAATATCTCTGTGTTGCTGGTCACTTTTTCAATATATATATCCCTGCCATATCAGTTGATGGAACTCTGATGACTTCCAATAGCCTCATTTTCAGGTAGGGGTTCTTGTAATATACATTTTAACAACACTAAGTTTAAAATTATATATTTTATTAGGTATCCCTTACATTGTGTAGAGAGATTCTACAATGTTGTTAGAAGAGATCTTTAATAAGCAACCCCTGTCCCAGTGGAGGTTTTAATACAGATTATTTATTATTCCTAAACACAGAAATTAAATGAATAATCCTTACATTCTAAAAGTCAAATTCAAAGTGAAAACAGCAAATTCAGAGAAATGTAATTATAAAAAAAAACAACCAAAAAAAGATTTATGAATTTGTTGCGCTGTCTGGAAACCCATTATCCAGAAAGATCTGAAATACACTGCACAGTTGTAACCGTGTCCAAATATATTTTATCTGAAATAATACAGTTGTCCTAGAGTGAAATTCTGCCACTCTCCATTCATTTCTATGGGATTTTTAAAGGCGTATTTATCAAAGGGTGAACTTTCACTTCACCCATTGATAAATAGGCCTTTCAAAATCCCATAGAAATGAATGGAGAGTGGCGGAACTTCACTCTTTGATAAATTTACCCCAGAGATGCAGAAAGAAGCTGATCCTTATCCATGTGCTGCTGGTCTGAACTGGGAGTCAAAATCTGCCCCTTGCATTTCTAGTGTGAAGGGCCCAAGCAGCCCACTGACTAGCGACTGTCTGTCTATGGCATATTACAGCAGTCCCTCTGACATTTGCCAGAATCCACAGATTGCCAGTCCAGGCCTGCTGCTGATCCCCACTGCTTTTAATTTAATTCCTGGTATAATTTGCTAATATTGGTGGGTTTAGGTTAGTGATTTTGACATGAATAGTTATTGCTAATAAAGAAATCACAAAACCAAAGTTGTAACTATCACATTAAAGGAGAAGGAAAGGTAATTTTTTAAACCTATCTTTAAATGTTGCTTGGGTGCTCCCCTCCTGAACCGCATTACTTTTGCTGCCCAATTCATTCTCCTCCACTCGCACTGTCCCGTTTAATTTTTTGCCGTTTCTAAACTTTGCGGCCGCCATGTTAGCAGAGTGCATGTCACGTACTGTATATCCCTGTCTAAACTGCGCATGCGCTAAATTATTCTGTACAGGCAGAAAAAAAAGAATACCGACTCGATAGCTGGCTGACTTTTTTTAACTTCCCCTCCTCAGCTCCTGCGCTCGCATAATACTCCTATTTACAGACCCCTTGTCCTGAAACATCAGGTCCCATCCCTGGATACTTAAATAAACGTTTGTGAAAATGTAAATGGGAAAAACCCACTGCACTATTTGAGTTGAAAAATATTACATAGGCTTATTAACAAAAAAACAATCAGTTGTGGGACCGTAGTCACATACGTTGTCTATGATGATGCGGTTTATTTGCTTGAAATGGTAATTAAATGTCATAAAATAATAGGATACTATAAGATTTTGCTAGAATAAACAAGAATAATTCGTGAAAAATTTTGAGAATAATTCTTTCTTAAGGATATGTTTCAAGTCAATAGAACTCCAAGATTGGGAGAATATCTTGAATAACAGTGGTGTCAGATTCCTCTGCTCCAGATGTTTTATGTGTTATTGGCACTTTTTCCCTCACGTCTGTACAGAGAAAAGTATTTACAGCTGAATATTGCACAAAGGACCAATTATACACAAGCATATGTAGCCTTCTAGCATATTAAACAAGTGCTTTTATACAACTTCTAAACTCTATAAGGTGCAGCCTCACTGCTTAGAATGGTTAATTTCTTTTATAATGTCTACCAGCAAAAATGTTCTATTCCAGGCCTGTCATGTATGCAGAGTACTGGTTATGTATATGTATAAGTATTATAATAACAAGTGCTTAAAGGAGAACTGAACCCTAAAAATATATATTTTAAAAAATGCCATATTTTATATACTGTACTAATTGCACCAACCAAAAGTTTCAGCTTCTTAATAGCAGCAATGATCCTGGACTTGTCACAAGGGTTCTTGCAAAGTGTCTGCAACACCCACATGCTCCGTGGGCTCTGAGCAGCTGTTGAGAAGTTAAGCTTAGGGGTCGTCACAAATTATCCAGCAGCAAATGAGGTTGGTCTGTAATATAAGCTGATGCTACAGGGCTGATTATTAAATTCTGATGCTAGTTGTACTGATGTCTAAAGGTGGCCATAGACGCACAGATAATATCGTACGAAACTAATTTTCGTACGATATTCGGTGAGTGTATGGTGGGAAATGAGCCGACCGACATCGTCAGAGGATTAAGATATCGGTCGGCTGGTTGATCGGACTGGATGGAAAATTTTGATCGGATGCCTTTGAAAGCACCCTGAACATCGGCCATTGTTAGTGCTGAATCGTCAGATACAAGTAGAATTCTATTGTTTCTACTTGTATATCTGACGATTCAGCTCTACACGTGTGTGTTGAAACGAACGATCTTTCTCGGAAAGATCTTTTCCGAGAAAGATCGTAATTGTTACGTCTATGGCCAGCTTAAGATGCAATGTAGTAATTATCTGTATTAATTACTAATCAGTCCATCCTTAAGCTCAGTAAGTGACAGCAGCACAGAGCCTGTGCAGAAAAGAAGACTGGGAGCTACTGGGACATCTTTGGAGACACAGATCTTTACTGCTAAAGGACTATGGTTGCCTTGGCTGGTACAATATTTTTAGCCAACTTCTTCAGTTAATTCAACCCTGGTGGAGCATTGTGTGGGTCAGAAAGGGACACTGTTCTAGTGTAGCAGTGCGGAGGTGAGGAGATGGGCCTATGGACGGGGTCATTCCCTAAGATCGAATTTGAAAAATTTTATCCATCGCTAAAAATTGTTCGAATATTCGATTCGAATTCGACTATTCGATTGTTCGATCGAATTTTCCCTATTCGATTGTTCGTTTGATCGATCGAATTGCGCTAAAAAAATTCTAATTCGATATTCAAATTCAAATTTTTTAAAATTCCCCACTATTCCCCCACCATTCCCTGGACGAATTTTGAATTTTTTTTTTCATTCGAAATTCGACCCTTCGTAAATCTGCCCCTTACTGTACTTTCATATGTTAAAATTAATTTTTTGTGTCAGTATCACTTTAATATAAATTTACAAATAGGTTATGTCACTGAATAAAACAGGTAAAGCAGGTAGTTCTGACCAGTCTTCTATCAATAGCGCTTGTGCTATTTAACACCTCTGTTCATAAATTCAATATTTTTTTCTGTAAGCCATGATTGTTTTAAGTTGGCTTGCTGGCTTTATTTCAGTAAATGATGATAATGGACCTTCAAATTTAAAATGCTGGGTCTGATACAATTGTGTTTAGTTAAAGGGGTGGTTCACTTTTAGGGGGTTATTTATCAAAGTCCAAATTTATCACAATATTTTCTGCTTGGGTTTTTAATGCTTATTTATTATTACATTTTCCTGAAATTTAGCTTTGCTTGAAAAAATCTGATTTTCACGATTTTTTTCTGATTTTTTTTCATCTGATTTCGAACTTTCACCAGTAAACTCCGAATACTTTTCGGGGGAACTGCACGAAACCCAGCACACATCAAAAAATCACTGGGACTTTTCCCATTGACTTATATGCAGCCTCGTCATGTCTGAGATGCCGGATTTTCAGATTCTGACTTTTCCATCCTCTGGGTTTAATAAATTCAGAAAAATTTGTGTTTTTTTTTTTTTGTTTTTTTTTTAAAGTCTCATTTTATTGAAAAAAAATCCAGAATGTTTAATAATTTTTGCATTCTGGGTTTAGTAAATTACCCCCTTTAGTATGTTATAGAGTGGCCAGTTCAAAGCAACTTTTCAATTGGTCTTCATTATTAGTTTTTTTTTTTTTAATATAGTTTTGGATTTATTTGCCTTATCCTTCTGACATTCCAACTTGCAAATAGGAGTCACTGACCCCATCTAAAGAATAAATGCCATGTAAGGCTACAGATATATTGTTATTGCTACTTTTTAATACTCCTCTTTCTATTCAGGCCTCTCCTATTCATATTCCAGTCTCTTGATCAAATCAATGCATGGTTGCTAGGGTAGTTTGAGCCCTAACAACCAGATAAATAATTAGCACAAATAATAAAAAATAAAAACCAATGGTAAATAGTCTCAGAATATCACTCTCTATATCATACTATACTATACTATATCAACAGTTAGTTTAAAGGAGAACAACCCCTTTACGGGTGGGGAGTTAGACAAGTTTAAAAACCTATGTTTAGGCTAGGGATGCACCGAATCCAGGATCTACCCAGCAGAACCAAATTAGGGGTGGGGAGGGAAATTGCATGACTTTTTGTCACAAAACAAGGAAATAAAAAATGTTTTCCCCTTCCCACCCCTAATTTGCATATGCAAATTAGGATTCGGTATTTGGCCAAATCTTACTCAAAGGATTTGGGGGTTCAGCCGAATCCAAAATAGTGGATTCGGTGCATCCCTAGTTTAGGCATCTAAGGAAACACTAATAAAAATTATTTTGTTAATCTATGAAGATAAATGCATGATCTGAAGGTGCATATATAAGAAATAATACAGAAATTAAGATTATACCTTTTTGAATTAAATATCATCACTTGAAGCCATTTTGCCTCTGGATCTACACAGATAATTTGTTTGTTTTTGAGGAAGACACTAAGAAAAGGAAAAAAACATGCACAGTCAGAGATTACAGTTCAGTAGATATATGTCTGTGATCATCAAACCAGGCTATGTATTTACTAACGCCACTACAAAGCTGAGAAGACACCTGACAAACCCAAGGGGTATATTTAGAACCTCTGGCCACCCAGCAAATGTTAATAATCACTGACATGTGCGACACGTGATTGTTAACATTGGCTTATGTTATTTTAATGGTTTATTGATATAAATTAAATAAAACTGATTGAAAAATGAAATCATGTTAATGATATTTTTAGATTTAAAGCTGCTGCACCCCCCTGAAAAAATCATCAAATGGGCCTGGCACACACAGCTACTTATCCATCAACCTGCTCCCTTGCACGTGCAGTGGCAGAACTACCGGGGGAGCAGAGGGTGCGATTGGGCCAAGGCCTGCACCCCCTCAAGGTCCCCATCAGCTCATGCACCACTGATTTCCAGCAGCACCACTGATTTCCAGGCAGATTTCCAGGTTGATAATTGCGTACAGAGGGGGCGAGGGGCCCGGCTGTACATCCCCTCCAGTTACGTTACTGCACACATGTCCACACCCACAGCTGATGGTTTGCAAGGCACACTAATTATCTGGGACTAGAGCAGCTATAGAGAAAGAAGACCCTGTTCCCCGGGATCCCAGACCACTACTAAGTAGAAGTTATGCCACTGCTTATACCCCAAGCAGCTTAAACTGCTTCTTTGCAAATAAATATATATAGGCTGCAGCACTCCACTTTCTGGTTTAAAACTGCTTTTATTTCATCAGTAGCAAGACATAGCGACGTTTCGGATCAACATATCCTTTTTCAAGCTAAAACAAAGTATCATTAAAAAAAAAATATGTTGATCCGAAACGTCGCTATGTCATGCTACTGATGAAATAAAAGCGGTTTTAAACCAGAAAGTGGAGTGCTGCAGCCTATATATATTTATTTGGAATGGAGGTATGTGAAGGTGAACATACTCTGCTGTGTGCACCCTATTGAACAGGAGATTTTTCAGTATTTGTGAGTACTGGTCAGACACAGTAAACTGCTTCTTTGCTTTAGAAATATGAATGCAACAGTAGTTGACACTAACACAATACAAATGATATATATTAATCTGTTATAATTACTTTCTCCAATAAGCCTAAACTATTACATGTTCAGTGTTTATTTCCTCGTGTGGTTTTCAAACTGCAGCGCTGCTCTTACTGGAATCTACAAAAGTTACTTCTATATTCTTCTATACACTCCTGGTAGTCTAAATGGAAAGTCAGTGAGGGTATGATTTGAGGTAAATACAGCTTTTTATTTCTGGAAGGTGGATAGTGCAATAGTTTCAGATACGTGGAACCTTGCTAGGATCCCGTGAGGGGCTCAGACCATAACTAAATGAAAGATCAAAAGGTTTTACACTAGAAAGACACCACATTAGACGATATCTTCTGTTATGCATCTAATGCTTGTTCAAAATACTGTAGCTGTGTTCCACTTTTGGTTGAAGTTGGGTTGAAGCAGAGTCAGTGATCAGATTAGAAGGGAACATGCTTTAAAATAAAAGCAGACAGGGCAGAATATTAAGAAATATTCAAGAAGAGTGCTGATGGGTGGCCCCGCTCTGCTATGTAACATCACAAAGCCAAACTTACACATGTATCTATTCTTTATATGCTATATTGCAAGAAAGCAGCCTTTTCACTTAATCTCTTACCTGTAATGATGTTTTGCCTAGCAGCATTCTCATTGGAAAATTCTGTTGCTTGTTAAATTTGTGGACGGTTTTATGGAGGATTTATTGCTCTTAACCCAGCCAGATTACCTGATGCTAATATCACAGAATAGTTTTACTCATTTATCATAATTTTCTTTATTAGCAATATTATTAGCAATATTTCCAAATACACATAAATATGTGTAATTTTTTACAAGCGCCTGCCAGCTTTTCTGGAAAACAAGTTTGTAAAATAAATTTAAAAACAACTTACAGGACCTCCTTCTTTCTGCAGTTAAACCTTTCAGGAAAAACTTGAATGCGAAAAAAGGAAGACGGCATTTTATTGGTCTGTTTCAAACATCTACATTTTTTTCCAGTCTTCAGGCTCTCCCAAGGGAACCCTGTGAATATTTGGAAATAATCATATCTGAATTTAGATATTTAGATTTCCTGCAGGGATGAAGAGAGCAATTAGATGATCAATGCAAAACACCCCCATACTAAGGGGCAGATTTACTAAATTCACATGGATTCACATGAAGGTTTCGAATATTCGATCGAATTTTCAAAAAGACTAAAATTCGAATTTCGAATATGCAAATTAGGCAAATTCAACCAAATTCGACCATTGAATATTCAAATTCGAATGATTTGAATATTTGAATTTAATTTCATTCAAATACTTCCCCTTTAAATTTAAATTCGATCACCTACTTCGCCAGATTAAACTTACCGAAATGGGGATCATTCCCTAAGATCGAATAGGAAAAATTCGATCGATCATTTAAAAATCATTCGAAAATTCGATTCGAATTCGATAGAATTTCCCTGTGCGATAATTCGATAGATCGAATTGCGCTGAAAAAATTCGGATTCGAAATTTGAATTCAAATTTTTTTTATTCCCCACTATTACCTGGTCGAATTTCTAATTTTTTTGCCATTCAAAATTCAAACCTCAATAAATCTGCCCCTAAATGTTATAATTTGACAAAGGGGTCCGTTTATTAAAGTGCGGTAAAAATTTGCTCACAAAATATAGACTTAACGCAAGAATATGTTTTCACCAGTTATTGCATTCGCTGAAAATAACGCTACATACACATTAACGCCTGGTTTACTAAACAGCGAAATGTGTGAAAGACAAAATTAATGCCAGCACATTTGCAACATTTTACCGCCATCTATATAGTGGTGTTAATTTATTTTTTGGCCAGAGAATTCTCAATGGGAGTTACAAAGAGATAACTGGTATGATTTCTTGTTCATATGATTCTATTTGCAGAATAGTGTGTGCGTGTTTGGATGAAGTATGGGTTTATATGATACATACATGTTTGATTGGTGTCACTCTGGTAATGTTGTTGGGTGGTATAATCATCAGTCAATAAAGTTTATGAGTTTTGAAGATGTATTTCTGATCATAAATGACACAGTAAAAATTGCTATAATTAACGCCATAAAATAAATAAATAAATATTTGCAAACGTAATTTGTCACCAGAAAATTCGCAACTCGCTAAAATTACCACTAAAGTAAGCTGGTTCGCTAATGTAGCAAGTGATCGCAATGACTTCTGAGTGTATCGCTGTTTAGTAATCTTACTCGCTGCGAATATTCTGTCAGAAAAATAATCTCAGCGATAACATGAGGAAACTTCAGTCCAAATTTATCACA
Organism: Xenopus borealis; assembly: GCA_024363595.1. Classification (NCBI taxonomy): domain Eukaryota; kingdom Metazoa; phylum Chordata; class Amphibia; order Anura; family Pipidae; genus Xenopus; species Xenopus borealis. The sequence goes on along the minus strand of CM044431.1, from coordinate 87,040,498 downwards.
CTTTAGTAAACTGTCCCCTTAGTCTCCTGAGTGTCCCTGATAGATCAAGCTCCACTTAGGAGTGTTCTGTAGACAGGAGAGGTAAGGACTTGATCACTCAGCAGTACTAGGTGTAGGCAGCACAGGCAGCTGTCTATGGAGCATTTATGGTGTGCAGTTCCTGAAAATATGTTTATTACTGTACAAACAGCAGCACTAAATTTGATCTATGATCTGTTATAGGATTGCATTTGAAGTCAGGGATCAGTGCTCAGCCAACCTAAGGGTAAGGACACACGAGACGATTTGTCGCCAGCGTTTTTAAAAAGCAAATCGCTGCGACATGTCGCTCGTTTTGTCTCAGCACAAAACCATATGAAAAACGCCAGCTACTGTGCACACAGCGCGTTTGTGAATCGCCTGTAGCTCCAAAACGCACTGAGACCCTTTTCCGAGCGATTCATCAGAAATAGCAAGTACTTAGAAAAGCACTGAAATCTCCTAGACACGCACACACATACAGATAAGTAGCAGCAATTGTATTCAAATTACACTGCGCAATGACACAAGAACGTAAAGACGCAGGAATACAAAGACGCTAGGTTACAGCGGGAAGCACAAACGCCAAGACAACACACCGAACAAACACTCGGACGAAAACACGCTCGAAAATGCCTTTTTTGAAGCACTTTTTTGATACGGACAGGAGCACGTACCGCACAGAGCAATGGGATACAAATCGCTCTGTGCCAATTGTCGCTGGGAATCGCCTGTTCGAAAAAGACGATCGCCTTGTCGCCGCGATTTGCTTTTTAAAAACGCTGGCGACAAATCGTCTTGTGTGTCCTTACCCTAAATGTGAATCCTTAATGGCATGAGACTTCAAAGCTCTGGATAAATAATAGTGACAATTCATATTGGGCAGTGATACGAATTTTTACCTTTTTTTTAAAGTTTAGTATGCAAATAAGTATTCACATATTTTTCCATATGTGGAGGATTAGGTATTACAGAGTCACCTGCTCAACAGTGTACAATCTGAAAGTCCCTTACTGTGCTGCACATGAGCCCATTACAAATGTTATTATGCCAGTGGTATGAAAAGTAAAAAGGATCCCTCGAAGCTGAATAAGAATGGTTGAAAATATCCCAAAATATGGTGTGTTTTTCTGCAAGAGGAGCATCAGCCAGTGCTAAAAGTTAGCAATTATATTAACTAAGAGTTGAAAAAAATGGCCCACACTTCCCAGTAATTTGTACTTCCCTTGTCCTTGGACAGTGCACTATTGTTTATTTATTGTTTGAATGTATTTTTAACTCTGCCTCTTAATTTACCTATGCAATCTTTCCTCCTCCCTTCCTTAAATGCTTCCATAAAAGGAATCTTTTTTGTAATCGGATCACTATACCTTAAGTCTAATAAAAATCTTTTAAACATATATGGGCAGATTTACTAAGGTTCGAAATGAATATTCGAATTCAAAAAGTTCGAATTTTGAAGTAATTTTTTGGATAATTTGACCATCGAATAGGCTACTTCGACCATTCGATTTCGAATGGTCGAATAGTAAAATCCTTTGACTTCGAAAATCAAAGTACTAAATGTTTAATTCAATACTTTGCCAAATTAAACCTGCCGAACTGCTATGTTAGCCTTTGGGCACCTTCCAGTGCATTTTTCTAAGTCTTTTCACATTGAATAACAATCGTTCGTTCGTTTAAATCGTTTGAATCGATCTATTGAATGCTAAATTTTGTCAAAGATACTTCGATATTCAAAGTCAAAGTATTTCAATTCGATGGTCGAATTTCGAAGGTTGTTTACTTTCGAAATTCGACCCTTGAAAAATCTGCCCCTAAATAACCCCAATAGGATTTTTTTGCCACCAGTATGGATTCATGCTGCTTAGGTTTTATTACAAAGAAAAAGGAAATCATTTTAAAAGTTAGAATTATTTGCTAAAAATAGACTCTATGAGAAATCTAGAACTGCCTGGATATTTCCAGTTAAGGAATTGCATACCTGCATATATTGTGTATGGTGCTTATTAAAATAAATGCTGCTAGATCAAATGAAAAAAACAATGACACTTGGTGGGCTGCTGTCATTGCAAGTTAATTATATTTAAATTTAATGGAAAATATGCACAGGATAGATTTTTTTTTACAACATAAATGTCCCACCATTGTTACTTAAACTATAGCTTCTAGCATTTCTAGATCAACAATAGCAGGTGGAGCACAGGTTAGACCCCCCTAAATCATAACTTCTATATTAATGAACTTACCTGTTATTAAAGAGCAGCCTTCCATTAAGAGTGCTAAGCACAGCAGGACTGCAATGTACTTCATTGTACCTTGAATACAGGTTGTAAAAGCTTTGGAGGTTTCTAGTCTGTGTCTCCTTTATAAGCAGCCAGAAAGGAGAAGTGATGTCATTTAGAAATGGTTATATACAGCTCCACAGTGACCCAGTGATAAACTATAAGCACTTTGTCACACAACCTAAGGGGCTTTGCCTGGTGCACAAATATCCAGGTACACCAGAAATCTAAATATGATGCATACTGCCCTACTCTTCTCTTCTTCTTTTATTGTTCTATTTTTTCAATGTTATTTTATTGCTACTTCAAGTGCCTTGTATGCTCTACTTCATTTTCTCTCTTTCTCTACCCATCTTTTACAACTCTTCATATTTTCTCTTCTTCCTATGTTTATAGATTTTCTTTTTTTCTGTATAATCTCTCCTGCTCTCTTCCGTTTTACTTTCTCCTAAGCTGTTTTTACTATCTTACCCTTCATTTGCTTTACCTTCCTCCTATTTCTCCTCTCCTTTCTTGCAGCTCTATCCTTTTTCTATTGATGCATTTCTACTTCTCTTAAAACCTTCCCCAAACATTGGTGTACAATATCCATTACTAGTCATATCTGAACACGTGTATACCATTGGGTGCCTATATAATAGATTAAACTTTTTATAAGAAAAATAAAAAATCTCCACAGCCCCCCTGCCAGAAACTTGCTGAGTGAATCTTGCAGCAGATCTTGGGGTGGGAAAGGGAATGAGGTATATAGGGAAAGGGGGTGAGGGATAGAGGGTGCATTGTAGCTGGCCATGGCAGAAGTGGTGTCACGCTTAACAGGAAGTGACATCATGCATAGTTGTACACTTGACATCACTTCCACAAGCTGGGGGCACACTTAGTTCTGGTGCTTAGGGTGGCATCAGACCTAATTACAGCACTGCTGGTGAGACGAGGCTCTAGTAGGCATAGGAGGTTTCCTATATGCTGATTCTTATTTTCACCATACAGATTTACTAAATCCGTGTGAAGGATTCGAAGTTCAATCGAATTTTCAAAATCTAATCGAATTTTTGATTGTTTTTGAAGACCAATTCGACCAGAAAATTTTGTAAATTCAATCAAATAATTCAAATAAAAATCTATTTGCATATTCAACTGTCGAATTACTTCCCCTTTAAATTTTTATTCGACTGCCTAGTTCGCCAGTTTCAACCTACTGAATTGGGATTCATCAAATAAAAAAATTTGATCGAATGGTTAAAATCGTTCGATTCGTTCAAATTGAACGATTTTATCGATTGATCGAATTTTTATATTCGATCGTTTGACCAACTGGATTGCGGTAAAAATCCTTTGAATTCGGGATTTTTAAACTCTAACTATTCACATGGTCGAATTTTGAATTTTTTTCAATTCGAAATTCGACCAATAGTAAATCTGCCCCTTAAAGTACATGGTAGCCTTCCCTTCCTGCTATTTCCAGGAATAAATAAAACATTTGCAAAGCAATGACAGGTTTAATCCGGCCACATTTTCTCCTTTATAAAATTGAACATTACTCAAGCTGACCATTCTCATGGTGGGCTGTATTCAGCTGGTGTGAAAATGTACAACAGGGGCCAATACAAATGCCATTGGTCAGAAGCGAAATACACAAATACACTGACCAGGTACTTGACTGATTCTCATTTTTCATATTTGTGATGGCAGATACTATATCATTTAAATGTGTAGATGGAAAATTGGATTGTCCCATTTCATACCTAGTTGCTATGGGTTATCTCTGTAGATAATATAAATAAATAAGGCAAATACAATGACAGCTGTGATCTATAAAATGCAGGCACTCTTGTCTGGTTTTCTTCCCCTTTCTAATCTTTTTTTTATTTCTGATGTTAGTCTGTTACTGTTGAAGGCTGAAACTGAATTTGATTTTGTATGAAAAATCTGAAAAACTCACTGAACCCTTTGCCTTGCTTGGAATGAAGAACAATTAGCCTAGGTGACTTTGTCAGTAACAAAGCAATTGTTTGGAAGACACTATTAGGGTAGCATGTGATGTTGATGCTTTAAATTTCCACATCTTGGCAGGGAAGACAAAGTGCATTTCTGGTTTCCTCCCTCTGTTTTGTCAATATAAAGTTATCCATACCAGTATAATAAACTCGAAGAATTGGACGGCACTTCTGGAAGGGTTTTATTATGGCAGTATTCTGTAAACACTTAACGCGTTTCGGGATGAACTCCCTATGACTAAGGGAGTTCATCCCGAAATGCATTAGGTGTTTACAGAATACTGCCATAATAAAGCCCTTCCAGAAGTGCCATCCAATTCTTCGAGTTTATTATATCTACACAGTGGGGACACTGAGGATAGAGCACCTGGAGAGAGGTACTGTGGGGAGCTTGAGCAGTCTTTCTATGTTTGATATCCATACCAGTCTATTAAATCCAGTTTCTATGATTTCCGTGTATCTGCTATGGATACCGGTCAGTTCAGGGATCAGCCCATGGCCAATCAATGTTATAGTGTTTAGCAGTAATTCCCAACCAGTGGCTCATAAGCAACACATTGTTCACCAACCCCTTGGATGTTGCTCCCAGTGGCCTCAAAGCAGGAACTTATTTTTCAATTCCAGGCTTGGAGCCAAGTTTTGGTTGCACAAAAACCAGGTGTACTGCCAAACATAGGCTCATTCAGCTGCCAGTACACACAGGGGCTACCAAATGGCCAATCACAGCACTTACTGTATTTTGCACCAACAAGGAACATTGTTAATGCTTCCATTGCTCCCCAACCCACCACAACCAATATTAATGTTGCTCATGGGTAAAAGGTTGGGCACCCCCAGTGCCCAAGGGTAATGAACAATGTAATAAGAGTTTTCAGTTCTTCTTGACAATTTTACCCTCTTTTATGTGTATTTAGGGAAAGGCAGAACAATCTCCTGACCTTAGTAGAAGTTTATTGTGACTATATTTTTGGATTGCCAGTATAGTGCCAGAGCACTGGATGAAGTTGTTATCTGGGTTTTATTATTTATTGGGTATTAACTGATGCATTTTGGGAAAAAAAACATGATTTCCCATGACAGTATCCCTTTAACTGTTCAGGTGTGTTGTTGGGAAACTTGTATGGCAAATATTAATTTGAAGTTGCACTGGTAAACTTCAACAAACTGTTCCTCAGTTCAGCTGTATTAATGTGTGAGCCTCTAGTTTATTCACATCTAAATTGAGTGGTGCAAGTTCTCTAGAGCTCTTGCGGTGGTGTTTGCATCTTGGCTAAGCATCCCAGGAGGGCAAGGTATACAACTTACAGTAAATCAATGCTAGGCAAACATCCTAGGTGGAATCTTTATAATAAATTCACCAATGCATTGTTGTTTCCTGAAGGTCTTGTCATTTATCTATCAGAGGTGTCCATCCCACGGCCTGCAGGCCACATGCGGCCCAGGATGGACATTGATGCGGCCCAGCTTGAAATGCATCCAGACTTCGACATCATCAGCATCACGTTTTGCAGTGAGCAGCAGAGAGAAGAGGAGAGCTGGGCTGGTGCGTTAGTGTTAGTGTGGAGCACAATGAGGAGAGCTGGTGCTGCAGAAAACTGGAGGACTGGTTGCCTAATTCTGATGGTTCCTGGTTCCTGCTTGTACAGGTACAATTCTGGGGCAATTTTTATGACTGACTTGTGGGCAATTATTTATGGCTGCACAAGCACAGATTTGGGGGCAATTTTAATGACTGGCACATATTTGTGGGAAATTTGTATGGCTGCCACAGGTATATATTTTGGGGCAATATTTAGGCTGGCACAGGTACAGATTTAGGGGGAATTCTTATGGCTGGCACAGGTACATATTTGGGGGCAATATTTATGGCTGGCTGCTGTCATGTTTGTCATTGAGTTTTTTGTCCCGACACATTACCACCTCAGTCTGTCGTCTTGTTAGGAATAGGCTTACTTTGCCAGGTTGTAATAATGTGGTGACCTAGGGAGGAGGGAGAATAGCCATTGCCCAATAATCAATCCAGAGAAGGTTGCTCTATATTTGTCCCATATTCCAGTGTATAGCTCAATCTGGTTATCCAGCTGGTATTGTACAGTAGTTCATTGCTGTATATCTCCTTTATTTTTAAAAATCAAAAGTGTTATGTATTTCATGTGCAGCCCCAGAAAATGTTTTTTATTTGAATGTGGCCCAGGGAAGCCAAAAGTTTGGACACCCCGGATATACAGGGTAAATGTGTGAGCCTTATAAAAAGTTGATATGGATGGCTTGTCCCAAGTAGAAATAAATACAGTTTACGAAGTTGGGACATACTATGCTTTCCATTTTAGTTTGTGTAAGCACAATGAGCTTTTAGAATATTTAGCATAATACATTCAATAAGCTGTAATACCGCTGAAGTCATTGATGTCACAATTTATGAAAACACATTCTTATGCAAAAACAACCAGTTCCCATATTTTTTATAAAATATAGATCTATTGCAGAGTTTTCCCTTACACATCATCTTGGAAACTACCACATACTATTTTTTCATAAAAGGGTCGCAAATATACTATTAATTATCAACAAATATAAATATTCCACTCTGTATATACAGAGTTCTAAATATAAAGGAATTGTGTCCTTTATGGTTACATATACTGGATCAAAATAGTTTTTAAAAAGTCATTGCCTGCATCAGTTCTCTCCATAGATAACAAATATGTTATTATGCTAAAGCTGATGATACAGCTTGGTATGCAAAAGTGCATAGTTGCTTTTAGATTAATCCTTATTGATTATATAACAATATTGCACAAAATCGTGCAAATTCACAGAAATGCCATTTTATGATCACGGAAAAATAAAACCACACAAGCTTGAACTTTCTGAGATGCCATTGATGCCAATGGGAAGTGTATCTTTAATATATTAGCAGGTAGGAATACCAAATGGAAAACTGGGATTTGTGATTTTGATAAATGTCCCCATCAAGGTTTGTTTCTTTATCTTGCATTTCTTGTAACACATTAAAGGGCAAGGAAATTCTAAAATAGAATAAGGCTAGAAATGCTGTATTTTGTATACTAAACATAAACATGAACTTACTGCACCACAAGCCTAATCAAACAAATGATTTATGCTTTCAAAGTTGGCCACAGGGAGCTGTCATTTTGTAACTTTGTTATACATCTTTGCAAGACTAGACTACATACACATGCTCAGTGTGGTCTGGGCTTCTCAGGGATCGTCATAAATGATCAAAAACAAAGCTGCTTGAGTTCTGCATGGCTGGTAAGTAAGGCAGGGGCTCCCCCTGTTGTTCATAAGTTTCCCTGCCAGAAGTTAGGGACCGTCTGACAATTCCTATCTCCAGCACTAAATAAAGGGAGAATTTAACTGCATACAGTCAGGTTTCTTATAAAAACGGTACACATTTTTTAATTAAAGTATTTTGGAGATAGATTTCTTTTTCATTAAAGAAAGTAAAAATGGGATTTTATTTCTTTGCCTTTCCTTGCCCTTTAAGGCGGTTGAATTGAATTTAAATTGGATTGTTTATATCCAATAAGGATAAATTCTTTATCTGTTGGGATCAAGTACAAGGTAATATTTTATTATTACACAGAAAAGGGATATCATCTTTAAAAATGTAAAATATCTGATTCAAATAGAGTCTATGGGGGATGGCCTTCCTGTAGTTTGTAGCTTTCTGGATATGGATGGGATGCATCTGCTAAAGCAAAAAGCTACCAACTGAACCAATCCAAAATAAAATACATTAGCTTCTTGGGCTTGCCACTTTATATGGCAAGATACACAAATGTGCCCCGAATGTGAGTTTAAATACTCAAGTAATTATAAATATCCATAGATGTACTAACTATATATTTTAGTATCACAATAGCATTGGATACTATGCTTTTGCAAAATAACATCAAAGTCACTCTTAAAGCATCAGCCATCACACCACCACCTGGCAGTGCATTCCACAACCTCACTGTCCTCACTGTGAAGAACCTCCTACTGTACATTGCTTCAAATGAAAGTCCTTTTCTTCTAGTCTGAAGGGGTGGCCTCTGGTGCATTGATCCTCTTTATCTGTAAAACGGTCCCCTGAAATTTGTCTATAATGTCCTCTAATGTATTTACTATAAGTGTAATCATGTGTCCTTACAAGTATCTTTTTCCAGAGAAAATTACCCCAACCTTGACAGTCTCCCATCATAATGTAAATCTTCCATCCCTCTAACTAGTTTAGTTGCACATCCCTGCACTCTCTTCAGCTCATTTACTGTATATCCCTCTTAAGGACTAGAGCCCTTACCAGGGACCTAAAAGAGGCAACATTATGTTTTCATCCCTGAGTTTATGCCTTTTTTTATGCAAGACAGAACTTTATTTTCTTTAGTAGCTACAGAATGACACTGCCTGGAATTAGACAACTAGTTATCTACAAAAATCCTAAATCCTTCTCATTTAAGGAAACTCCCAACACACTGCCATTTTGTGTATAAAGTGCATTTATATTATTTTTTGCCAAAGTGCATAACCTTAAATTGCTGAATTCAACATTGAACCTCATTTTCAAGTTTGCTGCCCAGTTTTCCAATGTAGTCAAATCACTCTGCAAAGTGGCAGCATCCTGCATATAACCTATAGTTCTGTACAATTTAGTATCATCAGCAAAAATAGAAACAGTGCTTTCAATGCCCACATCCAGGTCATTAATAAACAAGTTGAAAAGCAAAGGACCTAGTACAGAAACTTGCAGTACTCCACTAACTACATTAATCCAATTTGAAAGTGTTCCATTTACCACCACTCTTTGTAGTCTATCTTTTAGCCAGATCTCTATCCAGGTACAAATATTATGTTCCAGGCCACAAAGGTTTTGTTTCGCAACAACGTTACATGCTTACTGACGTATATTTATTAAGCAGCATTTTAAAGACTTCCCATTTTTGTTCTGTGTTTAACCCTGTGAAAAGCATTTCCCACTTAATATGTTGCAGAGATGCCCTTATACTGTCAAAGTTTGCATGTCTAAAATGTTTTGTTTAAATGCCTCCCTTATAGAGTTTCCTCTGCAACAGAATCTCAAAGGAGACCATGTTATGATCAATATTTCCTAAATTCTCACCCACACAAATGTTAGAGATGAGTTCAGTATTATTAGTTATTAAAGATCCAAAAGAGAGTTATTCCTAGTAAGTTCTTGAACAAGCTGAAATAAATAGTTGTCATTCAGCATAAATAGAAACCTACTAGCTTTAGCTCCATCTTGACAACCCCATTACCCCAGTCAATGTCTTGATAATTATTATTATTAACATGTATTTCTATAGCGCCAACTTGTTGCGTAGCGCTGTATATTTGAAGTCACCCATAGTAATAACCTGACCTAGTTGCGAAGCCGCTTCTATTTATAAAAGTAGCTGGGCTTCATTCAGTGGCGTAACTACTCCCTGGTGGGCCCCGGCATAGGATGGGCACCTGGCCCCCCTGTGGGGCCCTTACCTCTATAAATCGCATGCTGGAGTGTTGATGGCATGTGTGATGTATAATCTCCCCCGCCTGCCATAACCATTTTCGTGGCTCCGATGGGCCCCAAGGGGATGGGGGCCCTGGTGCAATTGTACCCCTGGTAGTTACGCCACTGTTGGTGCAATTGCACCCCCTGCACCCCTGGTAGTTACGCCACTGGCTTCATTCTTGTCACTTATACAAGGTGGTTTGTAGCATACAACAATGATTGTTTTCCTTTTAACCTTTTGCCCAGTCAAAAGCTCTACCCAGAGGGATTCCATACCATCCCCAGTGCCACCAATGGGTATTTCTTTAGTGCATGGCTTTAATTCAGGCTTTACATACAAACCCACTCCTTCACCCTTTTAAATCCCATTGTCCCTCCTTAAAAGAGTGTAACCATGTAAATTCACAGGCTGGTCACATGTATCATCCCACCAGGTATCAGTGATACCAATTATATCATAATTTTTATCGAATCAATTAACTCGAACCCCCGAATCCTTCGAGAAAGATTTGGCCGAATACCAAACCGAATCCGAACCCTAATTTGCACATGTAAATTAGGGGTGGGAAGGGGAAAACATTTTTTACTTGTTTTATTTTGTGACAAAAAGTCATGCAATTTCCGTCCCCATGTTCAGAATCCTGGATTCGGTGCATCCCTACTCCTATTTTACCTAACTGCTTGCATTAACCAGCATACAACGGAGGTTACTACTTTTACTTTTTTGCATACTTAATGGAGAGTTACATATTGGGTTAGAATTGGCCTGTTTTCCTTGTAACAGAGGGACCTTCTTAGCTGGTAAACTGTATGCCCCCCTCACTCCTCCCCCGTGACCCCTTACTAATTTCACTGCCCCGTCTACCCTAGCTTCCCTATAATTCTTTAACTCACCCAACACTCCCCTTGCCTAACTTACGTAGCACAGTGGACCCCCTTTCATTGAGTTGCAATTCATCACGACTTTAAAGCTCCCATTTATGGGAAGGCCATCTCCTGTAGATAGCATTATAATAAAATAACTTAGATTTATTAAAAAAAAAATTCTCTGTAATATGTAATAAAACAGACTTGTAGACTCAGTTATAATGAAATAGCTCCAATCGATAGAAATTATTTATATTTATATATTCATATCTCTAAAATATAGAATAGAAAGCAATTCCCTCTAGTTCAATAAATATATAGCACCAATATTAAGTTATAAAGTGCTAGTGCATGCAATTCAATTAATATATTTAGTTTCCTTAAAAATCCTTATAAAATATGTCGAATCAGAATTATCTACTGGTGATTTAAAATTGATTGAAATTCAGTGATTAGCTGTGCTTGATTTCATATACCCTATAGTGCCCCCAAGTGAACCCCCAAATTACACAATTAATTCGTAAATCACCCACCAAAGTGAATGCCTATGAATAAGCTACTTTGCGAAACGCGCGTCAGGCTCCTCGTGGTTTTATGTAAAGCGGTGTAATTCGCTCCTTTCTTTTTACTTGCACGATACTATTACAAGACTTTCATCTAACTTAAGGTGGCCATACACGAAGAGATCCGCTCGTTTGGCGATGTTGACAAACGAGCGGATCTCTCCCCGATATGCCCACCTTGAGGTGGGCGATATCGGGCTGATCCGATCGTGGGCCCTAGGGCCCAACGTTCGGATCAGTATGGGCGGTCGGATCGCGGGACCGCATCAACGAACAGATGCGGCCGCGATCCGACGGGATTTTTAAACCTGCCCGATCGACGTCTGGCCGACTTTCGGCCAGATATAGATCGGGAAAGCCCGTCGGAGGGCCCCCCACACGGGCAGATAAGCTGCCGACACAGTCTGTCGGCAGCTTTTATCTGCCCGTGTATGGCCACCTTTAGAAATTGATCAGATTGCTTCGGAGGTTCCGTGTTGAGCCCTTGCTACTTTTCTTTCTGACTCTAAACTTCTATTATATGCGCTCGGCAGTTTGTGGTTTTCTAGTATAGCCAGTAATACCAACAGCTAGCGATAGTTAAATACTGAGACCACAGCTGCCGAATGGCAGACTTCTCCTGCTTTGTGGGGTCCCGAAGGCAGCCAATAACAGATAGTTCTCTACGGGACTTCTCCACCCCTCTTATTTTCTCAATTCTAATACACTTTATACAGGACTCCTTGCACACGGAACTGATGAATTTATGAAACTTATGAACTAAAAACTCCAATTAATTAGTCTTTTAGAACTATTGAACAGTTTATGTAAAGACCTTTGGTGGGTGATTTACGAATTAATTGTGTAATTTGGGGGTTCACTTGGGGGCACTATAGGGTATATGAAATCAAGCACAGCTAATCACTGAATTTCAATCAATTTTAAATCACCAGTAGATAATTCTGATTCGACATATTTTATAAGGATTTTTAAGGAAACTAAATATATTAATTGAATTGCATGCACTAGCACTTTATAACTTAATATTGGTGCTATATATTTATTGAACTAGAGGGAATTGCTTTCTATTCTATATTTTAATTAACTCTCACTGATTCAAATCAGACCCCTCCTTCTGTTCAGTAAAAGTTATCCGCTAATAAAACAACCTATTTTCCAGAAAATATATTCATATCTCTGTAATAATAAAATAGTACCTTATACTTGATCCCAGCTAAGATCCCAGTTAAGATACTATTCATCCTTATTAGAGACAAAACAATCATTTAAATTATTTTTCCTTTGTCTTACGGTATAGAGATTCAGATTACAGAAAGATCTGTTATCTGGAAAACCCCAAGTTCCAAGAACTCTAGATAACAGATCTCATACCTGTATATTTAATACAAACAATATAGCTCTTTAAAGGAACAGTTCAGTGTAAAACTAAAAACTGGGTAAATAGATAGACTGTGAAAAATAAAAAATATTTCTAATATAGTTAGTCAGGCAAAAATTTAATGTATAAAGGCTGGAGTGACTGGATGTCTAATGCCAGAACACAACTTTCAGTCTTTAAAGAGGTATAATTATGTTTTCATCACTTGAGTTTATGCCCTTTTTTATGCAGGACAGAACCCTATTTGCTTTAGTAGCTACAGAATGACACTACCCAGAATTAGACAACTTGTTATCTATAAAAACCCCAAGATCCTTCTCACTTAAGGAAACTCCCAACACACTGCCATTTAGTGTATAACTTGCATTTATATTATTTTTGCCAAAGTGCATAACCTTGCATTTATCAACATTGAACCTCATTTTCCAGTTTGCTGCCCAGTTTCCCACTCTGCAAAGTGGCAGCATCCTGCATGGAACCTATAGTTCTGCACAATTTAGTATCATCTGCAGAATTAGAAACCGTACTTTCAATGCCCACATCCAGGTCATTAATAAACAAGGTGAAAAGCAAGGGACCCAGTACAGAGCCCTGCGGTACCCCACTAACAACACTGGTCCAATTAGAAAATGTTCCATTTACCACCACTCTTTGAAGTCTATCTTTTAGCCAGTTCTCTATCCAGTTACAAATACTATATTCCAGGCCAATATTCCTTAATTTAACCAGTAACCTTCTGTGTGGCACTGTATCAAATGTTTTAATGAAGTCTAAGTAAATCACATCCACAGCCATCCCAGAATCGAGGTCCCTGCTTACCTTCTCATAAAAAGAAATTAAGTTAGTCTGGCAAGCTCTGTTATGCATAAAAACATGCTGGCACAAACTCATAGTATTTTATTGTTATTTGCTATGAAGTCCAGTATCCTATCCTATTAATCCTTCGAAAAGCTTTCCTACCACTGACGTCAGACTAACTGGCCTATAGTTTTGAGGCAGAGAATGGGATCCTTTTTTGAATAGCGGCACCACATTAGCAATTCGACAGTCTCTTTGCACCATGCCAGACCTCAATGAATCCTGAAAAATTAAGTACAGAGGTACTTGGCAATCACAGATCACAGATCTAAGCTCGTTAATTACCCATCTGGTCCTGGACCTTTGTTTATCTTAACATGTTCTAGTCTCTTTTGAATTTCATCATGTGTGAACCATGCATCATTAGATGTATTATTAGAATTGGGACTATCAATAAGCAAACCTTCATTAGCTGGTTCCTTATTTGTGTAGACAGACGAAAAGTATATATTCAGAATCTGAGCTTTTTGCTTGTTCGCATCAGCCAGTTGGCCTCCTTGTACCTTATGATTCAGCTGTCCCAGCTAACTTGAAAGCCTTAAAAGCATGTATTTTCTTACCCACCTCAACACCAACACTTCTATTGAACCAAAAAGGTTTTGCTTTGCAACAACGTTCCTTGCTTACAAGCGGAATATACTGACATGCATATTTATCAAGCAGCATTTTAAATATTTCCCATTTTTGTTCAGTGTTTAACCCCGTGAAAAGCATTTCCCACTTATGCCCTTATACTGTCAAAGTTTGCACGCCTGAAATTCAGTGGCGTAACTACTCCTTGGTGGGCCCTGGTACAGGATGGGCACCTGGGCCCCCCTGTCGGGCCCTTACCTCTATAAATCCCATGCTGGAGTGTTGATAGCATGTGTGCTATAAAATTTCCCCCTAGACAACCACCTGCCATAAACAATATTGTGGCTCTGCTGGGCCCCAAGGGGGTGAGGGCCCTGGTGCATTTGCACTCTCTGCACCCCTGGTAGTTACACCACTGCTGAAATTCAATGTTTTAGTAACTCCCTTATAGAGTTGCCTCTGCAGCAGAATCTCAAAGGAGACCATGCTATGATCACTATTTTCCTAATTGCTCACCTACACATAGACATACGAAATGTATTTGCAAAAGGAACTGGAACCAAAGATTTCACCATCCTTTTTATTATTTAAAGATTTTTATTTTCTGTAAAATTCTTATAAGCATATTGTTAACACACGTAAGATCATGAAAGTTGTAGTTCTGATTACATTATCAAAGATTGGTGATCTGTGATCTGTGAATGACAAATTTGTAAGCACTTCTAATTACATAAATCTATGCAACAAAGAAACCTTTACATTTATTATAAAAACCTGTTATTGTTTTGATTATCACTGCCTTTGTTTATTCAACTTGTGTTACGTGGACAGTATTGCACAACTTGTTAACAATGAAAAAATGAAAAAACTGTGAGGGAGTGGGGGAGGTCAGAAGGTGAGTGTAGAGGAGCCAATTCTGTGAGTTAATTTGTTTCTTTCTGGGCTGTCACAAATTCTGCCCAGGAGAGCCATAACAGTCCATTTTGATATTCTTTGCCCTGTAAATATGCTCTGATGGTCTCCATATTTTTTATCCATTTCACTTTAGTTATAAGGGCCTGTTGGTTTGGTAGGGAAATGCTCTTCCATTTTGCCACCCGTAGTGTTTTTGCCACCTGGTCGGTATTTTACTGGCCTGGCCGGTAAAAATGCTGGTTCATCCCAATGTTATCAATAGAGAAAAAAGATAAATATATAGGAAGGCCGGTATTTTTTTCCAGAAATGGTGGCAAACCTAACCACATGTGGTAAATTGTACCCCGCT
Organism: Xenopus borealis; assembly: GCA_024363595.1. Lineage (NCBI taxonomy): Eukaryota > Metazoa > Chordata > Amphibia > Anura > Pipidae > Xenopus > Xenopus borealis. Next base: position 87,025,177 of record CM044431.1, on the reverse strand, counting down.
CTCGACATCCTCCATAGCATTGTGGAGAGAGGGTGTTTCTCGATAGGTGCGCTAGCTTTGAGGGGGTATATTCCAATCTAAATATGAATTTATAGGCCTTCTCCGGTATTATTGTGCACATTGATGTTTTACTGGCCCTAACCCAGATTGTTTGCCACTGTTCACTATCAATTGTCTCCTGTATACCTCCTTTCATTTAGTCATATACATTTGTGTTAGAGTGGTGTTGTCCTCAGTGAGCCTGTTATATAGTATTGATATCAGATGAGTGGTTTGATCCGAGGGGTTGCACAAGAGTTCGAATTGTGTGGGGGCTGTTAGCAGTGTATAACCCTGCAGAAAGGTCTGAGATATAAAATGGCGTATCTATAGGTAAGGAAGAACTGGCCATTTGGTATCTGAAGACTTTGAGATCTTGAAAGTCACATATCGCTCGCCTTTTGACTAAGGTTGTACATAGATATGATTTATTTTCAGTCTAGGGAAGGAAGTTTCGTATCTCCATCCCTGGTAAAAAAAATCATTTCCTAGAAATGTGCAAAATATTGAGTTTTGTGAAGATAAATGTAGCCTTTCTCTGTATTTATCCCACATTGAGTGCATTGTTGTGGGGGGAAGATGGTCAGGTATGGCTCTGTATTTCTCAGAGATCCAGATGATCTGATCTAATGCCAGTGGGGTCAGGCCCGCATTTTCGATATCCAACGACAGCATGGTTGGCTTTCTATGCATAGCCACCACTTCCAATAATCTTGCCGCCATATAATATCTGAATACATGTGGCACCACTATTCCCAAGATGTTTTTCAGCTTTTTCATTATGTCCAGTTTTATTCTGGGACACTGATTATCCCAGATGAAATGCGTGATAGCTTTTTGCATTGAGTTAGCTATCTTCTCTGAGAAGTGTACTGGAAGGACTCTGAAGAGGTATAATATCCTGGGGAATAGTGTCATCTTTACTGCTGAGATACGACCAAACCAAGATAAACCATATTTGCTCCAAGTCTTTAAACTTGATTTTAAGGAGGTATTCACTGGGATATTAGTTGTTATCATAGAGGGAGTCATATTTGGCAGTTAGCATTATTCCAAGGTATTTAATAGCCTGTTATTGCCAATGGAACTCAAAATTGGTTTGTAATAGTTTTTTCTCCTTAGAGTGGATCTTGATTGATATTGCTTGTGATTTGGAGTTGTTGATCTTAAACCCTGATATGAGGCAAAATTGGTCCAGTAGCCTATTAAGATGTGGTAGTGAGGTCTGAGGTAAGGTCAAGAGAATGTTATCAGTGTGTAAGCTAATTTTATGATCAGTTTCAACTACCCTGATCCTACCCTTTTATTTGTGGGTGATTTCTTATAGCAATAGCTAATGGCTCTAGAGAGGGGAAAGAGGGCACCCCATCTCATTCCCCCCCCCTCTATTCTGATCTCTTCTAAGAGTATGCCCATCACTGCAACTTTAGCTGATGGGGCATTGTACAACTGTTGAATTCCACATAAAAAAGGAAGTGGTATTTGTATCTCTTCCAGTATCGTCATCATGTATTTCCAGTTTAGTCTATCAAAAGCTTTTTGAGCATCCAGTTATAGTAGCATTGTGGAAGTAGATTGTTTCTCTGCCAGATAAGTTAGAGTGATGGCTTTCCTAACGCTATCCCCTGCCTGTCTGCCCAGGATGAATCCCACTTGGTCTGGGTGTACCAGTAAGGGTAGATAGGAAGCTAGCCTGGTAGCTAGAATTTTTGCAAACAATTTCATATCAGCATTGATCAATGATATTGGGCGATAGCTTTTACAATTTAATGGATCCTTTCCCTCTTTGTGGATCATGCATATAGTTGCTGCTTGCATGTGAGGTGTAGGGGGGTGTCCTTCCAAGAAAGATTGAAAGAGTGTGACTAGCTGAGGAGCTAAAATTCCCACAAATTGTTTATAATATCTGGCAGAGTATCCATCAGGTCCTGAGGATTTGCCTGATTTAGCATTTTTGATCCTGAATGTCGTCTTGTGTGATGGGGGGCTTTAACTGTTGCTTGCAGGTGAATGTAGGGGCTTAGTCCAATCCACTATAAATTGAGGCTGCCGTGATTGTGTCGCTAGGGGGGCTTTATCATCTGAGTATAGCTCCATATAAAATCTACGAAATATTTCTGCTATCTTCAGCGTATCTCTCATGATGTTCCCCTTTGAGTCTCATATGGCACGTATGGCATCTGCAACATTGTAGTTCCTTAACTTGCATGCTAGCATGGTATGGGGTTTATTGGCATAGTCAAAGTATTTCTCTTTAGTTCTTTCTAAAGCAAAGGCTGCCTTATCTGCCAAAAGTTGCTTCAGATTGAGGTCATAAGTTTGATACACCCAGATATAATATGCCATATGATGACCAAATTTTTTGGCTAAAGCCTTGCTTGTGCTAAGTTTATTTACTATATGCAGTCAAGAACACACTTTGGAAAAGTTAATGTACTACAGTCTGCTTTGGTTAAGGATGCCATCATTCTTGCAAGTTAAAAGTCTTCTGTATGGACATACAGATACGGTCAGACAAATATTAACTTTAATCCGGCCATACAAAGTGTCCATCTTGGTCCCTCCAGACCAAGTCAATCAGCTTATCGCAAGTTTACTCTGGAGTAGGGATGGCGCGGCTGTTCGCGCTCACAGAATATTCGCGAACGTCGCGCGACGTTCGCCATTTTGGGTTCGCGTATAGTCGGCGCTTTTTTTTCCCCTCTCACCCCAGACCAGCAGATACATGGCAGCCAATCAGGAAGCTCTCCCTCCTGGACCACCCCCACACCCCCTGGACCACTCCCCTTCCATATATAAACTGAAGCCCTGCAGCATTTTTTCATTCTGTCTGTGTGTGCTGCTTGGAAGAGCTAGTGTAGGGAGAGAGCTGTTAGTGATTTCAGGGACAGTTGAAAGTTTGCTGGCTAGTAATCTACTGTTCTTCAAACAACTGCCATACATTGACCTGTATTTTTTCTGTGCTTCAGTGGCTGCGACTATTTTCAGCATTTATATGGCATATTTTTTCTGTGCTTCAGTGGCTGAGACTATTTTCAGCATTTATATGGCATATTTTTTCTGTGCTTCAGTGGCTGCGACTATTTTCAGCATTTATATGGCATATTTTTTCTGTGCTTCAGTGGCTGCGACTATTTTCAGCATTTATATGGCATATTTTTTCTGTGCTTCAGTGGCTGCGACTATTTTCAGCATTTATATGGCATATTTTTTCTGTGCTTCAGTGGCTGCGACTATTTTCAGCATTTATATGGCATATTTTTTCTGTGCTTCAGTGGCTGCGACTATTGGATTTTTCAGATACATTTTTGCCCTTGATCCCCCTCTGGCATGCCACTGTCCAGGTCGTTGCACCCTTTAAACAACTTTAAAATCATTTTTCTGGCCAGAAATGTCTTTTTTAGCTTTTAAAGTTCGTCTTCCCATTGAAGTCTATGGGGTTTGCGACGTTCGCGAACCGTTCGCGCGTTTTGTCGCAAGTTCGCGAATATGTTCGCGAACATTTTTTCCGCGGTTTGCGCCATCCCTACTCTGGAGGAAAAAGAATGGAATATTCAAACAATTAATTGCATGCCATGTGAACATCCCTGGGTGGGTGGATATTGTGTTGTATCTTCTGCAAAATAAACCCTTGTTTGTGCTGAATTAAGCATGTTTTAGTTTACACTGAAATAATTCTTCTGGTTAAAAAGGAACCACTTCCCACATAACAACAATAGCTTTATTATTTAGAGACATATATTTTACTTGGTATTTTACACAGTGATTTCACAGTTTCAGTTAAAGCAATGACAAAAATGCCACATTGATGATTTAGAATTATAGACCTCTAGAGAAGTGTATGCAAGTAGACAGCACCATACATAGTTACATAGTTACATAGTTAAATTGGGTTGAAAAAAGACCGAGTCCATCAAGTTCAACCCCTCCAAATTAAAAACCCAGCATACACACACACACACACATCTCCACTCTTTCAAACACAAACCATATAGCTGTATGCCCATAGCTATACTAACTGTAGAGTTTAGTATCAAAATAGCCTTTGATATTATGTCTGTCCAAAAAATCATCCAAATCCCTCTTAAAAGCATCAACAGAATGAGCCATCACAACATCACCCGGCAGTGCATTCCACAACCTCACTGTCCTCACTGTGAAGAACCACCTACGCTGCTTCAAATGAAAGTCCTTTTCTTCTAGTCTGAAGGGGTGGCCTCTGGTGCGGTGATCCTCTTTATGGGTAAAAAGGTCCCCTGATACGATGAAGAATGTTTCTTAAAAAGCTTTTAATAGCAAAAGGGCTTTTAGTCAGACAGAAATACAGTGACATTTTAGGCCAGCAACAGCAGTGCATACACTGGCACAACAGTTTGGGTGGAAGTGGCTACCTGAGACGTGCACCTAACAACACTGCATTCCGTGAGTTAGTGCTGACTCCTATTCTCCCCTCTAGACAAGTGGCCATACGTTCTCTTTCATCTGAATAGGTGTCATCTGAATTCATCTGAATGTGCTGCCTGTGACACAAGGTAGTTAGCACTAAAACAGTCCATCAAGTGAAGGTTCACATTTGTATCCTCAAGAGCAATATCAGGCAGGAATATGTGGGACCACGGGTATTACTAGATCTGGGCAACCCCATAGGCTATTAAGTCACCAATTAAGTGGGCACAGGGAGAGGGGTCATCTAAAACTGGGGGGTGGTTTATAAAGTATCATTTCCTATGGCTCGCCTTTTTATCCAGTTTCTCCCTACTGGTCAACATGTCTTATTACTTCTGTACAATACTAACCCCACAGTACTTTCTTCTTCTTTACACTGAAACTTTCTTCCTCTCCATAGTTTTGTGCACCACTCTACCCCACCATTCTTCTTTGCACCCAAATCTGTTCTTTTCCCTCCATGACACATGAAGGAGTATATTTATCAAAGAGTAGGGTTGCCACCTTTTTAAAAAAAAATTACCAGCCAGTGGTGGGGGTGGTAACTAAATGGACGAGCTGTAATGTAAAAAAAGGGGCTGAGCCACATGAAACAGGTGGGCTGTGACACAAAAAGGGCAGAGCCAATGGATTCGAGATACAAAAAGGGGCGGGCCCCATCAGGAGAAGGGGCAGAAGACAAAGGAAAGGTATGTTTTTGCCAGAGAGCCAAGGGCTTTTAGTAAGGGTATTACAAATTACCGGCAGCTACATTGCCATTAAATTGGTAATACCAGCCCCGGCCCTGACAGGTGTTTTAACAACTAGGCCAGAAAAATACTGGCCAGGTGGCAAACCTATCAAAGAGTGAAGTTAGAGATTGCCACAGTCTCCATTAATTTCTATGGGATTTTGAAAGGCTTATTTATCAAAGGATGAACTTTCACCCATTGATAAATACTCTTCTAAAAATGCCTCAGAAATTCACTCTAGAGGACTATAGCGACTTCCAACTTCACTCTTTGAAAACTATAACCTGATGTCAGCAGCAATCAGTCTCTGATACCGCATCAAATAAAGATTACTTATCTGTGCCTGCAGTGAATGTGACAGATTGTCGGTAGCTTATTGGCCCATGTATGGGCCCTCCGACGGGCTTTACCAATCGAAATCTGACCTCAAGGTGGGCATAATGGGGAGAGATACGCTCATTTGACAACTTCGGCAAACTAGCGGATCTCTACGTGTATGGCCACCTTTAGGGCAGAGACAGACAAGAATATTCAGGGTTACTTAGTCGCCCAGCCACAAATTGCCTCTTCTTCAGGTGACTAATCTCCCCTGATTGCCTCCCTGCTGGCTAAATCGCTGGAGGGATGGCATTTGGATCACTTAGTTTTCCAAAGTTGCCTGAAGTTTCCTTGTGAGGCAACTTTAGGCGACTTCGGAAAACGAAGCCCGCTGAGTGCCATCCTGCCGGCGATTTAGATCCTGGATTTTTAAGGGGATATCTCCATGCATTGTTCTGACTTAAAGTCCCTCTTCTGCGTCTTGAAGTCCCCAGATAGTCCTCTGATAGTATGTGGTGCTCAGTCTCTTTAAAGCATAGCCCAGAATCCATGTCTTCACAATAGAATAAAATAAAGAAGGGGCTGCATGATACTGTATGCCCAATGTAAGGGGAGTTGGGAAATGGTTTGTACATGTATTATGGTTTCCTTTCAATCTGTGACATCAGTTTTGTCTGTGTACAAAAAATATATATGTATTTCTAGAAGTACAGATTTAGTTTTTCTGTACCTTTAATTTAACATAACTCAACTGATTAAGCTCATGTCAGAAAGGGTATATTGACTTTTAAAACACCAAAGCAAAATATAATACATTTACTTTCATTAGCTCTACTATACAAATGCCTTTTGATGATTTGAGCAATACTGATAAAAACTCCCTCACATTTACAAGTATATCTTCTGGGAATTTAAAAGGAAGAAATTTGTCACAATAGATAAGAGGAACAATAGCCACTTCACCCGCATCAATTCACACGTGGCCTATACATATCATATTGATTTGTAAGCATATACTGTATAGCAACACAGTTCTAAAGATTTACAATAAAAATGTCTTATTTATTCTGATTTCAGGGGTGAACTATACCCCTGAACAATGCAGGCAAAAATATTTCACTGGAAAAAAGAGCCCATACATGAAAATGTTCTTTTCTAGAACCATGTGCCATTGGATATTCCCAAATTTGTTGAAATAAAACTGCCATTTTAAGTACTAAATGCCACCCCTGTGGCTGGAACAATTCACTATGCTCACACATACGCATACATGCTAAATGAAATGACAGAGCTCAGACTTTTACTCCTACACCTGGTACAATTAGCATCTGTCATGTGGGCTCTGAGAGAGCTGACAACATCAAAAATGGTGGTAAAATATATAGGGGCAAATTCAGTAACCTGTGTAGTTGCGCTTGCTTTGGCTTTGCTAGCGTTGCCGCACTTCGCCAGAAGTAGTTTTGTCAGTGCTACGCAAATTCACTAAAAATGATCGGTAGCGAAGTTGAACTACCGTTACTTCGCCAGGCAAAGCGCATTTACGATAGCAATGACTAATTTGCATACGGCGCGAAGTTAAAGTATAATAGACATCTATGCTGCAGCCCCTACATTACACTACGCAAGCCCAGGAAACCTCAAATAAAGGTGTTCTATTGCCCCTTTATAGTTGGGTTGCCATATGTTAGGAAATATAGGGGGGAAGGAGGGTACCCTAAAAAAATTTATGATCTTTTTCAGCCTATCACCCCAAAAAAAATAAAACACACCTGGGTTATATTTTCCAGTGCGAATCCATTCAAATAAAAAAAGCATAAAGTTTGATAGGTCTCTGCACAGCATTTTTAAGAGGCCTGTGCTATTTTTACTGGAACTTTATACCAAAAAACAATACTCAGATTGATAAATACACTTTTTTCATACTGTGATACCTGCCTGATGTGTGGTGTATTTGATCACTTTTTTTACACAGTTTGATAAATAGCCCCATTGGTGTATTATGGAATGTCCTATTGTTAGTAACTTTTCAACTGGTCTTTATTTTTAATAGTGTTTTAGTCATTTGCCTTCTTGTTCTGCCTCTTTCCAAATGTTAGAAGGGGCAATTGACTCAATAGCCAAAAACATTACCTAAAAACATTATCTGCAGGGCTTTCATTTTCATTAATTTTCATTACTTTCAGTTTGGTCCCTCTCCTGCTCACCTTCCAGTTTCTCATTCAAACCTTAGGGCTCCTACACACGAACATCTGAAGCTGTGCTCCCCTGTGTTCCGGTTGTATGCGTTCAGCTGCAGGGGAGTGCAGGAGCAGACACATTCAATTTTTTTCAATGGGGCTGTACTCACACAGATGCATGTAGGCGCAGAACGCAGGTAAAATGCAGCATGTTGCATCTCAACCTGCGATCGGCGCCTACATGCACCTGTGTGAGTACAGCCCCATTGAAAAAAAACTGAATGCATCTACTCCTGCACTCCCCTGCAGCTGAACGCATACAACCGGAACGCAGGGGAGCACAGCTTCAGAAGCTGATGTGTAAAAGCCCTTTACATTGGACATTGGACTTATGTATTTCAAAGAAGAAAAAGTTGCCAAGTGATTGCCCAGATCAACTCCAAGGCATCAGACCACCATCAGAGGGACAGGTGTGGGGGTGCTACTACCAAATGGAAGTGTGTGCATTCTTCCTGCAGAAGAACTGGTTTATGCAATAGCCCTGATGATTTCAGTAGAAATGTGTTCTTAACTACACTTTTGTTTTCAGCAGTCGATTCTCATGTTATAATGTAATTAATGTTATGAAATGTAATTAATGTTATGAAATAAAACATGTTCTGTACTTCACTATGGATTTCAACAAAAGCTTTGTTGTGCTGTTAAATGTCTTTGTAGGAAAACATTGATATATCCTTTGTTAACTTGTTCCCAAAAAAGCTTCCGAATTAAAGTACGTTTATGTTGATAATATGTTGACTATGAAGATTTTCATTCATCCAGGTCATGGTATATCTAATATAGGTAATTCTAAAACAACTGGACTTGCTGAGTAATCATTGAATACGTTTCACTACTCCAAACAGCAGCTTCAGTTCAACTGACTGGCGTGGGCAGGGCCTCCATCAGAAATAAACACAAAAAAAGTTTCTGGGCCCCCCTTGCCACCCCCCCACCAGTACAAAGGTCACATGGACACCAAGGGGCCCGCATTGGTGGTTCAGGGCCCTGCATGGGAATTCAGGGGCCAACCCGACGGAGATTTAGATTCTAGCTGGCTGGAAGGCAGTTCGGGAAGATTAGTCACCCGAAGAAGAATCTATTTATACCTGGGCGATTAAATCTCCCTGAATCTCCATGTGTGTCTCTGCCCTTAACAAAACTATAAAAAATAAATTATGAAAACCTGTTGAAAAGTTTATTAGAATTCTCCATTCTATAACATATTAAAAATCATCTTAAATGTGAACCACCCGTTTAATTATAAAAGTGAGCAAACTACCCTTATGGAGGCATAATTAGGGAGAGACAAAGGGGCCTATAAGAGATGAGGAAAGAAGGCATGTGTGGGATCACGGGAGGTATCAGAGAGAGTATGGGAATAAAACAGCTCCAAGGTGAGGACACTGCTGGCAAGAACAGTCATAGTGGTCTAAATACAGAAAAGGGGCAATGGTGAGAGAAACAGCAGGAGCGGCAGAAAGAAATAGGAGGGGGGTATGTTGGGAAGAGGTGAAGGGGCCCGGCAAGTCAGTTAAGTGCGGTGCAGCCGGGCCCCCCCTTACAGCTGAAAATCATCCGGGCCCGGGAGGACTGTCCCCCTGTGACCCCCTGATGGCGGCCCTGGGTGTGAGAAGTTCTCAGCATATAAACTCTTCCAGTAATCCAATCACAATGGCACAGGTGACATCTGAATTTACAAAGGTATTGATTCTATGTAGTTACTGTGATAGGATTACCAATGCTTTATTGTTTGCATCCTTGTTGAAAATCCTCCTGAGTGACTATGTTTCACCTACTATGTGTCTCTGGGCAGTTATTTATTTTGGTGTTTGTGTTGTCTAGGTAGCCACACACTTTCAAAGCTCCTCTCTGAACTGTTTTTGCTCTTTGTCTTTGGACTCTGTTTCAGTTGCCATACGTAACTACCAGGGGAGCAGGGGGTGCAATTGGACCAGGGCCCGCTCCCTCTTGGGGGCCTGCCAGAGAGGCTAGGAGAACTCCAATATGCAATTCATAGGGGGAGATCCTGATAGGGGGGCCCGGGAGCCAATACTGCACCAAGACCCTGGCCCTGTGGTGCAGAGTTCTAATGACATCCAGTTTGTGTTCCAGTGGATGGTGGGAATCAAACAGCAGATATTGATCCATATGAGTAGGTTTCCTGTACACTTCCTTTTTCAAGTTACCCCCCTCTTGGATGCATATCAAACAGTCCAAAAAGGTAAGTTTCTTCTCATGGACATCTTCACTTGTGACCTTGATATTATTGTCCACTGAGTTAATGTGTTCTGTAAAGGCCGCCATTTCATTGGATCTGATTTTTACCCAAGTGTCATTCGCATGCCTGAACCAGTGACTCCGTGTTGTAACCCTGGCATGTAAGTAAGGCCTTCCTTTCCACTTCCTCCATGTACAAGTTGGCTACAATGGGAGAGACTGGAGAACCCAAACCCATAGCACAGCTAAGTTTCTGTCTATAAAAAAGGTCCTTGTATTTTAAGTATTGTATGTGGTGTTGTGGCACAAATCTAGCAACAAACATACTTGGTTAGGACTGAGCTTCGTTCTGCTGCTGAGGGTGTTCTCTTGCTGCAGTCGATTTTTTACAGACTCGGTTGCCTCTGTCTTAGGTATAAATGTGAACAATGAAGTGACATCATAAGATACCATTGTTTCTTCTGCCTCTAGTGTAACACCATGAATCTTGGTTACAAAATCTTTGGAATTCTGGATATGATGCACTGTATTGCCTATCAACGTGGTTAAGATGTTAGCTAAGAATTTAGCAATGCTGTATGTCACTGAATTTATGCTGTTGACAATGGGCCTTAGTGGGGCTCCTTCTTTGTGTATCTTGGGGAGTCCGTATAAGCATGGTGTGGCTTCTCTGGGGTACAGGCGGCAGTATAAAACTTGATTGATAGCTTTCTCCTTTTTCAAGTTGTTGTAGGCAAGCTATCACCTTTTTCTTGAAGGGGGGCCAGATGGGACATAACTGTTCAGTGAGTTTGCCATTGATTCTCAGGATGCAGCTCAGATTCAAAAGCAACAGTTCTGGCCAATGTGGCACTCCCTCAAGTCTCTGACGAATATGTTTTTGCGAGTTTATTAACCTGCGGTAAATATAAATTTGCTAATTTTCTTGCACAAGAATATGTGTTCACCAGTTATCTCTACGTACACATTAACACCTGGTTTACTTAACAGCAAAATGTGTGAAAGACAAAATTAACGCCAGAATATTCGCAACATTTTACTGCCATCTATAGAGTGGCGTTAACCTATTTTTTGGCCAGAAAATTCTCAATGGGAGTTTAATTCTCATTAAACTGTGCATTTAAATGATACAAAGAGATAACTGGTATAATTTCTTGTTCATATGACTCTATTGGCAGAAGTGTTTGTGACTGGATGGATGAAGTATGGGTTTATATGATACATACATGTTTGATTGGTGTCACTCTGTAATGCTGTTGGATGGTATAATCTTCAGTCAATAAAGTTTATGAGTTTTGAAAGATGCATTTCTGGCCATAAATGTCACAGTAAAAATTCGCCAGAAAATTCGCTACTCGCTAAAGTTACCGTTAATGTAAGCTGGTTCACTAACGTAGTTACCGCAAGTGGTCGCAATGACTTCTGAGCTCATCGTTGTTTAGTAAACTTAGTCGCTGCGAATATTCTGGAGGAAAAATATTCTCAGCGATAACATGCGGAAACTTATAGTCAAATTTACCGCACTCTAGTAAATGGACCCACAAGAGAGCTGAAAAGCAAGAAGTAGTGTTCTGTTCTGTTATGTTAGACTTACAGTCACTCCAGCCAACTAACTATATTGAAAACATTTTTTATTTTGCACAGCCTATCTATTTACCCAGTTTTTACTTTTATACCGAACCTAAGGGTTCGTTGTTATAACTGAGTAGTGCAGTCAGTTGTGTTGACGATTGTGCATCGCCCTTTATCTGCTGGCGGGATAGGGATGTTCAGGTACTTACTCAGAGAACTGAGAGCTCTCTTCTCTTGTGTAGCAAGATTAGAGGGAGGTGCTCTGGCACTTGACAAGGCAGCTAACACTTTTAGCTGGAGATGTTCAGCTTCTTCTTTTTATGTGATTAGTATTGATAGCAGATTCTGTAGCTTTGATGAGTTCAACTACTGGGATGTGTTGTGGTGTCACTGCATAATTTAACCCCTTGGCTAGCATGTCCTTTTCCAGCTGAGTTAGTACCCTATCTTAACCCACATGTCTTTGGATTTCTTTAATATCTCTTCTTTCTGCCTCCAGGTTAGTTCTTCTGTCCTTTTCCAACTGCTGCTTCATGACAGTAAGATGGTGAATTTGCTAATTTGTCTCTCCTTACTATTAATAGGTTGGTCCATCTCTGCATGTTCAACAAAAACATTCATTTTTTAAAGGTATTTGTGGCTGGTCTGTTCTTGCAAGCTGCTCAATACCTTTAAATCCAACCACACATAGCATGACCCTTGAGGAATCTAGAGAGAGCAGGCAGTGTCGGACTGGGATGCCAGGGGCCCACCAGAAAACCTTAGACCAGGGGCCCAACTTTCCAAGCTATTATTCCTTCTCTCCTCACTTAACCTCTTTATTCTCCTATTCTTTTAGATCTACTTACTATACTCCTCCATTATTAAGTCTCTTTTTCCACATAAAGAAATAGGGAATGAACATGAAATAAGCCAAATTGTTAGAAGCAAGAGGGCCCATTGACACCTGGGCCCACCGGGAGTTTTCCTGGTATACCTGTGGGCCAGTCCAACACTGAGAGCAGGTACCTTTCTGTGGTGCGATGAAATAAGAGCATCCCTCAATGTACTGGGTTTACAATTCAATTAAACTGACAGTGTATCCCATTGATCAGCATGAGTGCAAGAAATAGAGATCACACTGAACTTTCTTTTTGCCTAATGCTTAAGCATAAAAATCGATGGCTTCTGTTATTTCCTGAGTTTAACAGAGGAAACAGGGAAACTGAAGCAGCTAAATTGCTCAGATAAGCCGAAATCTATTGTGTAGGGGGATGACTTGTGCACTCGTAATTTAATCCATGACATAGACCAAACATGGAGTAGTTTCATTTCCTCTGTTTAGTTCAATCAATAATAAAAATAATATAGATTTATTTAGAAAAATCCAAAAGTAGGTTCAGCACAAGTTCTAACCACTGCAGGCTGGTTCCCTTTCCACCATCTCACTTTGTCATAGAAATCGTATCTCTGGCTTCTCTGGTGTTTTCTAAGCAGGGCAAAATTAGAAGAGTTCCCTGTACTGCTTCTGAAATCGGACAATGTACTTGTTCTTCTGTTTAGCTGTTTCCTGATGATTATTTATGTGTATTATTCATTCCTCCAAACATTGTCTACTGCTGATATGGGAAACCAGCTTTCAAAAGTTCTTTGGAAACTTGGACACCACAATATCTGTCATTATGGAATATAGTTCTGCATATTCATAGTCACATGATTCAAGCCAATGTCTTGTCCACCTTTCAGTCTTCTGTCCTCAGGTATATTGGGAATTACTCTCTTTTGCAAAATCATGCTCATGGTAGTATTCACATTAGAACCAATGTCATAGGGCATGTAGGTCTAGATTAACGTTTGTGAGCCCACTCTGGGGTTCTCACCATACAAGGTGGCTTCCACACTGTGGAATATTCTGAGCTTCTCACTAAGCTCTGCTGACTCCCCTCCAGGAATGCCAGCTCACCAGCCTCTGGCCTGTGTCACCTACTGGCTTTCCTCAATCAATTTGAACTCTCAGTCACCTGGCCATGTCTCCCTGAAGCAGCAGACAGCACCCCAGCCCCTTGGGAGTTCCTAACACAGACAGGTAACCTCTCCTGTTCTGTGCCCTGCTCTGAGAGACCTTCCTAACACTCTCACTACAATTAAATATCTTTCCAAAGGACAGGTTTTCTGGGGAAAGTGAGCTCCAGTATGTGAACTGGCCCACTGGAATGTTCCTTTCAGAACACTATAGTTTTCAGGGCCTGACAGAGCAACATTTTTTTACACAGAGCAACCATTTAATCTCTTCACCTTTCTACACATATATTTGGTCATTTTACCACGCACAAAAAATATATATATATATATGTCTTGATAAAGGTCCTAGACGTGGACCGAAACGTTGGCCTGTTTTAATTAACTTAAATAAAATTATGATTTTAAAATCAAGAAGGTTCCCAGTGTATTACGATGGACTCTTCTCGATAATAATTTCTGTGAGTAGCACCTGGCTATTTTGCTGACTTCAGTGGAGTGCTGTTAACTCAAACAATCAAAGCGAAGTGCTGTTCAAATCTCAAACAATCAAAATCCATAATTACCAAATGGACACTGCATTTGCTTGTATATTCTAAAAGGAATTGAAAAAAATCAAGGAATAGGCAGGGAATCAGCAAATTGGGATAAGTTATATTTCCTATGCTTGACTTTAAAAGGAAACTGTCATGGGAAAACATGTTTTTTTAAAAAAACGCATCAGTTAATAGTGCTGTTCCAGTAGACTTCTGCACTGAAATCCATTTCTTAAAAGAGCAAACAGATTTTTTTATATTTCATTTTTGAAATTTGACATGGGGCTAGCCATTTTGTCAATTTCCCAGCTGCCCCGGTCATGTGACTTGTGCCAGCACTTTAGGAGGGAACTGCTTTCTGGCAGGCTGTTGTTTTTCCTTCTCAATGTTACTGAATAGTACGCAGTGGGACATGGGTTTTACTATTGAGTGTTATTCTTAGATCTTCAAGGCAGCCGTTATCTTGTGTTAGGGAGCTGTTATCTGGTTACCTTCCCATTGTTCTTTTGTTAGGCTGCTGGGTGGGGGAAAGGGAGTGGTGATATCACTCCAACTTGCATTACAGCAGTAAAGAGTGATTGAAGTTTATCAGAGCACAAGTCACATGACTTGGGGCAGCTGGGAAATTGACAAAATGTCTAGCCCCATGTCAGATTTCAAAATGAAATATAAAAAAATCTTTTTGCTCTTTTGAGAAATGGATTCAATGCAGAATTTTTCTGGAACAGCACTATTAACTGATGCATTTTGAAAAATATTTTTTTTCCCATGACAGGATCCCTTTAAGGCCTTGGATATCTGTGTGCTGTATAAAGGGGTATTGGATTTGTTAATGTGCGCTATAAGGTTAAAGATTTTCCATATGTTGTCAGGATGAAAGACCGATAATTTTGTTGATTGGGGATTGAAAAGTGTTCATGCCTCTTGTCAATTTGATGCCATGCCACTAACACTGTCCCTGTTCTAGTAACCTAAGCCAGTGCACAGATGGCAGGGTCCTCCACCCAGACTGACTGTGGGATTGGGATTTTTATCAGGATTGGGGTTGGGATGGAGGTGTGGGATTGACCTCCCTAACAATGTCCCTATTCATAGACAGTACAGGATGGCATGATTCACACACAAGGGCTGCCATCTTGAATTCTCTTTACATAGCATAACATTAACATTTACTAGACATTTTCAGTTTCAGAGCTCAGTGTGTGCACATCCTCAATATTATCCCTGTGTTTTCCTAGCTTTCTTCATCAAAGTAGAAATGGGCATATTTCCTTCTTTGTTGCTGAATTTACCAGCATAAGTGATATGCAAATGAGCTGCCAGTGCCCCAAGGCACTCTTGACAACTTCCAGTAAGACAAAGAGCTCTACTCTTGTGGGTGAACTCTTATGTTATGGCAGGTGCAGCATCAATGCTGGCTGCAGTCTTAGCTTCCTTGAAATTTTCTATTCCTTTTAAAATATACTAGTGAATACAGTTCCCTTTAGGCAGTTTTGTATTTTCTTTGTTTTAGATTTGGACAGTAAGACAGAAATCTAAGATAAAGAGTGCTTCAAATGAGTCACTTACACAGCACAATATAATGCTGCACTTCTTTATACTTAACTTCCTTGCATTATTTCCATTCCTTTTAAACTATACTAGTGAATGCAGTGCCCTTTAGGCAATGTCCAGTCTCCATAGACAGTCACAATGTCATCTATGTTTCCGAGAGGGGGTCAAAGCCATCATTGAAAAGCCACCTGTTTTCTATATTAAGCCTTAATAAAAGCCATTTGTAGGAAATCAAGAATGTTCTGCACTTTACATAGCACAATAAAATCTAACTATTCTATATATAATTTTTTTTTACTACAGGCAAATTATGCTATCCAAGCTGGATCTAATAAAGGCCACAAAATCCACTGCATTGATTATATAAGAGTTTATATAGATGACTGGTCAGCTGTAAGTATATATATATATAATATATATATATATATATATATACTCAGTATGAGTACAATCTCAGGATGAGATTGAGTGGTTCTATGTATCATTAGCCTCTCTGAATTAATATATATATATGTATATATATTTCAATCTGGGCAGCACTCTGCTTTCAAATCCCCGGTTGCATGGTAAAAAAGTTCCATATGTGCTAAAAAAGACCAGCAACATCGGTATTCCATGTGATCAAAATGAATGTATTATAAGTACTATATGTACAGCCAACCATAGGCAGCTATACATATATATATATATATATATATATATATATATATATATATATATACATACACACACACATCAAATAGCTCTTTTCTCATTCTGTGACCCTAGATATGAGAATAACATGCATTATTAAAAATAGAAGAATGTGTATCATATACTGTATGACCTGGAGAATGGATTAAATAGCTGAAGCAATAGTTGCCTGAAAGGAGAGGTGGCTGCCCAAACACCATTGTAAAAATGAATTTTATTTGAAATTTTGAAATGGTAGAATTAGTTTTTTGCAAGGTGTTGGATCTGCTCTATTTTTAGGGTGCCAGGCTAATGACTTGAGGCAGACTGATCTTTAAATAAGTGGTATTTATTTACAAAGGGATTTAAAAGGTATAACATAAAAAGGGAACTAACTAAGATGGTGGAAGGAGGAAAGGGAGAGGGAAAGGTGCAATGGAGGGGAGTGGAAAGTGTCTAACTAACAAAGTATATACAATGCTCTTTATATACACATACAGAAGACCATTCAAACAAGCAAACTACCCTTTTCCCAGGGCAGTCACACCCTAAAGACAGTCCCAGCCAATCAAGTCGATGTTACATGAGCCATGGAAACCTCCAAGCAGTGCTGGACTGAGAATCAAAATAGGCCCTGTCATTTCAGGTACACAGAGGCCCAATCATCCCACTTAGAGGCCCAAACAGCCTCCACCAGCCCACTAAATTGTGACTTTCTATGGCAACTTATAGCAGCCCATCTGGCATTTGCCCTAACCTACAGATTGCCAGTCCGGGCCTGCCTCCAAGTTAGTAGTGTCCTGTAGATGGCAGTTTAGACCAACTAATGGTGTTTAAGGTTTCCTGTAGGTTGCAGTGTTGCACAGACAGGGACTTCCATACCTGAACTTTATTCATAGTGTCTTAAACCAGTTCTGACACTCTGAGGGTGTAAACAACATATCCTTTCATCCTTTGTTGTTGGGATCCTCCCATGCCATTAATTGCCTGGACATTGCCTTTGTTGTCCCCTCACCAGATGTTGGTCTGTGGACTCCTCTGCTGTCCATGATACATGTTCCTCAGGGTTAGTAGATAAGACATGAAAGCAATCGCATTTTATGACAGGATAGCCTTTGTTTAGTTGGTGTACTGTATTTATATTGTACACTGGCCAGAGTCACAGTTAATTCTTTAATTCCATCAGTTATGGGATATGAGATATTGCACAAGGCGCCCAGTGTAACATCTTAATAATTTACACCATAATTATCAGAAAAAGGAGAATGATTGCCAATGCAAGTGCCTTTAAAAATAATCGTTACAAAATATGAGGTATCAACACATCTGAAAACAGCGCTTCTCCAGGAAGCTCAGGGGAAGACAAAAGTAGAACTATAACTCTCTCGTGAGACCCACTGCAACAACCACCAAACTACAATTAACCCTACTTCTTAAGGGTCACTGTTGGAAGGGGGCAAGTGCAGGTGGGTACTTACACTCGTTCAATATGGTTACAAACTTATCTGCAGGTTTTAGCAAAGATCTTATCCCAGGTGCTGTCCAACTCGCTAGAAAGCTGCTGTCCAATTCACTTCAAAAAGGAGTGCTTCATATGGTGTTCATACAGATGTGTTGATATTTAAAGAATTTCCCAGTTGGATAACGGGTGTGAAACGGCTACAGGGACAAGCTTCTGGAAACCTTTAGATATATTCTACATTACAAAATATGAGGTGTTTGTACCACACTTTGGCCAACATATGTAAGCTCACGTGCCACATCAAGGCAACTCATTATATGTGAGCCTAGGGTTGCCACCTTTTTACGAAGCTAGGTCCGGACAGAGGGTGGGGTGATGTTATGGGGTGGGGTGATCATGTCACGTGGGTGGGGCTATATGACATGGCGACTGGCCATGTTAATTTTAGAAAATCCTGCCCAGTTTTCCTTATTTGACCAGGCAGCTCTTCCGAAAACCAGTCTGTTGGCAAAAACTGGACAGGTGGCAATCCTATGTGAGCCCTACACTGCCTATTAACATTGCATCTCTGTAGTGAATTTAGGTCAATTGTAGTGCAGATTGCATGTTAGTTTTGGTGTGTTGTGATATCAAGTAGGATGCTTTTGGGGTATAGGGGCCAAGAACATATTGTAGGTAAATAGCATTTGCTTTTAGTGCACTACATGAGTCCTAATTTGGTTAATATATAAGAATGCTACTGTCTGTATTTATACTAAGGATACACCGAATCGAGGATTCAATTTGGGATTCTACCAGGATTTGGATTTTTTCTATAGGATCCAAGTGCCTGGCTGAAACAAATCCAAATCTAGATTCTTAAAATTCATTTGACTTTTCGTCACACAAGGAAAATTAGTTTTTTTCTCCCCACTTCCAGGGTTTTTTTTTGCCCTGACTCCAGTGTCAAGCAAAGCTGCAACTCATGAGTATACTAGCTCCTACAAATAGTCATACATCATTGCTGATGATTTCTCATTTTATCAGTATGGTCTCATCAATCTCTAAAGTGTCATTGTCCAGGCATTGACCTTCGATTCCTATTTGTCATGTTGTTGATCTTAGGAAGTTAAGAAATTGCATTAAAACTGACCTTTTGATATAAAATGTGTTATTTTATTAGCTGGAGTCACACATATAAAAAGGTAAACAAGCATCTTTAAAAGATGCATAAACCTGATATTGATTCTCTTTAGAAGTGCATTGCTAAGCCTTCTCACTAAAATACTGTTGATAAATGTATGAACAATAACAACTGCAGTTTTATCCTTCACAGCAAAAACTGTTTCATAATCCATCCCATGGGTCTCATATATACACACACATTCACTCAGGTGTTCTTTTTAATTGAATTGACACAATATATTGCTTAACATGGGACGGGAATACAGTTCCTTGCAATTCATGGGTCTGATTAGTTCAGTATGGGGAAAAGTTAAGTAAAACACATTGATCTTGATAATTTCGTGCAGAACTGGATTCATATTGGTGTACTGCCTGCCACAGATGCAGCACTTTTTCTTTCACTTTTCCTAGAAAGAAGTAAAAGTGGAATTAGGCATATTCAAAGAGGAAAAATAGCTGGGCAGAAGAGCATTTGCAAATGAACAAGCAGCAAGTTAGAGCTAC
The DNA here is from genome assembly GCA_024363595.1 of Xenopus borealis. Taxonomy (NCBI): domain Eukaryota; kingdom Metazoa; phylum Chordata; class Amphibia; order Anura; family Pipidae; genus Xenopus; species Xenopus borealis. Next base: position 87,005,745 of record CM044431.1, on the reverse strand, counting down.
CATGCTGGCCTATAAATACAGCAGGCGTTCCCATCATCATCTACATCCATAAAAAAATTGTTAGCATTCTGTTCCAATAAAAACATTACTTAAATATTGTATTGATTTATGAGCAAATGTATATTGCTAGGTTTCACTAACACCTATATATTATGTAACTTTTATAAATAAACATCTTAAGGAAAAAAAACTAAACAAGAGGGTGATTAAAGTCAAGTTGACAGTGTCTTGAGATCTACTGGTCACCAACTCAATGTCTACTGGTTAACCCCGATCTACCTTTTGAGAACCCCTGATATACATGAACACACAAATCTCTTTGCATTTAAGAACACATCTATTAAATGTGATGTACTTTATTTTATTTGTGCTCATTCTTTATATGGCTTCTTACAAGAATTTCCCTGGGATTGTGTGACATTATTTATGTAACTTTATGTTAGATATCTAAGTGAAAATTTAAAATCTCTGGTTGCCAGGATCTGTCAATCAGTAAACATAAAATACATGCGTGTTGTGGCTACTGACATTATAACCCATTGCTGGTTGCTGCTGAGTTGAGTCCAAGCAACCAAATCTAATGTGCAATGTTGCATTGTCATAGTTTTAGTGGAAACTATTATATTGCCATTTGAAGTATTAATGAGTAATAATTACAGATATGGGACCCATTATCCAGAATGCTAGGAACCTGGGGTGTTCCTCAAAAGGGGTCTTTCTGTAATTTGGATCTCCATACCTTAAATCTTCTAAAAAAATCATTGAAATATTAATGAAACCCTGCTGAATTGTTCTGGCTCCAATAAAGATTCATTTTATCTTAATTAGGATCAAGTACAAAGTACTGTTTCATTATTACATAAAAACAGGAAATGTTTTTTAAAAAATGTGAATTAATCCATTAAAATGGACCCTATTTGAGATTGCCTTCTTGTAATTCGGTGCATTCTGGATAATGGGTTTCCAGATAATGGATCCCATACCCTGTAAATCCAAAACTTACTCTTTCAAATAGGCAATGAGGCGGTGCAGCCATTCAGCTTGTGGATTGACACACACAATATCTCCATTCTTCAGGGTTACTCTGGAAAATAAGCAATGAGCAAATACTTAACGCATCTACATTAATCTAGATTAAAATAAAATCTTCACAAGTGTATCTCATTCTACTGGTCTCTGATGTGTGTATTACCATTTTTGTGTTTCTGTGCATTACAATAATAATAATAATCTGTGTAGGAAAAACATAATCTTGTGGTATAGGCTATCGATGGGCGAATTTATTCACCAGGGGCAAATTCGCTGCGGATTTCCACATTTCACCGCTGGAAAATAAATTTGTGAATCACCTGCAGTTTCGTTAATTTTTCGCCGTTTCCCGAATTTCGTGGGAAATTTGCAAATGTTTTGGCGAAACGTCGGCAATTTGCCCATCACAAGTACAGGCTACTGGGCACTGTGCTCCCCAAATAAAGGAACATTTATCAAGCTGTATAAGATGTATCCTTGAGGTCACTGACCCTGGCAACCAGACAATGCAGAACATTTCTGATTGAAAGGAAGCAAAACAGAAAAGCAGCTGCAAAGTTGCACAATTCCTTTAGTCTATATGATACTTACACATAATTAATATAGATTCTAGGTGGTCGTAAATACAGTTTCATTGCAGTTACAAAAACATTAGATATTCTTATTGGTATATGGTATAAATACAAAATATTTTCATCTACTCCACAGTGTGTTGCTAGCAATACGAAACAAATAAAAGAACTGTACTTACAAACATTCCAGTTCTGGACAGCTTCGTCCCGGAGGGAAAAATTCAACTCGTGTCAGCCTGTTGGGTTTTATGAACTGATTTGTCTGTTTGAAACATTTGCATCTTCCACCCGGTAATCTGGGTTCCAGGCTTAAACCTGTGAGCACAAAACAATTTTTCCTTTTTATTAACAATGGAGTCAATTCGACTGCAAGAGCAAAATATATAAGTTTTACATATATATATACACATATACTGTATATATATATATAGTAAGATTTGGGGTATATATATATATATATATATAAATATATATATATATATATATATATATATATATATATATATATAAATATATAGGATGCCAAGGGATCAGCACTCTCTTGTTAAGGTGAAAAAAGTGTATTTTATTGAACACACATAAGAAGTCCAACGTTTCGGTTCCTCCTACACCCAATATCTTAATTCTAATTAATTATAGGCAGAAATCTGTTTATTTTTCTTTATTAAATATCTTTTACTATTTTTTTTAAATAGGAGCTTGTAGTTTTGAGAAACTTAAGATATACAGATTTCATAATAGTGCACATTTATTACAACCAGTGTACTTCTTATTTCTGTACTTCTGGGTTCTGTATTGTGTCAAAAAAGGCTGAAGATCACGACCTTGCAGTCATAACTAGAATTTCACTTTCAGAGAAAAAAGCTGTATAAAAGGAAGTAAACACATAAGTACTAAGCCCACACCCCATGGAGCAACCAAAAGTATTAATGTGGACTTTTTTTTAAACAAAATAAAGCCCTGTTCAATCCAAACTAACCATTACTTTCAAATACACATATTCTTTTAAAAGGAATAACTTGTCATAAAGTAGCCAGCTTTGATTGTTATGGCAGTCATTGCTGTGTTGCATTTTGGCTAGAAAACATAATATTGTAATCAATAATTGATGTTTATAGTACTTGCTCTGTAGACTCTGTACACTGTAGAAGAAATATTTTTAAAAAATTAGGGCAATATCCTATACACATAATAGCAAGGATTCAAGCCACATACATACCTGCAACACAATGTAGTATTGCCAACAAGACAATGAAAGACAGCACAGAAATATGCTTCATGCTCATACTGGATCTGGATCAGGAGAGTGAAGAGATGCAATTGCTGCTGCAGTTGTTTTCTTGTCTGCTATACAGCTATAAGCATCCGATATTTATTTAGCAAAATGAAGAAGTATGTGTCACCCTAAAATATGCAAATATGTCATTTTCACAGCAATTACATTCTTCATTGATGCTTTGGTTTCTCAGAAGTGTATCAGCCCATTGATTTCAGGATACAGTGTTTACTAAGGAAAATCCAAGAATTTGGTTCAGTATTCACCCAACCCAACAAATCTATGCAAAATTCATACTTCACCAAATTGTTAGTATTGAGCCAAACCAAAGGAATACCATGGTACATTTATGCTCTGTACTGCTGCTTGTTGTTTTTGTTCACAGATTTTTGATTTTGTGTCAGTTTCTAAGTTTAGATGTAGCTTGGTTTTTTGACCAATCTTTTATAGGAGTTTCAGAATTTGACTACATCCAAATAATATTGGATTTAGTGCATCTGTATTGTATACTGTTTCATAGAGTTTTTACTGCACATGGTATTGTGATGGATTTGTAGGAAGGTAGACATTTCTTATACCTCTTGGGATGTTGCAAGTGCCAAGCCCTTAGCTGTAGAAACTAATAAGCAAGTCCGTATGAAACCATGGGGGTGGGGGGGGGGGTTGTCAGGCAGTTTGGCCTTGGAGCACTTGCAGTACAAATCTAGGCCTGAACATGACCCAATACAAATGAGATATAGACAAATAAATACAATTTTTTAATTTTTTTAGTAATAATAAAACAGTACCTTGTACTTGATCAAAACTAAGATATAATTAATCTTTATTGGAGGCAAAACCAGCTTATTGGGTTTATTTAATGTTTACATGATTTTCTAGTAGACTACAAATTGTTAAAATCTCAGTTATCCGAAAGATCCCAGGTCCCCTGCATTCTGGGTTAAAGGTCCCATACCTGTACTATACATTTTACTTTCAACCACTAAGCAGTTCCAGGGAACCAGTTTCCTATCTTAGCAATGCTACCTTCCTACTTTAGCAATTATTACTGAAATTATCTGGAAATGTCAGGAAAATGTTATAAATAACATCATAACAATGATATGTATATCTTCTCTTGGAAGTAATATTGAATAATTCAGGTTTATTTATGAAATGTCATATACACTTATATAAACATTAGGTGGCAGTCACAGCAGTATCCTCCTGCTACTTGATAACACAGCCTGGTTAGTGAAGCCATAAATCTAACGTTAATATTTGTTTTGATGCTCTCATAATATTTTTATAATATTTCCAGTATTTCATTGTTTCAGTTTATAATAATAATTATTCCCTTTGATGAAAATATACGTAACATAATGCACTGCTTATATACTGTATATATATATATACAGTCTTTTACAATAAACACATTTTTACTTTATATAAGACCTGAGAGTGCCGACCTTCTCTTTTGGATAAAAATTGCCTTTCGTGGATACTGCACCCAGGCGCAATTACTCTACGTGTCGAGAGTGCCGACTCCATGCTGGATGTCTATATATATATATATATATCCTATATAATAAAGTTCAAGTGTCTCTGCGTCCAGTCCCTGTGTCCGTGGAATTGCACTACTGCGCATGTGCCCCACGGACAGCCAGCGCGAAGCGTCTAACACTAGCGGAAATTTGCCAGCGAATTTACGTTAGCGAAGTAGATAGAATACAATAGATATGTTGAAAAAAAAATTTTTGAAAATTTTTCTAAGTCCCAAAAAACGCTGTGGCGTGTTTTACCATTGTGGGTGATAGTCTGAAAAAGAAGTGTATGTTACAGCCACTACACATGCCCAGGACACCTTTAATCAGAAAAAATAAAGTTGTCCTATTGCCCTACATGTGCCCCCTATATAGTAGTGTTGCCATATGTCAGGAAATGTAGGGGGGAAGGAGGGTAACACCCCCCCAAAAAAAACGAGGTTTTTCAGACTTTCACCCACAATGGTAAAACACGCCACAGCGTTTTTTGGGACTTAGAAAAATTTAAAAAAATTTTTTTCAACCTCCTATCTATTGTATTGCTCTAGCGTAAGTGCTAACGGACAGCAAAAAGTTGATCTTAGTGAATTGGCGTAATTACGATCCTTCGCCAGTGCGCAACTTCGCCTGGCACAAGGGTGCGAAGTTGCGCAAGTCTGTCTACATCACTAGCGTAAATTCACCAGAGTCGGTGTTCGTGAATTTGCGATTGCGATTTGACGTCACGCTGGCGAATTTGTGTTTTTATAAATGTTTGACTACATATGTTCTAGCGCCCGTTAATTTAACGGGCTTAATGTCTAGTATATATATAAAAATGGAAAAGATCTGCACACCGTCCACTTTAAATATTATTAACTACCTGGGTGCTGCTTTGAGGAAAAGATGATCGAAGCAGCGCACTCCTGGGATTTTTTAAACTTAACGTTAAATCAACGTTTTGGCTGGAAACTAGAGCCTTTCTCAATCTTGAGAAAGGCTCTAGATTCGAGCCAAAACGTTGATTCGATCGCATGGAATAAAGTTTAAAAAATATATATAGAACATATATTTTAATCTGTACTTGTGGAACCTACACAGAAAGCTGAGGAAGGTAATAATTCAAGACTACACCTTTTCTATATTTGCAACAAAAAGTATCACCAACAATATCCAATTCTGTTAAGCAAGAAGATGGTTGTTTGCTAGACTGACACATGATTTATTGTACTCAGCATTCACTTTCAGTGATCAAATATAGTTTGTGTATTCAAATGGTAGTGTTATAGCTAAAAAGATGGTATTTATTTGAGTATAATAAGTTGTATTATTTTTATATTGTAATGTGGTTCTACAGTCTCAAAACTGAACTCTCTTTGTTTCTTCTCTGGTAAAGGTATTGTGTAATTTTGTTTAAAGTAAAATACACACCTGTATGCACCCTTTTTACCAAAACATGGAAAATAAAGAAACAAAGCTGACTATTCATGTGTGTGTATACAGTACTGTATATATATTTTATCAAAGGTCGAATATTACAGTTTTTAAAATTTGAATGAACTCGAATGACCTTGATATCTGAATAGTATATTATTTAAGAAAAAAATTGAACATGGAAAATGAATATTAACGACCAGAAATCTTGAATAAAATTTGGAAACATGAATGGTTTCCAAGGTTTCAGGTGGTGAACAGTTGAATTTGAATTGCTCCCAAGGTCCAGGTATGATAATTCTCGAATTCAAATTCAAGTTTGGATTATTCCCAGTCAAATTTGTGAGTTTTGACCAAAAGTTCAACTTGAAAATTTGAATATCCAAGTTAAACCTTAAAGGAGGAAAAAACCCTGTCGGTGCAAAATGCCACCCCCCCTCCCCCCATAGGCCCCCCTCCGTCCTCCCCTGTTTTCACAAGCACTCTTCTTCCTGTAGTGAGCGGCGTCTTCTGGCGCATGTACAGTAGGAAGCATTTGCCGGTTCCTGATCTACTGCGCATGTGCCCGAACGCCACGAGAGTTCCTTTGAGTCTTCCTACTGAGATGACTAGAAGAGGCAGAGACTAGGTAGTCACTATGTGGCGGGGCATAGCTCTTTACCAGATTAATTTGTGTCAATCAAGGAGCAAACTGTATCTAGATAGGCCCTCCTTAGAGTGGGGAGCACCTCTTAAGTGGGACCAGAGACCATTTTTTATATGCTCGAATTTAAGAGCATACTGTATATGCACTGTGCCTAAGCCTTGTGAAAATGCTTAGAGCATAATGATACCCTCTATCTCAAATGATTAAAACAGCCCCTGTAATTGTCAGCTTGGTATAGAACAAGCACACACAAACATTACTTAAAAACAAAGCCTTATGCCCATAATGATCTAAAAAGAAAAACAAAAGAGAATACACAAAGAGAGATCTAAAAAGGAAACCCAAACAATGTATATAATTCATGACATGGTAAACAGTCAATACTCTTTGTCATAAATAACATCACTGCATCATCTATCTATCTATCTATCATATATTTATCAATTATATATCTATCATCTATCTATCTATCTATCTATCTATATCTGTAAAGAATACACAGCAGTCCAATGCCCTTTCAGAGAAGTGAAGGTATGATATTTGATCATTATCCTTTTTACCATGTAAAAATAATCAAAAGCACACATTTCTGAATTGGTTTTGAAGTATTGTAATAGAAATTTTAAGATGAAGAAAGCCCATAATATCTTGTAGTTCCAATGATGCAATGAAGTACCTTTCCTTTCATACCTTTCCACCCAAGCCTCACATACTTGTCATTGTCATAGTCAACAAACAGACTTTTTTTATCTAGATATCTCTAGATATATAATTGTTTTGAGGGGGCACACAAGTACAGATGATCATTTGGTATGGTGTGGCCAGCTTAACTGTGTCTGTGAGAGTTAGCTGCATGCAAATGGAGGATGTATTCTATCCAAGAACCCTTTCCAAAGAAGAGAGTGGAAATGTGACTTTGTGCTGCTGCATCCAAGCTTGGAGAATCCATGATTAACAAGCACAATCTTTTAGCCGAAATAGCGTTCTATTGCTGCATTGTCTTTTACTTCTGTCTGATGGTCAGCAGTTGCCTAAGACTGTTCTAAATTTAAACCTTTATGTTCAAGAAACGAAAAAATTTAAGTGTTTGGCACCAACTAAAGAACTGAAACACTTGGAGACTGGATTTTTTACAGGGGATATCCATGCTGCTGTAGCTGCAGAACTATTTGCTGATTGGTTGTAACTGCTCTGGTATAGTTAAGCACTATGTTCGTAATGAGTCCCGTGGACAAAAGAAAACTAGCATCCATGTATAAATTATAAATATTCTCTCCATTTATATGTGAAAAATGTTAGTTTATAAACTTTCACAGTAAGTTCTAAAGTTCCAACAATAGCTAGTTACCAGCTGTTATAATCTAGCCCAAACACAAATACTTATGGGCATATTTACAAAATCAAATGCTAGACCACTATGTAGAGGAGAACACTATGTACATGAGAGAACTTGTACCTGTAGCACCTAAAAACACAGTGCAGCACTAAGCAAAGTATTTTTTGCTTATGTTCTTACGTGTATACATTATTTTATTCCTTTATATGGGTAGTATACCACCTTGTTCGACATGAGTACAATAAATATGGCTTGTGCTGAAAGTTATCTTTTAACTTTTAAGGGTTGACTACTGCAAAATTTCATGTATCGTCAACAAGGATGTCCTACATTTAAAAAGTAAATCAAGCACAACTTTGAGATGTCATTTGTTGGTATCACCATGTTGTATAACACTATACCATTAAGTTGTGTACATGGCCTAGAACTCTCACACAATATATGTTACAAATAACAACAAGCAACATCTCAAAGTGGTGTTTGATTTTGCCAATGCCAAGCTTTGAATCCAAAGATTTTAATCAACATTCAGTTGGGACTGTATGTCACCTCTCACAGACAGCAGGGAAAATAAGTATTGAACATGCTTTTCATATTAAATATATTTCTGATGGAGCTATTGACATGAAATTTACCCCAGATGTCAGTAACACCACAAGTAATACACACATACATGAAATCAAAACAAAAAAAATTCATAAAGCTATAAAATAAGTTATGTGTAATGACACAGTGAATAAGTAGTTAACACGCTTCTGAAATGTATTTAATACTTAATAGAAAAGCCTTTGTTGGCAATGAGAGCTTCAAGATGCCTCCTGCTCAGGTGTGACTTCATCCCACTCTTCCCCACAAACTGTCTTCCAATCTTGAAGGTACCAGAGGGCTCTTCTATGAACTCTGATCTTCAGTTCTTTCCATAGATTAACTAGGCCATTCTAGCAGCTTTATTTTCTTTCTCTGAAACCAGTTGAGAGTTTCCTTGTGTTTGGGATCATTGTCTTGCTGAAATGTCCACCCTTATTTTATCTTCTAGATGGTAGATGGCAGCAGATTCTTATCAGGAATGTCCCGGTATATTTCTACATTCATCCTTTCTTCAATTATTAAGTCCATCAGTACCATATGCTGAAAAACAGCCCCACACCATGATGTTTCCACCTCAACAAACTTTACTGTTGGTATGGTGTTTTTGGGGTGATGTGTAGTGTAGTGTACTGCCATTTCTCCTCTAAACATGGTGTGAGCAATGACATCCAAAGAGTAAAATTTTGGTCTCATATGACCAGACTATATTCTCCCAGAATTTCATTGGCTTGTCCAAAAGTTGTGCAGCAAACTTTAAACGAGCTTCAAACAAGCTTTTTCTTCAGCAGTGGAGTCTTATGCAGTGAGCGTGCAAAGAGGGCATGTTGGCTGAGTGCTTTACTTATTGTTTTCTTTGAAACAACTTTACCTATTAATTCAAGGTCTTTCTGAAGATCTCCCTGCGAGTGATCCTTGGCTCTTGGACAACTCTTCTGATTATTCTTTTGACTCCTCTGTCAGAAATCTTTCAAAAAGCACCTAGTCGTGGCCGTTTGTTTGCACCTCCTTTTCTTTGTGTGTTTAATGCGTATTTTCTATGCTGTATATTAACTTAATGCTACATCCAAACTCCATAATCCACAGTAACTCACTCAATGCTGCAGAATTGCAGTTCCCACAATTATAACTGTGGAATTACAACTGTGCATCTTTATGCCAATTACAACTGGGATTTGAAATTTATTAATATTAGGAAAACTTAAGTCATATTAATATATATGTTTTCATGTTAACTACTGATTTGTATATGTTTAATGTACTATCTATGATGAGGGGCCCCTCCTAGAACTGGCATTTTCTTATGTTTTTATGAGTTAAGGGTTTTTTAACCGTGCCAGCAGAATAAATAATACCTTCTATTTTTATATATTGTTTTGAGTGATTTAAGGGGTTATTTACTAAATTCCGAAAATCTGAAAAATTTGTGTTTTATTTAGTATAAAATCTTAATTTAAAAAAAAAACTGAATTTTTCGGAATGTATTATACCCAAGGATGGAAAAACGAAGAATCCAAAAATGTGGCATTTTAAACCTGCCGAGGTTGCATATAAGTCAGTGGGAGAAGTCCCAAAGCTTTTTGATCTGCACTGGGTTTCGTGCAATAACCCTGAAAATTTTGAGGTTTTCGGCAAAAATCAGTTTCAGGTGGAAAATCCGAAACATTTAGATTTTTTCCCGCAAACAAGATTTTTGGGAAAATGTATTTATAATTAATTAGTTTTTTTCCCCAGAAATTATTGAGATAAATTTGGACTTTGATAAATGGGCCTCATAATGTCATCAAGAGGTTATGTCCCTTTATCCTTTGGTTTGGTTTATGTGTTGTGCTGAACATATTATGTTTGTTGTATAATCAGGAAAAATCTATAGTTTTTTTTATTACTTGAGCTAAACAGAGAAACAGGGAAACTACTTTGGTTTACAGATAAGTAGAAGTCAATTGTGCAGGGAGTTTATGCATGTACTGATAATCTAATTATCTAGTTTTCAATAACCAAAAATGGAGTCGTTTTAGGGCAGTCACAAACTGAACCATTTATTGCCTGCAGTTAAATATGCGCTACCACAGGTGACAAATCTCCCCTGAATATGCAATCTCCTTCACTAACAACTTAATTGCTGCAAGCAAATTAAATTACTTGTGATAATTCATCTTAATCTTTGAAAAATGCAAAGGAAGGCGATTCTAATGTTACCAAAGGGGACTGCATTTTTGGGAGATTTGTTGGCCGCAGTAGAACAGATTTAATCTTGGGTGGGGGGAGTAGGTGTACTGTTGTCCCAGTGAAATCTTGATCAGAAGGGGGGGCAGGCCCGGGCCTAAGACGGCAATATTTTAGGGGTGGCAAACCATCCAGCTGCAATCTAAGAAGCACTGGGGAGGTGTACAATTGTACCTGTAATACCCACTGATTTCTACCACTAGGCAGTAGGACCCAACAGCCTAGAGGTGTTAAACCCAAAATCCAGGCCTGGGGGGAGGGAGTGACTGCATAGTGAAAGTTACGTAAACTGTATAAATTAAGTTACATTACAACCTACCCAATTTATGTAACTTTCTCAATAAATTCCCTTTTTTGCCTAGAAGCTTACATATGCAGAGAAGTGTGACAGGGCAGGCGGGGCAAATTCACTGACCACTAACAAACTGACTGACTTATTAGCACATTCATTATTTTATATGAACTACTTATTATAACATAACATCAACTGTTTATATTGAGATCTACTTACTTAGTGAATTATATGAGCTATCATCTACATGAACTTTCAAGCAATGGAATGACTCGTTATTGGGCTGCACTTCTGGAAAAAATGTATGTTAATCTTATAGGTCATGTAACCCATATATCAAGCAATGACAAGGTGAGGGAGTGTGACAGGAGCAGGTAACTGACTAACTGACTAATGTTAAAATTAGGGCAAATTCCACTGACCCATTAATTAATAAATGTCCACTGATCCCCAATGAACTGACTGTCTTAGCATATTGATTAATGGAACTGAATTACTTAGTACAAAAAAAAAATTACTTTTTGTGGTACAGTTTATTGGCTAAATATTTTTGTAACGTATGCAAGTATTCAAAAAGAAATTAGCTCTTCATCAGATGTTACCAATTTGTAAAATGATATTTGAAGATATGTAGTATATATACACACACAGGCACACAATAGGATGCAATTACAGCAAAGTAGGAATCTGACATGGACATGTGAAATGAAGAGTGGATAACAAAGAACTGAAAAAGGATAATATATCGATCTCTTGTTAATCCTGAAAGCATCTGGGTACCAAAGGCATGTAGCTGAAATATTCAGTGGACATCTGCTGCTGTCATTTGACGCTATCAGGCACTTTGAATTGTTCATGTAGGGATGGGCATGGAAATTTATATCCACGATGCGTGTGCACAAAGTGCCAGTTCATCATTATCACAATTGCACCAGCAATGTCAGTGACCCCCATTAGAAAGCTGGAATGAGTAAGAAGAAGGCAAATTGACTTGTATATGGATATCTTTTACTAAAGAGAGTGAAGCCATTTTCAATGGACTGATGTAATCTTTGGTATCACCAATATTGAATGTGGTAGATGAGACCTCTGCCTGTGTTTGATTGAACTGTATAGAGAGAGATGCCATACAGCTTGGTCTGTGTTCCCATGTACTGTGCTGTGGTGTTTATACAAATGGCCTGCAGGTGGCACTGTGCATACATAAGACTTTCTGTACAACTTGAAAGTGAAAGTAAGACTTACTGCTGTTATGTAATGGCTGCATGGCCTGCTAATAAAGCATTGTTATACTCTTCTCATCCTCGCCTACCAAACACAGCAAATGGCGACAAGGATGTCTTTTCTACCTCTGCAACAGCCTGCACCTTTTCTACCAAACCCTGGTGAGCCTACCATACCTTTTACTGCTTGGATCCGTATGTTTGATAATTATATTATTGCTGCTGACCAAGGGGAGATTTCTGCCAAAAGTAAATGTGGTTGCTGAAAGATATAAATTCTGCCAAAGTGGACAGCGTAATGGTGAATCCACAGAACATTTTGTAGCAGCTTTGAGAGAGCTGGTTGTTACCTGTGAGTTTGGGATTCTAACAGATGAAATGCTAAGAGACAGCAAATCTTACTGGGAAATCTTGGAAAGTATTTACAATAGAGTTCCTGCATAACTACAGAGCAACATGCCATGCAACAACCCAATCATCTCCAGCTGAATTATTACATGGCAGACAGATGCGCACTAAGTTACATGTTGCAGATGTCAAACTTCCACCAAAGACTATTCCTACGAAATCATCTACTGCTGACATTGTGAAACATCACCAAGCCAAATGCAAGGCTTATACTGACATAAAACGTGGTGCAAGAGAAGTGCACTTTCAGCCTGGATCTTTAGTCAGAATGAAGATACCAGGAATACTGAAACAAGGACAATCTAAATTTACTACACCACTTGAAGTGAGACGCCAGCGAGGACCATACACATAAGAACTGTCTGATGGAGCATTATGGAATGCAAGTCGTCTTGCTCCCGCTAGATATGACTTTGGAGATGTTCCATTTGATGAAGGACATTTCCCTAATCCTGATGCCAACTGCAATAGGGCAGAGGAAAGTGAACCTATAAGGCATACTGAGAGAATCAGGAAACTACCTGCATGGACCAAGGACTATGTCATGTGAATAATGTATATATTGCTTTAAGATACATACGGTTTAATTGTTACTGTTTATATATTTGTCCAAATGCTTTCCTACTATAGGGGGAATGTGTGGTGTTTATACAAATGGCCTGCAGGTGGCACTGTGCATACATAAGACTTTCTGTAAAACTTGAAAGTGAAAGTAAGACTTACTGCTGTTATGTAATGGCTGCATGGCCTGCTAAAAAAGCATTGTTATACTCTCCTCATCCTCGGCTACCAAACACAACATGTGCACAGTTAAAATAAGTAAATGTATGGGAAATAATAGAGACTTTTAAACACTTAACTGAAAATATTTTCTTGTTCATTGAAATTCTTCATACATTTCTGCTATGATCCATGTTATTATACTGTAGAAATTAAATTGGATCTCCAGTTATCCTCTTAGGGAATATCTATTTACACTACCCAGTGATCCTTTCTCTATATTGTACATGAGTCTGTTGATGATAATTATCATTTGTGGCATTAATCAGTATAATTATACTCTGATGTTATTATGCATAAGGATCTGTAACTGTTCTTCACTTCAGTTGTGCATTCTCTTTCATGCTTCAATTTACGAGGTTCATTTATCATAGTTATTTTTACAATTCTTTATTTCTAAAGCAATGACATAGAATGTGGTCCCCTTTGTAGCATTGGTACAAATACACAAAAAATGTATTGCTCCTCCAGAGGATAGTGATAAAAATAAAATAGCAATGTACTGATATGTATGGGGTCTTGGCAAAATATGGAGCTGTTACATCAATGCAAGGTATGCAAAAGATGCATGTCGACCTCCTGTATGGGTCACTATTTGCATGTAGTCTGTATGTGTGATGCACCCACCCTTCTATTGTATAGCACTGCATGTGTCTTTCTCCTATTTTTCTGTCGGCCCTCAGTTTCTATTTTGTTGATCTAATACCTGTAAATACCATATTCATTTAAGATACTGATGATTACTATATTTTGGGGACTTTCCATTTCAGAAGGGATATACATAACAGGGTTGTGCTGCATGCTGTGGAAATACTGATGACTTGTGCAATTTATGTGCTGATAGGAAAGAAAATACTGATGAACTTGACAAAAACATATTGCAATACACATGCATACGTCTGCTAAAACATTTAATAATATAATTGTTTTGCCTCCATAGTTGAGATCAAATACAAGGTATTGTTTTATTATAACAGAGAGTAAGGAAATATGTTTCAAAGTTTAGCTGATAGATACATCAATATACAAAGGGGCAGATTTACTATTGGTCAAATTTGAGGGTTAATTAACCCTCGAATTCGGCCAACGAATTTTGAATTCGAATATCGAATTTGAAGGGTTTTAACTAAATTCGAACGATCGAATAGGAAAGATTCGATTGAACGATAAAATAATTTGAATCGAACAATTCGAACGATTTTAACCATTCGATCGAATTTTTTATATTCGATCTGACAATGTTGAAATAACCCTGTGGGAGCTTCACATAGGGGCAAATTTACTATTATTCCCCAAAATTAGCTTGACCAAATTCAAAATTCAATAAGCATTCGACCATCGAAAAATTTGTAATATCGTAATTTGATCGAATTCGATTGAATTTCGATCATTTCACGGAAATTTCCCCATAGTGTTATACAGCATGTCGGTAGGTTTAATCTGGCGAACTAGGGATTCATTTTTTTTTTTAACGGTCAAGTACTTCGACCATAGAATGGTCGAATGATCGAATATATTTTTATTCAATCTATCCCAATAATTTGATTTGATCACATTTTTGAAATTCGACGGTCGAAGTGGCCGCAAAAATTATTCGAAAATTCGAATTCGAATCTTTTTGAAAATTCGATTGAATTTTGAATCACACAAATTTAGTAAATCTGCCCCATAGAGTTGCCACTTTTCTGGTAATAAGAATATTTGATGAAAATGTTATTAAAGGAACAGTTCAGGGTAAAATTAAAAACTGGGTAAATAGATAGGCTGTGCAAAGTAAAAATATTTTCTAATATAGTTAGTCAGGGAAAAATGCAAACTATAAAGGCTGGAATGACTGGATGTCTAATATAATAGCCAGTTTCCAATTTCCTGCTTTTCAGCTCTCTAAATCTGAGTTAGTCAGTGACTATAAGGGGAGGCCACATGGGACATAACTGTTCAGTGAGTTTGTAATTGATCCTCAGTATTCAGCTCAGATTCAAAAACAACAGTTATGACCCATGTGGCCCTCCCTCTACTCCCTGATTGGATACTGCCTGGTAACCAGGGTAACCAGTCAGTGTAAAACAAGAGAGCTGAAAAGCAAGAAGTAGTGTCCTGTTCTGTAAGGTTAGACTTACAGTCACGCCAGCTACTATAAATTACATTTTTTCCTGACTAACTATATTGAAAACATTTTTTATTTTGCACAGCCTATCTATTTACCCAGTTTTTACTTTTATACTGAACAATTCCTTTAATGTGGGAGAAAGACAACACACAAAGAAACTATATTTTCAGATATTCTGCCTGATTACAACATGAGCTAGAAATACTCATGATCATTGTTTTCATTAGCAGAAAAGCAAGTATGACAATACTCGTTCATACTATCACATGTATCACTGGAAAAAAATTCAAACAAAAGCATTTCCGTTAATGACATACACATACAGTTTTAATATTAAGCACAAGAGTCATCATAATAAACAAAAAGCTATGTAGATGATATGGTTGGCTGATATAATGGCTGGTTAGTCCAAATACCCACAGTGTGAAATAGGTTTTGCTGGTTGGATATCTCCTTAAGTATCATTGCTTGCACAGTAGCCTTGGATCCACTTGGAACAGCATATAGCCATATATAATAAAGACCTATCTATCACCCTAAAGTGACACAGAAATAGCAAAAGGACCTGATAGGATGCAGCGATGTTTACATCAATGTTTGATTCATACTAGTATTGTTTAACTTTTTTTTAATACTTTTTATTCCCCAGTATATGTAAACACATTAAATGCTGTTTTATAAACAGTGGGGAATTCCTTATCGCTAACAGAAATCTGACTGAGAAAATAAGCCACAAGATTTGTAAAATGCCATTAACATCCTTTTACCGTTACTGTGGTCTTGAGGGTGCACCTTTTCCAGTTCATGCAAAATCACTTTTTTAGTTTTAAAAGTATTTTAGCCACAGTTGTTAGAAACAGGTGACTGTTTCTTTTTTTTTTTTTTAAACAAGGGTTGCCAATTTTTCGCTATTATCTTTCTTGCCTATGAATAATTTCGATATACAAGCACTCATTTAGCACTGAGGTCATGGTGCACACAGTAAAAACACAAGTGCAGAATGCAGTGTCAGTAGCAAGAGAAGTCACTACCTTGATTGAGTCAAGCCATACCCAGTGGGGGTCAGTTAGCATGGCCTTGTCCTGGGGGGTTCAGCTAGCATGGGAGTCTCCTCCCTCATTTTAAACCAGAATTCCAGTAACTCTTCACAATTCCCTCTAGGTTCCTGTATAGACCTCCTGCTGCTAGACTGGTTAGAGGTGCTGTCACTGATGTCATGTGGGTCTACAGCTTCATTCCCAGCTCACCCTTCTAATGCCGCTCAACAGCCTCAATCAAGATTGAGCTTGAAGCTTGAAATAGGGTGGTACTGTCAGTCTGGATTTTATATTTCAACTCTGCTCTTAGTTGTTGGAGACTGGCCATAAACTGATTGAGTATTAAGCTTTAGGTTCAATTACTACTGCTAGGTCTCAAATGCCTTAATTAGTTTATTGCATAGTTCTTGTAAATTGTTAGCTTTTTAGTAAGTCATGGAATACAGGGTTATGGAAGATAGATCATAGTATAACTAGCTGCAACTGAGATTACACTTCTATATCCTGCCATGCTGCTGACTACGCTAAAAGTTAACCTTCAGATTAGAATATGACTGCTTGTTTGCCTGTGCAGAAATCTTTGTTGAGTTACACGTTACAAGTTTTCAAACTCAATAAAAGAACACTGGGCTTTTGTCTGAGGAACAGTTCAGTGTAAAAATTAAAATTGGGTAAATAGAGTGTGTGTGCAAAATATTTTTTCTTTCTAATATAGTTAGTTAGCCATAAATGTAATCTATAAAGGCTGGAGTGACTGGATGTCTAACATAATAGCCAGCCACTGGTGATGTTTGTCTCCAGTGTTAATAAATATACCATGAGTGTGTAGTCTCTGGTTGGTCCCACGTAGTTTGGACTCTGGGCTTATTGTCTACTTTGGTAGAGCGTGCTGTACCTAACTACTCTGCCAGAATGACCACTCTACTTCCTCTTCCCCCTAAAGTATGCTCATATAACCAAAACATATATACACAAAAAGAAATTGAGACAAGGAAAAGAGAGAGATACCAAAAAAAGGCAGTGCAGCTAAACTCTTAATTCACCCCTTTACAAGCTGGTTGGCCTGTCATGCAGTAACAAAAATGGAAGGGGTGCAGCTGTGTTAGGCCTGCACTGATGGGGCCCACTGATGCTCCAGTAGGTCTACTGTCTTTCTTGACATATAGTGTGGGACCCAAGGACTATAGGTCTCTAAAAAAGGTTTTAAATAAATTATATTACGCCATGGGTATCAAATGATTCCAGTTTGGAGGGATGGGGTTACCTGGCTATGTGATTAACACTTTACAACCAATGATAAAAACATCATAAATCAATGAATATGGACATAAATATTTTGAAATGTTTACGTTCCATAACCCCAGTCCTAATATTTAAAGTGAGTATGGTATTGCAGGACCACCAGTTTAATAATATAATCAGTCCTTTACATTAGGTTCTGTGTTTAACATCATCATCGCTAAATAACTTAGTTAAGAAATAGCTATGTAGTCAACTGTTCAGCCTGTAGGTTTTATCTTTGCCCAGATCAAATCATTTTGGCACACATCAAAAAGATGTATTACAGGAAAATCATATTTTCTACTTCAACCTATTAATATGAAACTTTCCCTTTTTATTTACCACCAGTTTAAACATACTTACTGTAAAAAGGTGTTGAAGTCTGATCTCCTATTTTTAGTTCACAGCTTAAAAAACGAAAAACAGCTAATGTATTGTTTCGGAAACAAAGCCTTCCTTATTTATTGTGGCAGGAAATACTACCCAAGTGTAACTGACTTGTGTAAATCTGTGCTTTGTAGTGTTATTGCATTTTCTCATTATTGCAACTCGTGAAGTTGGCTTATTTTATTCCTTCTTGTATACTCAACCAAACCCTCTTTGTGTCCTATTACATCTGTTAGAGTAACTGGGAAATGTAATAAATGTAAAAAAGTTTGCACTAGATCTTGTAACCCATAGCAACCAATTAACAGGTAGCATTTACTGGTTTAAAACATCAGCTACATTTTTGATTGGTGCAGAGATCAGGGTCAGGAGGCACAGCAGCCCTGTGCAGGTCATAAGGGCAGAACCTCGAGGCAGGTTGGGCCTCCTGAGACACCTAATTTGAGCTTCTAAATGATACGCAAGTTTGCTGGAAGATAGTGGGTAGGTGGTGGGATACCCATGGGCCTCTCCACACCCACCACTCTTGCAGGCAGTGCTCGATTCAAGGACCATGCCACTGTCTCTGTCCTCTGGAATGAAGTGCATACCTGTGGCAAGTTACACAGACTCATTATGCAAAGTGTAAACTAAATGGCCATAAAAATTTTATAATTTCAGTACACATTTTCTAATTGTACACCTTTTTTTCCAATAGTATACCCCAGCCACTGCCAATGGCAAGTTTCATTCCAAACAGTTAATTGAGTGTTGATCAGTGGAGGCATTCAGTCTTTTCTGCCCTAAGAGTGTGTAAAGGATGCATTCATGTCATGTAGCCACAGCTGTAAGTAATGCTCAACTATATGCGTGACCAGTTTAATTCTGCAGCTTTCATCTCAGGTTCAGTAGTTGACTTTTACAGGTTCAGTAGTTCTGATACTTGGTTGCAGAAACCAGGGAGGCTGCATCCATTATGCAGGTTGAGAATCTGTCACTCCTGGTTACTTCAAGAGCTGAAATTCTGCTTCTTAAATTACAATTTCAGCTCTTCTAATGAAGAGAGCCCAACACGCTCTCTGCGCTAAAGACCTCCCTCAACACTGGCAGAAACCAAGTGTTTGTTTTAACCCCGCTCCTTATTCAGAATGGTGAGAGAGTGTAGAGTGCTATGGGGTGCAGTTTGTCCCAAATAAAACTGTATATAAAACTATCCCTAATACACAGAATGAATGCCTCTCATGGTATATAGCTATTTTTGAACATATACACAGATAAAAAATATACAAAAGATATATATTAAAGAATGAGAACAAAATATTGTTAGTGCACAAAAGGATGTCATTATATTATAAACTCCATTCTGTACATTTTAACAATTAATTTGTCTCACAAATATATAACCTCCATGTAACAAACACACATATGCAAAGTTACTTACAGAATGAATTATGTAAAAAAATAACTTGGACATAATATATAATAGTGTAACTAACTAGTGCATGCCAAGCTAGATTTTTTATGACAAAATAGATATTTGTGACAGAAAGCAAGATTCCATAGTACAGGATTCATGTTTTCAACAAAATTAAAGTTAAACAGATAAAATAACCATTCTATGAAGCAATACTGTCAGTTACAAGAACAAAGCTTACTGGCCTGATTGTGTGGACATTTTGGTTAATGGCATTTCTGCTGTTTTGCCATTGTCTTATGATTCATATTCCTTTTCCTTTTTCCCTCTTCCTGTCTAAGCTGAGAGGAAACATGAAACAGCAACACCCACCTGCCATGTTGTAATAAATGTACTGTGTTTGTCTGAATGCTTTACCTGAACTAACACAGCACAATAATTTAATACACTACCAGCCAGTTTGTAAATATTTGGAGAGATTTCCAGAGATGTTGCCCATGGCAATCAGCCACTTCTCCAACATCTCCAGAAATCTCTTCAGATATTTATCTTCAATGTTAGTAAACATGCTCACTATTATCTTGCGGCCTAACTCTAACATCATTATAATAGGCCTTATATCACTTCAATGATGTCTGATAAACTGTCAGAGTTATTTATATATTTTGTATGTTAGCCTCTAGTGTCTTCTCCCAGCTCTAATTTTGCACCAGTTAGCTTTTAGCACTCTCTTACTAATGTGCTTAGCTATAGTTCTACTACTACTTAATAGGTTTAGCCAGAGATGTGGGACTGATCATGTGCACACATTTTTATATAGTATGATGGGTGGGTCTTATGATAAGTCTCATAGTTAGCTGTAGTTCAACTACTACATAATAGGTTTAGCCAAAATATGGGACTGATCACATACCTCCCAACTAGGGTTGCCACCCGTCAGTATTTTACCGGCCTAGCCGCAAAAACACCTGCAAAGGCCGGGTCCGGTATTACAAATTTACCGGCAATGTAGCTGCGGGTAAATCTGTAATACTCATACTAAAGGCTACTACAACTACTACATAATAGGTTTAGCCAAAGCGTGGGACTGATCATGTGCACACATATATTCTGTATAGTATGATGTGTAGGACTTATGAGCAACCACTCCTGAGTACTGTGTGCAAACAAAAGGGGTCCTTTATGCAGGGGCAATTTTGGGGGATGATAATTTATTTATATAACACAGCAAGCTGCACAGTGCTTTACATTCACTTATAATGAGGGGCACAACTAGGGTTGCCATGTTTTCAGGAAAAAAATACTGGCCTTCCTACATATTTATCTTGTTTCCCTATTAATAACATTGCGATCAACCATCATTTTTACAACACTAGGGCAGAGAGCACAACTGCGCACATGTCACACACAGGTTACACACATGTCACATGTCAGAAATGACAACACCCAGAATTTAAAAAAACAATTGGGTCTGATTTGTGTCAACTTACAAATGTAATTTGTAATTGTGTCAGGGTTGCCACCTTTTGACTTTTGTAACACAAGGCAGGGGGCGGGCTGTTATGCAATGGGGGTAGGTCTTGCTGCAATGGGGTTGAAGCCATGATATCAGGGGCAGGCAGGGGCAGAGACCCCCTCTCTCAATAGTACCAAAGTAAAAGAAAATTTGTCGATACTCGGGCACATTGGGCATGTTACAGGGAGGCGTCACGGGGACACGGTGGAGGGCCATGGACAGCAGTCCAAGTGGGCCCTGGGGCCCCTAGTCCAACCCTGGGGGCAAGGCAATGCCTTGGCAATGGCCTGATCAACACGTCAATCATAGTGAATCCTGCCTGGTTTTTTTTCTGGTTGGAAAACTGGGCAGGCAGTTTTGACCAGGACAGCCCTTCAAATATCTGTGCTGTCCAGGTCAAAACTGGACAGGTGGCAACCCTAGGCAAATCTCACCCTGGCAACTGAAATTGCACCTGCATTTTGGGGAATGTGATGAATTGTGGTTAAAAAAACATGGCAATTGTGGTCGTAAATGACCCCTAAAGTCTATGTAGTACAATTAGTGATTAGGGACAGTGTATAATTAATACTGCCAAACATGAACTGCGCAGATCCTTCCCCAGTGGCAATCCAGGTGCATATCATACAATAATATAATTTAAAAAAATGTATTTTCCATAGAGTGAATAAATTATGATCCCCTAAAATTGCCCCTGCCTTAATGACCCATTTTGTTTGCACACAGTACTCAGGAGTGGCTGCACATGATCAGTCCCACATCTGTGACTAAAACTATTATGTAGTAGTTGTACTACAACTATCTACGAGATATCCATCCATCATACTATACAGAATGTATGCACATGATCACATACCTCACAACATTTTGGAATGAAAAACAGTGACAAAAAAATGCGTGCTCATAGCTCGGTAATTTTTACCATGCCCATTTTTGTGCCCACACCCCCCTAATTACCATGTTCGTGTTACAAAATTTGGCAGGTTATGAAAGTTTGAACATATTTTCTGCAAATTTTTCCGTTATTAGTTTTGCTTACGAAGGTGAATTGCCCTTTAAGCTGTAAGTCTAACTTCTCCCAAGAGAGATTTGCTTATCTCAGAATTATAAAAAGTAAAAAATTGTTGCACCTACTGGCTGTTCTGGGCTCTCTGCCAAAAGCCAATTAAGTTACAAACTTTGTTTCTTTTTCTGGCTGTTCAGTGCAAAGAAAGTCAGGACTTTCCAGTACAAATGCGGAACTGGGGGTTGAGCTGTCAAAAGCTGGACTGTCCCGTTGAAAACAGGACAGTTGGGAGCAGTGTTGCCACCTTTTAAAAATATTTTTACTGGCAGTGGTGGGAAGAAAGGGGGTGTGTCGTGATGTCAACGGGGGAATGTCATGACGTCAAAGGGGGCAGAGCCACAACCCCCGATTGGCCCGACCCCGAAAAACGGTAAGTTTTCTGCAGATTGGGGGAGGGCCAAGGGCCTTTAATATAAGTATTACAGATTTAACGGCAGCTACATTGCCTGTAAATTTGTAATACTGGCCCCAGCCTTGGCCAGTGTTTTTGCGGCTAGCCCGGTAAAATACCGGCCGGGTGGCAACCCTAGTTGGGAGGTATGTGATCAGTCCCATATTTTGGCTAAACCTATTATGTAGTAGTTGAACTACAGCTAACCATAGGTGGAGGGTGATTTTTTTGTTTGGGTAGGCTAAGTCTAAGGGTTCTTACACACAAGTGTTTTTACCTGCGCTCCCCTGTGTTGCATTTTGCTGTGTTCAGCCGCAGGGGAGCGCAGGTAATGCTTTTCAATGAGGCTATACTAACACGAACGCATGTAGGTGCCGAAAGCAGGAAAAATGCAGCATGTTGCGTCTGAACCTGCGTTTGGCGCCTACATGCGTTCGTGTGAGTACAGCCCCATTGAAAAGCATTGAGTGCATCTATACCTGCGCTCCCCTGCGGCTGAACACAGCAAAATGGAACGCAGGGGAGCGCAGGTAAAAACGTTTTTAATTTTTTTTCTTTGAAAATTTCTTTCAATTTTTCATGCAAACAGTTTTGGGAAGGCTTAGCCTCCCCAAGCCTTAATGAAAATCCGCCTATGCAGCTAACTATGAGACTTATCATAAGACCCACACCTCATACTATACAGAATGTGTGTGCACATAATCAGTCCCACATCTATGGCTAAACCTATTATGTAGTAGTTAGGGTCACCACCTGGCCATTTTTTTACCGGCCTAACCGGTATTTTTGATGAATAAGCACAGTACATTTATTACAACATGGCAGGTGGGTGTGGCTCCTCTCAGCTTAGACAGGAAGAGGGAAACAGGAACAGGAATACAATGAAGACAATGGCAAAACAGGAGGCATGCCCATAACCAAAATGTTAATTTTGTTGAAAGGATGAATCCTGTACTATAAAATCTTGCTTTCTGTAACAAATATCTATTTTGTCATTGAAATCTAGCTTGGCATGCACTAGTTAGTTGCACCATTATATATATTTGGTCTAAGTTTTTTTTTTACATAAATCATTCTGTAGGTAACTTTGCATATAAGCGTGTCTGTTACATGGAGGTTATATATCTGTGAGACAGATTGACTGTTAAAATGTACAGAATGGAGTTTGTAATATAATGACATCCTTTTGTGCACTAGCCATATTTTGTTCTCGTTCTTTAATAGAAATAAGTCTTTTGTATATTTTTTATCTGTGTATATGGTCACAAATAGTTATATACCGTGAGAGACATTCATTCTGTGTATCAGGGATAGTTTTGTATACAGAATGTATTTGGGACAAACGGCACCCCATAGAGTGCAGGCCCAAGGCAATCTGTGAGTTCCAGCAAATGCCAGAGGGGCTGCTGTAAGGTTCCATAGACAGTTACTATTTATTGGGCTGGTGGGGGGCTCTTTGGGTCTCTGTGTACCTGAAATGCTAACGCCTATTTGCATGCAATTAAACTCTGGAGAACCAAATTCAGTGTGTCTTGTCTTTATTTGCACAACATGTTTCGGAGGAACACCTCCTTCATCAGGTGCTTGTTACAAAGTATAAAGTATAACCTCCAGAGTTTAATTGCATGCTGATTTGGAAGAATTGTGGCTTGACGGTGCCATTTCTCTGTTTGAGATACCATATACTGAGTGAGCGTGGGACCACCAGAACTTTTGGATAAAGTCTTGTAAAGCCTATTTGTCAGTTCAAGCCTGGTAGTGAGTGACAAATGCCAAAAGTTTAATGGTGGCCCCATGACAAGATATGGAATTGAACAGGAAGAACTTTGGTTACTAACATGTGGTGTAGTTGGTGGCAAATCTGTTCTCCGTCCCTAATCAGAAACATGTGTATGCTGAAATACATCATGATATTTATTTGTGATTTTTATGTTTACCCTTCCAAAAAATAACTTGTTTAGAACTGCTTGCTTGCACAATTCAATAGAAAAATCTTGGAAATAGTGACATACTATGCAAAGAGTTCTTTAGCAGACTTGGTGACATAAAAATCCTTTGAAGAGCCAAATCAATCCCATTGGCTTCCAGATGGAATGTTCTGTGGTTAGACAATATATTGTCTAATGGTATACCATTCAAGGACAGACATAACATAGTATTCATGACGAAACAAGCATCTAATCACAATGTTCTCAAAGCAAAAACAAATAGAAATATCAGTAACAGGTGGTAAAAAGCGAATATAATTTTTTAAACATTAGCACTTCTCGATTTTGACATAAAAACCTTACATATGTTCTGCTTTATCCTTGCAGTTGGGCATTTCTGCATTTTGTTTAATTTTTTATCATATTTATATATATAACACAATGAAATGCAGCTCATCCCTTTTTATTGGGCGTACATGGGTATGGCAACCCAGCACTGCAACATATAACCCCCTAGAGGAACCTATTTTTGCACAACTGAACTGTAACTTGACGCACCCCGTCAAGGCAGTGTCCATGATTCGGTCCTAACTAAGTGAAGAAAAGTATTATTATTATTATTTGGGGGGGGGAGAAAGACCATACCTGCTTTTCTCTTTATTTAGCATGATCTCTTCCAAAGACACCATTAAGCGGGGGTTGGGAGAGCAAGTATTGAGGAGAGAGCCACCTCCCCAAAGGATCTGCGGGAAAAGGTAATCACACTCTATAAAACAGGAAAGGGATAAAAGAAAATATTAAAGTAATTGAGAATGTCATTCAGCAGTGTTCAAACTCTCATTAAGAAGTGGAAAATTAGGGGTTCTGTTGAAACCAAACCAAATACAACAAAAATTTCAGCCACAACTGCCAGAACAAATTGTTCGGGATGCAAGGAAAACCCACCAATAACCTCAGGTGAAATACAGGACTCTCTGAAAAAATGTGGTGTGGCTGTTTCAAGATGCACAATAATAACTTGAAGAAAGATGGGCTGCATGGTCGGGTTGCTAGAAGAAAGCCGTTACTTACAAAGTAAGTAATGTAAGTATCCTGCTTATAATATGCCAAACAGCACAGAGACAAGCCTCAAACCTTCTGGCACAAAGTCATTTGGAGTGATGAGTCTAAAATTTAACTTTTTGGCCAAAACCATAAATGCTACATTTGGAGAGTCAACAAGGCCTATGATGAAAGGTACACCATTCCTACTGTGAAACATGGTGGTGGATCACTGTTGTTTTGGGGATGTGTGAGCTACAAAGGCACAGGAAATGTGGTTAGAATTGCTGGCAACATGAATGCAGTAAGTTATCAAAAAATACTGTGGAAAATATGCATTCTTGAGCCCGGAAGCTGCGCATGGGACGTACTTGGACATTCCAACATGACAATGATCCAAAACACAAGGCCAAGTCATACTGTCATTGGCTACAGCAAAATAAAGTGAAGGTTCTGGAGAGGCCATCTCAGTCTCCTGACCTCAATATCATTGAGCCACTCTCGGGAGACCTCAAACGTGCAGTTCATGCAGGACAGCCCAAGAATTTACGGGAACTGGAGGCTTTTGCCAGGAAGAATGGGCAGCTTTACCATCTACGAAGATAAAGAGCCTCATCCACAAATACCACAAAAGACTGTCATTGATGTTAAAGGGGGCAATACACAACATTAAGAACTGGGGTATGTAAACTTTTGATAAGGGTCATTTGAGTAGTTTGCGTAGTGATTATGATTTAAAAAGAGTAAACACATTCATATTCTCTGAAAAATGGTTATGAAATCATCAATTCTGCCAGGGTATGTAAACTTATGAGAACAACTGTATATACATCCGTTCTGGGTATGCTTAAAACCACTAGGATATGGCTCAACGTGTCAGGGCAAAATTACCTAAACATCCCAAAAGTTCATGTTGCCAAATATACAGTGATCACACCTTAACTCTTGCAGTTTTATTAATACTAATGAGTATAACCTTAAGTTCACTAGTGAGTCCGATAATGTATCAACAAACTATTTAGATTTGTTATTGAAGGTAGAGGGTGATCAAATTGTCACTGACCTCTATAGGAAAGCCACTGATAGGAATTCCTTATTGCATGCATTGGACATTGCATTGGACATTGGACCAGTGGACATTGCAAAAAATGGATCAACAATATTCCTTATGGCCAGCTATTAAGAGCAAGAAGGAATTATTCCACTGATATCTTGTACAAGAATCTGGTCCAAATCTTGGAGGAAAGGTTTCATGACTCAGTTCTTATCTTAATTTATTGTTACTAACTAGTGATGATAGTTTTTAGCTTATCAATCTTAAGAACATAAGAACATGTTTGAATAAATATGCATACATTTGCATTTTTAATGGTATGGTCAAAACTGCAAAACATTATTTGATTAACTGTTATAATCACAATACACTGTGAATTGCTTATAATATGTTTATATGTTTATTGGGTATTTTCTGCTAATGATGAAATTTTAGCATCAACTTGCGGGTAACTATGTCACAATAAATGTACATGGGTAAGTGTGGAACAGGGAGAAAGCAGCACCAACATGATTAACAAGGACTGATGCCCCCATCCAAATCCCTACTTTCATTTTCCCCTGCACCACCAGCAGGGCCGCCATTAGAAATGATGGGGCCTTGTACAACAACATTTTTGGGGTCCCCTGGGCCCCAACCTCCCGAAGCACCCTTGCGCCCAAGCCCCACCCCAGATCCGCCCACACCACAGTTAAAACACCACACAGACATCAGCGCTAAAAAAGTAATCCCCCTACACACACAAGTTATAAAAAGCTATTGATGGTCAGGGCACCCAAAAAATATTGGCGCCAGGGCCCCCTTACAAGTATAAAAAAAATTGTGCCCCAAAGAATGTTTTTTTAAAAAAAACATTGGTGCCAGCTATATGTAGAGTGACAGTGTGATGAAGTCTAAGGTGGAAGTGGCATGAGACACTGTGGGGTGACAGCTACATGTAGAGTGGCATTGTGATGGATACTAAGATGGCAGTGAGACAGAGGTGGAGAGGTGTATACTGGATGAAGATTAGGCAGTGGGTGACATTTGAGTATATAGTGACAACAGGATGATGACTAAGGTCAGTGGTATCAGTGGAGGCAATGGGGTGAGCTATGTCTGGAGTGACATTGGAATGATGCCAAGTGGGCAGAGGTATGAGTGGTAAGGGACCAGCAGTGGGTGGGAGACTTGATGCAGTAGTAGTGGAGACATTGCTAGCTGGTTGGGCAGGCAGTAGGTACTGGAAATGAGCAGCCAGTAGCTAATTGGGCAGGCAGTAGGTAAATGGTCCGGAAGCTAGTAGCTGCGACTGCAGTTGTACAAGAGGTGAACACCTTTGTGCTGGAGGCAATTTTAGGGCACAGAATGGTAGTAAATGTGAGAGCAGAGGTGTTACACTGTCAAGGAGAGTGCTTTCTCTCACCAGTATGCCTGCCGCACAGTTCAGCCGCTGGACACACACAGTCCTCCTCAGCTCAACTACCTCACAAATGGAGACGCCCCCACAAGCTCACTACAAATCCACAGCTAATTTTTAGAGAGCGCCGCCCACAACTCGGCTAGATCCCACTGGCCGTCAGGTAACGCCCCTCTGAGAACACCGCCCCCTTGTCTTTAATAGACTCTCTCCTTAATGGCACGAAGCGCGCGTCTTATCCATGTTTAGAAGCAAACTCCTGAAATATGCTTCACGGCTGTACGGGACTTAAAAAATGGCCACCAAAGCTTTGTCACTGTCAAGGGGTGCCCGGCTCTTTCAAAAGTGCAGCACTGCTGGGCCCCCCTTCAGGCCCGGGCCCGGGACACTTGTCCCCTCTGTCCCCCCCGATGGTGGCCCTGACCACCAGCTCACTTTCGGCTCCCATTATAGATCCTCACTGTTCCTATCAATAATATAATAAAAGAGTGTATAGTTTAGTAATGTGAATGTACCCTCTTCCTGTGACTTAAAAGTACTAAGCTGCATGTTTAATTAAAACTCAAATAAAACATTTGAAAAAAATGTTAAATACTGTTTAGTATGTAAGAGGCATAGCTTGAGGTTCATGGACTAATATGCCAATTCAATACAGGGCCCTATGTGAGAGCCCATTGCTTTATAGAGTCTGAATTTAAGGGACAGATTGAAACTCAGGGCTGGAATGGGAGGAAAAAGCAGCCCTGGCAAAAGTATCAAAGTAGCCCATGTATTCACACGCATGCAAAGCATGATATATATTTCCAACCCCAAGGTTAACTAGAACTAGTGTTAATTAATTGATATTTTAAAAATCCATTACCTTATAATCCCCAGCAATATTATACACCCTATGTGCTGGAACTGGTCCTTGCAACAAATATCTCCCCCTAGTTTATATCACAACTATTCTATCAGATGGATTAGTGACCCTATATACAGTATATTAAAATTTTTCCTTTGTATAACCCCAGCTAGACCATGCAACCTGGCAGATAATAGGATTTTAATTACCATGTGTATCACAGGGCCAAAGTGTGACATATTTGAAAAGACTAGGCCAGGGATGCCCACGACGTCGATCTCGGTCTACCAGTCGATCGCCGTCCTTTTACTGGTAGACGGCGACCTGCCCCGCATCTCCAGCCGCACTTCCTGGTTGTGACGTTTAGACGCGCAACCAGGCAGCAGTGAGTTCTGAGAAAAGAGCGCGGGGAGGCAGAGCACAGACTTTGAGCAGCAAGACACAGAAGGTAGGGCTAAGCACCTAACTGGGACACAAAAGGGAGGT
>CM044431.1:86925934-86961559 GCA_024363595.1 Xenopus borealis | reverse complement strand
AGTTTATATTACTGTTGTGTAATGGCTGCATGAACCTGCTAATAAAGCACTGTTATACTCATCCTTGGCTATCAAAACACAACAATAGGCTTGATTCCAGAGCACATAATGGATTTATAAAGCAAGGTATTTCTTACTAACCAGGGTCTACACCTGAGCACAGAATTCTAGAAGGACAAGTCAGGCAATGTGACTCCCTACAACACAAAACAACTGAAGAGACTGAACCAAACCATCTTGTAACTAAGATACTTTGCAGTGTGCGGAGAATGTCTTACAACTGATTCTAAAACCCTATACATAGTAACTCAGGTGTGTCTCCATACTGTAGGCCTGGAATTAAAGGAACAGTAAAACCAAAAAATTTGAGTGTTTTAAAGTAATGAAAATATCATGTAGTGTTGCCTTGCGCTCTTAAAACTGATCTGTTTGCTTCAGAAATACTACTATAGTTCATATAAACAAGCTGCTAAGTAGCAATGGCGGAAATTGAAAAACGGCTATATGGCACAGGATAAGTAATGGATAACAGATAACATTATGTTCTACAGAGCTTATCTGCTGTGTAACTTGAGCCTTTTCTCCTTTGACTAGTTACCCCCATGGCTACACAACAGCTTATTTATATAAACAATAGTAGTGATTCTGAAGCAAACACTGCAGTTTTACCAGTGCAGGGCAACACTACATTATATTTTTATTACTTTAAAACAATAACATTTTTTGATGTTACTGGTCCTTTAAAACAAACTGAGTCAAATTCTAAATCTAAATGAATAGGTGGCACATTCAGGTACAATTTTCTCAAATGATACCCATGAGAACTCTACAGATGGGGGCAGATTTGCTAAAGGGCCAGCAGTACCGTTTTCAGTCACTTCGCCGATTCACTAACAGACTTCGCTAGCGAAGGAGATAGACGCTAGCAGTGATTCGCACTCTAACACCAGGCGAATTTTCGCTCTGGCGAATAGACGTAACTCCGCAAATTCACTAAGATGCGTAATTTACGGAACGCTACCTCTTTCACCAGCTCAGACCTGGAGAAGTGCATTGGAGTGCATTGGAGTTTTCAGTTACTTACATAATATTCTGAGTTTAAATTTCTTCTAAGTTCAAAAAACGCTGGTGACTTTTCATATTTTCAGGGTGTTAGGCTGCAAAAGGCATAAAAATGTTTTTGGGTACCCGGTTTCCCTCATACATTTTCTTACATGTAACAACTCTATTGACTTTAAGGTTCCCAATCCCTGGAAATGTCTAGGTATCAGTGTAAATGTAATGTATAAGCTGCAACATGTAACTTAAATAGCTCCATTCCACTCTAAATTTCCTGCGGTATGCAAATTAGCCTGATCGCAAGATTTCTAGCGATGTTGCTATAGGCAGAATTGAAAGCTAGCACATCTTCGCTTTAATTTGCTGGCTCTGCCGAAGTAATGCTAGTGAAAATTTGCATTGTTCGTCATCCAGGACGAAACTTTGCAACTCTGTAAAGTTTGAGCGACATTTCACCAGGCGAAGTGATGCGATGGCTGCGAAGCCGTCGCTGACAAAGTTTTGCCCTTTAGTAAATCTGCCCATGGAATTTATGGGTTAGAAAGGCGATGCACAGATTAGTGAAATTCGAGATAAAAATCAGTATATAGTTCCCTTGCATATGTTTGTTTTCATAAATGTAAAAATAACAGATAAATGTTTCCATGACATTTTTCCTTCTCTAAAAAGCAACATATGAAAATAATCTTTCCATATTTAGTGCAAACTAGTCTAACAAGCCTTGTCAACGTCACATTCATTGATCAAAGTACAGTGTCACTTGTGCAATCAGTCTCTGCCTCATGGCCTGCATTGTTAGTACTGCAGCAAAACAGCACACATACACACACAAGCTTCTTACACAACAATGTAAGCCTCAAAAAGTTTGTTGCATGAGTATTGCATGATCATAGTCTTACTAATGTCCCATCAGCTTCTGAAGCGATTCTACTGTAAAAACATGTGTAGACAAGAATTCTCTCTTATAGTACAATAGAAAATAACCATGTTACTGTTTCATGACTCAACAGTAAATTCCCTGTAGTAGTTTTTTCCAGTGAAATCCACTAGCTAAAAAATGAAATCACTCCTCTCTGCTACTAACTGAATTCTATCAACAATACATTTGTGACACATTTAGACTGAAGGTGGTCATGTAATTGGAGAGAATCTGCTGTGGTAAAAAAAAAACAACACTAAAAATCTACTAATGTCAGTAACATAGAAACATACAAACGACCATCAAGTTCAACCTTTTCACTCTATTTTAACCTGCCTAACTGCAAGTTGATCCAGAGGAAGTAAAAAATCTGAAGCCTCTCCAATTTGCCTCAGAGGGGGAAAAAAATCCTTCCTGACTCCAAAAGGCAATCAGACCAGTCCCTGGATCAACTTGTACTATGAGCTATCTTCCATAACCTTGTATTCCCTCTCTTGTTAAAAAGCCATCCAACCCCTTCTTAAAGCTATCTAATGTATCAGCCTGTACCAGCTGAGTTGCTCTTCTCTGTACCCTCTCTAATACAATAATGTCCTGTTTGAGAGTGATGGAGACCAAAACTGTATGGCATATTCTAAATGGGGCCTTACTAGTGCTCTATACAGTGGAAGAATGACCCCCACTTTTAATACAGCTCAAGACCTTATTAGCCCTTGATGCTGCTGATTAGTTACATGCCATTATCATTTAGTGAGAAATGTATGCATGATTAACATGGGTAAGCCTATCACAATCTTTGCCAGTAGCACTAGTATAGTCTCAAGGGGCTGCATGATTTTACTTGAAGCAATTGAAAGGCTAGGAAAGGAGAAGGCATTTTCAGAAGACTACAGGCAAAAAATGCCAGTACTCTTAGTGATCATAAAAGTGGCGTTAATGTAGTGTATGGATAAGGCAAACAGTCATACTCCTGTTAATTCTGACAGATATACAGAGATTTATATTTCTTGAACAAAAACTGATGATGTATACCTTCTGTATAAGTTAAACAAAAACATAGTAGTAATTAGGATATATTTTGATTTAAATTAAAAAGAAGGTAGGCATAGGACTGACTTCAGTCTTCAGTTGTGTTGGGAGGTTTTTAGGGAAAGGATCACATCAACAAGCCAATGTCATCTTTACCTCATTGATAACAGTCAGACAGGTCCACTGGAGGACCCCATTTATTAGCAGATAAGCCGCTGACATCTGCCTGTGTATGCCTACCTATATTCTTATTTTTTGAAGCCCATTTTGAGTAACAAAGTCTACAAGGCAAATGCATTGTATTTGTATATGAGCTAGGATCAGTTCAGCACATATTGTGGCTGAGCTTCAGATATGTCAGCCCTATTTTTGAGAGTCACATTGAACAAGGGATGTGGAATGTTGAAATAGAACATGGCTTGGGGTGTAACTAAGCTTCGTGTAGTGTGGGTGCCCAAAAAACCTCCTGAATTTAGGGCTGGTGAAATTGCATCTCTGGTGCTCCTATATTACAGGGGTGTAAAATGGCATAGAGGCTTCTTCATGATAAAAAAAGTGTTTTGTAAACACAACAGATAAACATGTTGTGTGTAAATCAATAAGCTTCCTGTTTGAAAAATAGAAACCCTCTACGTAATACTGTAATTTTGTATCATTTAGTACAGTTAGTATGTGACATAGCTGTAGTTTTACCTAGTTAATATGTATTTGCTTTTATCAAGAAAGTGTGGAAAAGTGTTTGATGACACCCCGGTAATTGACACACACATCTGATCACATATTTGTACTGCTGGTGATATTCAGCAAGCATGGTACAGATTTCTCAACATCAACCCTAGCTGTGCTACTAAGACTCTCTTAAAATCCCATATTTTGCAGCAAATGTCCCAGACAATACTGTTAGTTTTAAGAGACCGGTTTCTAACCTGTTTTTCATCTGTTGAGTTTTCTGATTAATCGTTTGTGGTTGTTCTATTTCCAGGACTTAAAATCCTGTAATTATTTTTACCTTAATTACAACAGGATGAGCAAGTTTTACAGTATGAGAAAAGCAAGAAATCCTGTTTTTGATGGACCTGTATTATACAAAGCCATTACTTACAAGCTGGTGAATTATTTATGCAGGAATGTAATAAATCCTTGCCCAGCATTCCTACATATTAGCTATGCCCTTTATTATTGTGTATGTGGATATACCTATGTGTAATGTGCTAGTAATGTCTGGGCCCTGCAATGTTACAATTAGAAAATGCCATGTCACCTTTCTACTTCTATATAGTAGGGCCCAGTAAAAAAAGGGTGAAATCAGGGATAACATGTTCTGATCATTTGGGTCAAAGTCCCAAACAAGCAGACATTGCTTTCAGGCAGGCAATGCTACTAAGATTTAGTAGTGCCAAGTGTCAATTTGTAAGAATAAATTGGGCTACACTTATTAATCAAATCCAGTTATTTTCCAGGAGAATTTGCAGATAAGTACCTATAACTATAACCCCTTATGGATTATTTCAGTGTCTGAAACAACAACCAAGCATTTTAATGCAATCCAAATCAATGGGAGACTAACAAGTAGGTAGGAGGAGGGCATTGAGAGCAGTGTGGCTATGAAATGACTAAATCCATATATATCAGGCCAGCTCTGGGATCTGATCAAATTGGATCGCTAGGTGTATACATTACAGATGTAATTTAATGTAAATTCATTTTATGCTATGCATTTGAGATTGAAAACATGTAGGCTACTTATACCCTTCATGACACTATTATAAATTAATGTTTAAAGTACCTAGGCAAGGATACTCAAGAATAATAGATTACTCTAGCAGGGCCAAAGCAAAGAGCAAATAGGGATTTTTACAAGTGACAACTGCAGTGTAGAATTCTCTACTAGTTGAATATTGCACATAGTCTAAGCCTACATAAACCTAAATCCAGTGTTTATTTCTATAATCTGTGTGTAACATATGCCATGTCCTTCATGACACTATTATAAATTAATGTTTAAAGGAGAAGGACCTAGGCAAGTGTACTCAAGAATAATAGATTTATCTAGCAGGGCCAAACCTAAAGGAGCAAATAGGGATTTTTACAAGTGACAACCGCAGTTGTAGAATTCTCTACTACTTGAAAATTGCACATAGTCTAAGCCTACCTAAATCCAGTGGTTATTTCTATAATCTGTCTGTAACATATACCGTGTCCAAGTTTTTTTAATAAATAATTATGTTAAGATAAGGTGAAAATGAAAAAGAAACAATATATGTATAGTAGAACAACTCCAGTTTCCTTGGACAATTTCTCTTTGAAAGGATTAGCAACTGTCCCTAAATGCAATATTAGGGGTTAGTTTACTTACACTGAACTAAATTGCATCAGAAAGTCATTCATAGCATCTCATTAAACAAATCAGCTTTGTTCAACCAGCTTTATTCAAAACAATAAAAGCAAATATGTCATTGGTTGCTATGGGTTATGGCACCTCTAACTATGCCAAGGTGAGTTTAAGAGTGGATGGCAGAAGAATTTTGTGCACAGCAAAGAAGAAATAAATACTCTGTAAGGTGAAATCTCACCACCACAATCAATGAATATGAATGGATATAAATGGTATAATAAAAGAAACATTAGAGGTCATTTACAAAGACCCATGATGAAAGTGTAAGAAAACTGAGTGCATCTCTGTGTCTCTGCACTTCCAAATCAATGGCATAGCCCTGCTGCAATTCTACTACCTGCAATGCATGGAGCAAAATGCAAAAACATAATGGATTTTGTCCATTATTTTTAACTTTGCACCCTGCCTGCAGCTGTATCATACTGGCGATCATTAAACTGAACTCTGAAATATTACTGGCAGTTCTTATTTCCCATGTAATATTTAACAGGGTATATAACAGACTATTGACTTTGGAGAGTGGAAAAGCAATTAAATATAAACTGATAATTTATCCGGCCTGATATATCATGACCATGGTTAATTTTTCTGACAGTTACGATAAAATGGACTTGGATTATGGGGAAAACTGTCCACTTGGCAAGCAAAATAGTGAATTATTTCTCAGCTGTCTGCCAGCAGCCAGCTACATTTTCTGGGTTTTTAACATGAGCAGCGTTTAGAATATTCACTCTGCTAATGCTTATAAGCTTTGCTTTCTGCATATTCTAAATGTCAGGCGAAACCAAAATCATTGTTCCTGTTTTCAATTGGTTGTATTATTTAGGCACCCAGAGAAAGTGGAGATGAACTGTCAGGTGAAATAGAATATAATAAAGCAGAAGGATGAGAATCAGAGACTAGGTCTGTGTGAGAATCTTGTATCTCAGCAGAAAAGAGCTGTGTCTTTGTGCTAACAACCCAGTTGCTGAGTGTTTCATTCAAAATTTGATACGGATAAGATGTCTCTCTGTACAGTGGAGAATTTGAGCTGCTCCTAAGTAGAATGAAAATAGCACACTCTGCCCTTTAGGGAGAACTGTGAGTGTGTTGTGTGTGTCACTGGTGTGTTTCTGTAATTATAGCTCTACAGTTTCTGGGATTGCACCACAACATACATGCAATTTTGTAAAAAAACTAAAATGTGCAGAAAGATGTAAATTGAGCCAGTGGTGGTTTCTAATTGGTTATCCCGAACCTCATAAACCATAGTGTTGTGGAATGATACTGGTTTCTTGGGTTATGTGACTATATACAAAAAACACACTAACCCAGAAAGTAATTTCTTATTATTATCATGTATTTATAAAGTAGCAGCATATTCTGCAGAGCTGTACAATAAATGGGTATACATACTGAACAAAGCAGCCAGTGACTGATAAAAGAGGAAATATCAAAAAAGGGTCACTGTCTATAAAAAGTATAATAATATGAACAGCATGAACTCATGTAGGAATACAGCAGTAACAACGAAGAATTGGATTGCACTCACACACAGCAAAATGTGCTTAAATTTTGTGTTTCATTTTCATGTAGGAATAACTCTAACAGCACATAGTTCACTCAACAATGGGCATTAAACAGAGCTAAACTGATCCAAGTTAGAAGTCATTAACAAAAATTAAATTGTTTTTATGCATGTAAATAAAATGTACATTTTATTATTATTATTATTATTATTAATAATAATAATAATAATAATCATCATCATCACAATAATAATACTACTGTTATCCTGCACTGGTCAAGAGTCTGTTCTTTAGAAACACTACTACAGATTATATAAATAACCTGCTGTGTAGCATGAATAACGCACATGTTTACACAGAAAATAACAAGCTCTTTATAATACAATGCTTATAGTTCTTACACAGGAGATTAAACAGAGCTTTGTACAGGAATGTAGAATTAAAACCTTCTCTGTCTTAAATAGGGTATTTGTTGGCAAGAAATACTTTATATGTAAGGGGCAGATTTACTAAATTCCCACAAAGAATTCAAAGTTCGATCGAATTTCAAAAAGATTCGAATCTTCGAATATGCAAATTAGGCAAATTCGACCATTGAATATTCGAATAATTCGAATATTCGAATTTAATTTTATTTGAATATTCGACTATTCGATGGGCGAAGTACTTTACATTAAAATTTTTATTCAACCACCTAGTTCACCAGATCAAAGCTGACGAATTGGGTATCATTATTTTTGATCGAATAAAAAAAATTTGATCCATCGAAAAAGTCGTTTGATTCGAACGATTAATTTAATTTTTCCTATTCGATTGTTCGACCAATCAAATTGCGGTAAAATCCTTCGACTATACTTCCCTAACTATTCCCATGGTCGAATTTCGAATTTTTTTCCATTCGGAATTCGACCAATAGTAAATCTGCCCCTAAGTGTTAAAAATATATTTTCACCGGTTCTTTAAAGGAAGTTCTTTTTTTAAACAGGCGTGTTTCCTTGTCATCCATTGATGCAGACTGGTGCATTGGTGAGATTGCTGCAGATCTTTACCTACAGGGAGAGAGACTAAAGCTGCACAAAAAAAAAAAAAATCAAGAACTATTATGTTTGTGTTTGTTCCTGTTTGCCTTATTACATAATTCCTATATTCATTTAGTGTGTCTGCATTTCCCCCACACAGAGCTCTAGGCTGGTAAACTACACCAGTAGAAATCACAGATGGGTGTTCCATAGACATACAGTATCAATCTTGCACATCTGGTCTGTGCCCAAAAGAATGTCTACATCCCTGTTAAATGCTACACAAGGTCAGAAGTGTTGGACATCAACAGATGCCTTTGCAAGCTACAGCCCCTGTTATTTTGTTACAAGAATGTATCTACAGCTATCTAGGATCCATAAGAAACTTGCTGGTCACTTTTAGTTGACTGTAGCCAAATAGAAAAGTCTGAACCGGTTCCGCTAAAGACATGTTTTTCAAGGTTTAGGGTAAGCAGAATTGGCTAGACTCTCCGTATCAATTTTTTAAAACCTGCCATACATTAGGGAAGTCCTGCACGCAAGGTTATGGCATGGACATCATAAAGATTCAAAACTTCCTTTGTTCCTTGTACTTTCAACTGAAAATGTTGCTATGGCAAAAGCCCTGCCTTTATTTACTTGTACTACTGAAGTTATTCTGACTAAACTGGTTGAGAATAGATTCCTGTACAGGTACAGATGGGCATTTGAAACTAACATGCGTGAAAGGCAACACATTTTACATATAATACTTAATTTTACATTTTAGGATGAGTAGTGTGTATTTATAAATGTAATGTACTGTGTTAATCTATTTTATTTAATAATAAAGATTATATCTGACCCTTTTTCTGTTGTACAATGTGTTTAGTGCTGCATAAAAGCCCGGACTAGCAATCTGTAGATTCTAGCAAATTCCAGAGGGGCTGGTGTCACCAGGGCGGGAACTAGGGGTAGGCAGAAGAGGCATGTGCCTAGGGCACAAAGGTGAAGGAGCCGAAGGGACATACCTCTTCAGCCTCCTTCCCCTAGCTCAGACCCTTACTTCCTCTAGCAGCACTGGCAGCTCCTCCTCTTCAGAGTGTGCC
This sequence comes from Xenopus borealis, assembly GCA_024363595.1. Lineage (NCBI taxonomy): Eukaryota > Metazoa > Chordata > Amphibia > Anura > Pipidae > Xenopus > Xenopus borealis. The sequence goes on along the minus strand of CM044431.1, from coordinate 86,952,542 downwards.
TGCGCTCTTCCGGTCACACACAGGCATCAACACTAACATCCTCTGTGTGGTCATGCGTACATCTGCGCATGCACTCACTTCTGCGCATGCGTTCAAAGCGCAAAATGCACACTTGAGGAAGAGTGACGTAGCCAGGTTGCCTAGGGCGCCCAGCAGGCTTGGCCCGGCACTGGGTGTTACTATTCATTGGGCTGGAGGGGCTGTTTTGGGCCTCTGTGAACTTGAAAGTTCTATGTTAAATCACAGTCAGTGGTGTCAGTGTTGGCCCTACCCCTAGAAAAAAATCTTCAAAGGGGCACTGTGCATGGCGATTCCATGACATACTTGGCCACAATAATGCTGGAATAGTGTGTGGGGGGGAACGACTGCTTTGTGAGTACAAAAACATGGTAATATGCACTTGCAGTCTTACATTTGTGTGTATATTTTAATAGAACTAAAATCTGTAATTGCCTAATACATGATGCCAGTACAGTCATAGCATATAATGCATGCAGACATTGTAATCAGAATATGTGGATTATATACACTGAGTTTCTCTCCCATTTCCCAGTAGAGTAGCCATAATGAACAACTAATAGGACTTCTTTATCTCCTCCCCACTGGATACAATAGTTCTGGGAAAAAACAGTAGCAGTAGCTTCTGAGGGCAGAGACGCACGCTGCAATTCGGGGAGATTAGTCACCTGGCTAAGAATCTCCTCTTCTTTGGGGCGACTAATCTTGCTGAACTGCCTCCCCTGCCTTCCCACTGGCTAGGATGAAAAGTGTCGGCGGGATGGCACTCAGAGCGCTTCGTTTTCCGAAGCTGCCCGAAATTGCCTCGTGAAGAAACTTCGGGAGACTTCGGAAAGCGAAATGCTCCGAGTGCAATCCCGCCGGTGATTTTCTAGCGGAAGAGGAGTCTAGAACATTATCTATGCATTCTCATTTCATGTTTTAGAATTAATGATGAGAAAATAATACCTGATTGATTACATTTCTGTTTCTTGTACAATGGGGTTGTTAATCAGTAATTCTGTGTCAAACCAAGCGTTATGTATAAATGCATATATAGTGAGATATTTAGTATGTGGGGGGAGGGAGGAAATGTATGGCACCCAGATTGAGAAAAATGTTTTGGTGTAGAATAGTTTTCCTGGTTGCGGCAGTTAGTCTTTCAACTAGAAGCCCCTCTGAAAGATTCAGTTGTGAGGGGTGCCAAAAATTGCCCAGGTTAACGTAAAAGGGGTAATTAGTTGTGTTAGAGATTTCCAATATTCCTGAACTTCTCCCCATAATTGTTGGATAATAGGACAAAGCCAAAGATAGTGTACAAGGTCAGCCCTAGGTTGTTGACATCTTAGGCATTTATCCTTGTTTGTGGTGCCTATGTGATGTCTCTGGAGCGGTGTCAAGTATGATTGATGTAATATCTGTAATTACATCTCCTGGAATTTACTAGTAGATAATGTTTGCATGGCTTTAGTATGAAATTGGAGTATCTTGGTGGCCTCTGTCTGTGGGGTTATATAGGTCCATTTACTTAAAGGGCACCTGTTGGGGCAAAATTGTACCGGTTGGGGGTTTCACAATTTTTTTTTTTTAAATGCCCTGCGCCAGCGCTAGCGGTCTCGCTTTGGGAGGGATCTCCCGGAGCTAGCAGCCGTCTCCCCACAAGTGCGCGTCTTACTGATGTCATGCACATGTGCAGAATGAAAAAGCGGTCACAATTTTGGCCGCTTTTCATTCTGCACATGCGAGTGTCGTCAGTAAGATGCACGCTTGTGGGGAGACCGCTAGCGCCAGCGAGGGGCATTTAAAAAAAAAATAAATAGTGAAACCCTCAACCGGAATGCAGGCTCTATTAGCCCGCACCTTTGGTTGGGGGTACAATTTTGCCCCAACAGGTGCCCTTTAAGAAATTGTTTGGGGTTTCAATAGGCAGTGTGGTCTTAATTGTTCGATAGATTTGAGATGTTCAATCGTACTTCTTCCGGGCCACAATGTATTTAGAGGGTTGTCTTTATCAATCTGGGAGAGATGTTGTATGTTTTTTGTGGCAAAGTGTAGGATTTGGATAGAAAGTAGGTAGTTGTGGGATAAAAATGGATATTTCTGGGTTAAATTTTCTTTGGTAAGTATTGTAAATTTATCTGTAGTTATGGCTTTTATCAGTGTTAGATTTTGATGTTGCCAGTTTATCAATGTTTTGTTGTTTTTCCCTATTGGGAAGTTTGCATTGCCTATCCATAAGGTATACGGAGTATCCTGGTGTGAGTTTGAATCTATGTCTTACTGTATTCCAAGCTTTGTAGGTATCTATGAATAGGGGGTGTTCGAGCATGTCCTGAGGGATGTTTTTCAGTGGAGAATGTAGTAGATAGTTAAGTGATAGGCCTCCTGTCAATGCTTTATCAATTTCTATTGACGTGTATATACCTCTATTGTGTATCCAGTCACCTGCGAAGCGTAAGAGTGAGGCATCATTGTAGTTGCGTATATTTGGGAAATTCACCCCTCCCAATTCTTTAGCTTGTTGCAGCTTGAACAAGCTTATCCGGGGTCTTTTTTGTTTCCATATAAAGCTACGAAATAATTTAAGTAATCTTTTATAGTCTGAGGGCTTTATGCTATATGGCAGCATCTGTAATTGGTATAGTATTCTAGGGAAGACTATCATTTTTATTAAATGTATTCTTCACAGAAAAGTTAAGTTCAATGTCTCCCATTTTTTAAGTTCTTGTTGGGTATTACCTATGGTGTGACGGATATTCAACTGGAATATATCCTTGTGCTTTTGTGGTAGTTTTATGCCTAGGTATGTTATGTGTGATGTCACTAATTTAAATGGGAATTCAGTCCTATTGTGTATTCTTTCGACTACCAGTTCTAATGCATCTGATTTAGCCAAATTTATTCGAAAGCCTGCGAATGTGCTAAAGAGTTGGATTGTGTTTAGTATTGTGGGTAATTCTGTTTGGGGCTGGTTGATAAATAGTAGGACGTCATCTGCAAAAGCTGTATTTTTTAATCTGAAGTGTCCTAGGGGCATCCCTGTAAAAGTTATGTTGAGGAGATGTTGTATTAAGGGGTCTAGTGCTATGTTGAATAGTAGAGGAGACAGGGGACGGCCCTGTCTGGTTCCTTGTTGAATACTGAATTTTTCTGAATTATATCCATTGAAAGTTTGGGGGGGTCACATAAGACCTTGAACTAATTAAACATGTAAGTCTTTTTATATGAGCGTGTGATACTCTGTCAAAGGCTTTATCTGCATCCAAATTTATTAACATACCGTGTTTTCTTTTTTCTAGGTTGCTATGGTAGAGTGTGGCTATAGCCTTTCGGATTGCTTGGACCGGATATCTATTTTGGAGGAAACCTTTTGTATCCTATTGGCCATTATTTTTGTTCTGGTGCATCTGGTGATTGGCGATAGTGTTTCAAAGTGATCTGACATTATTTTAGAAATGTCTTGTGTGTCTCAAGCCCATCCCTTGGATGTTTTAAGTTTTTGAATAAATGTGTTTGATTGTTGTCGTTTAACAATGTTTGCTAATAATTTTCCTGATTTGTTCCCCCAACGATAATATCTATTTCAAGAGAAGACGGCACTCTGATCAGGAACAAGTTTATTCTGGAATCCAAGCCCTATGCGTTTCGGGAGACAATCCCTTTATCATAGGCATGCCTATGATTAAGGGATTGTCTCCCGAAACGCGTAGGGCTTTGATTCCCGAATAAACTTGTTCCTGATCAGAGTGCCGTCTTCTCTTGGACTTTGTGGAGTGTTTTAGCAGGGGGGACGCTGCTGACTGAGCACCTGATTGGGTATGTTTGGAGCAGAAAAACAGAGTGGGCTCTGAGCGGTCACTTCTGCCTGTTAAATGATAATATCTATTTGCTGTGTGGCTCCGTTTCTCTTGCATTTGTTCTGTCAATAAAGTGTCAAAAAGTATCTTAGTATCTGTGTATTTCTTTTTATCTACCACTGAATTGGTAATTTTAAAGTGTTTATAGGATTGAGTAAGCTCCTTTTGTAATATCTGATATTTCCTGTCAAAGGACTTTTTCTGCTTAATCAGGTAAGATATTATGTGACCTCGAAGTACTGGTTTAGCTGTGGCCCAAAGTAGATTTTTGTTATCCCAATGTGATAAATTGTCATCAATGTAGTTGGCCCAATTTAGTTTGAGAAAATTTCTAAAGTCCTCATTTTGGAACAGGTATGCTGGAAATCTCCAATTATGAGAGTAGGGTTGTGGATTGGCTAGTTTTAGGGTCAATTTCAGCGGGGCATGATCTGAAACGTCTATGTTGCCTATGTTAGAGTCCTCCACTGATGTTAGATGTTTAGTCTATTCTTGAATGTGAATTATGTACTGCTGAGTAGAAAGTATAGTCCCTAGCCTCTGGATGTAGATATCTAAAGACATCCTGTAATTGTAAATGGCTACATAGAGTATGTAAAGGTTTGATTCTTTTCAGTGTATGCGAAGTAGGTGTACCTGATTTATCCATGTATGAATCCATCACCGTATTCATATCTCCTCCCAGAATCAATGTCGATGTCCCCCCAGGAGAAAAAGGATTGATTGTCAGTGTTAGGAGCATATACATTTACAAGGGTATAATTAGTCCCATTTATGTCTATGCCCATAATTATATATCTTCCCATCTTTGTACACTTTTCCAATCTTACTATTTAGGGATTTATATAAGATTATTGCTAAACCCCTAGATTTCGTTGTATAGGAAGCAGCTGTTATGGAACCCATCCATCTCCTGTGTCCTGTTTACGCCAATGAGTTTCCTGTAAAAAGGCTATCTGTACTTTTTCCCGTTTGAGATGGTCTAAAACTTTTTGTCTTTTAATCGGAGTATTTAAACCCCCTACATTCCATGAGATAATTTTAATATTGTTGAGGAATTAATCAGGTATAATCAGTATTCTCAGCTATACTGGCCATCTTGAATTATTCTATACCCTTCCTTGAAAAAGTGTATGGTTCGAGTTTAATAGAATGCCCGGTCTGGCTGTCCCAGCATGCTAGCCAGGGTCCAGGTTGGTGAAGGTTCTGATAAGGTATATTTTCCCTAGATCAATCTGTTTCTCCAAGTACCATGATAGAGTAACATAAAAAACATAATAAACATAAAAATTAAACAATTTACATAATTTAGAAGTTTGTGGCAGCATTCTCAGCTGTAATATTGCCACACCCGTGGACTCATAGAGCATTTAGATTCATAAATGCAAGTAACTCAGTTATTCAATTTAATGTATTCATCTTTATAATATATTGGGCTAGTTTTTCTACTTTACCTAGCCTATACACAAAGACCAGTATAAATTTGCCCTTGCCCAATACCTCTGATGTTGTGAAACCTATGTCAACTTAAAAGAAATAAGAGCAGTTATATTGTTTGCCTTTAAATGTAACGTATTATATTTACACGTACTTATTTCTATTAAATGAACACACATTCTCCTAAGGTTCAGTATATTTGTTTTATTTCAGCTGTGTTTCTGCTAACTGCTTATGTAAGTGAGGCTAAGAAGAGCAAGTATTTACTTAATTACTTCTAGCCTTCTTGCTGATTCACAGAAGGCTAAATAAAACCCATCTGAAGTTGTCACAAATTTGCCAAAAAGAGGAAAACATTCTGATCTGAATTGGCATAGTAGTTAAAGCATTAATAAAATAAAAAAACCAAAAATGTTATTGCTGTCAACTGATGTACTGTTTTTCTTCCAATAGTAATGCTGGTGGCTTTCCATCACATGGTTTAGCTGAAAAGAAAGAAAAAAGGAAATATGCAGTAATCATAATAGGACATGTATAAAGTCTGATAATAGCAGTAGCTTAGGAAAAGCACAATTGATGTTCTTTTGGTCTTTTTTGCCTTTAAAAGGTTGAAATTGATGGATTGCAAACAACCACATTGCGCCATCTCATTAAAAGGCTCTAATATGGAAATAATTGTTTTGGACTCATGAAGCTAGCATAGCTAAATATATAAAAAACCAACATCAAGGGTGGTTATTGTTGAAAAGTTAGAATCTACACAGTAGACCAAATCAGTGAACATTTCCCTAGCAAAAGACCTTCCAAGGCATTGCTATAACGGCAGCTGAAGCCTTAAATGTTGCTGGAGCAAGGGCTATTAATCTCATAAGAGTGGATAAGTGAAAGGGTGAACGTGTGGTATGATGAGTACTTTGACCAGGTCCATGAACCTTGAAATGATCTGTTTGGGCTTTTTTTTTTTTTTAGCAAAAACTAACATTTTTTGTGGAAATTTTTTTTTCATGATTTATTAAACCCTGATGCTGCAAAAAGCCTAAATCCACCATCTCCTGTCGAGGTCCTGTATAAGTCAGTGGGAAAGGGACCTATCTCAATTTGAAGTTTTGTGGTCCACGCTGGGTTTAGCCTGAAAATCCTACTTTTTCTGGGTTTTCTAGAAAAATTAAAAAGAATCGAGAAAAAAATTGAGCGATCTGGGTGTTCACACTATTTTATTGAGTTTTTCTGCGATTTGATTAATTTGGGTTGTTTTATTAATAAATAAGGTCAAATCTAGCCTGGTAGTTTGGTTGTGGTTTTTTTTTAACTAAAATATGGAATAAATTTAGATTTTAGTAAATAAACCCCTAAAACTAGCACTTCAGTGAGAGTAAAGAGATCCCAAAAAGGTTTCTCTGAAATGCAAAGAGGCCAGCAAGAATGGGAGGTCTATTGGATGCTTTATTTCCACTGACACCATCATTACACATAAAGGCCTTAACTGAGATAACAAAATTAGTTGATATCATAGACAGTTACCATAGGAAGTGGGGTGTTAAGATAAATGCTTTATATATTATATTGATATTACATGTACAGTATATATTGATGAAATATATTTAGAGTTTTCTAAATAGCTTGGTATTGCTCCACATCACGTTTTGGTGCATAGAATCAAAGTACTAGGTCTAGGGGAGTGGTTACCAAAATGTTAAGTTGGTCCACCTAGTGTAATGATCCCCAACAAGTGGCTTGTGAGCTACATGTTGCTCACCAACCCACTGAATGTTGCACTCACTGGCATTAACTCAGGTGCTTATTTTTGAATTACTGGTTTGGAGGCAGTTGCATAAAAACAGGTGTACTGGCAAACAGAGCCTCTTGTAGGCTGCCAGAACAAATGGCAAATCATAGCCCTTATTTTGCACCCCCAGGAACATTTTTTATGCTTGTGCTACTCCCCAACTCTTTTTACTTCTTAATGTGGCTTACAGGAAGAAAAGGTAGGGGGCACTCACCCTAGGCAGGACTGGAGCAGCGACAAAGGGGGCTCAGTCTGATGGCCACCAGTTTAGGGGAGATCTGGGGAAGAATCTCTATCTGATCTCAGTCAAAATGTCTTTTTTGTCCAAGATATTCTTGCAAATAGTTGTATGGGACATTTCCAACATCTGAATAGGCGAAATATATTAAATGCCAATGAAACTTAGCTGGGGCCAAAGCCAAGTTTTTGTCTGAACTAAAAGTCAGTAGAGATACATCTCAGGTATCATAAAACTTTTCATGTAATATATAGTATACAAGTAAAAGTATAGTGTAACACCAGCACCATCTATTAATGGCAATGGTTGCTGTTGCTATTCTAGTCTAATGGAAAATTTTAAACTTAACCTCTGCTGAGGCAGGCTGTCATAATTGTAGCATTCATTAGTCACTGTGTGTACTTTTGCAGCAATAATTATTTCAATATTATATGCAACAACAGTCTGTTGATGCTACTTAGAATCAGGTCAATGAACAGAGATATTAAATTAAGCTATATAAAGAAATACCCTATCTCCAGTGGCAAACCGCCTCTCCTACAGGTGACAAATTCCCCAAAAATACCTTCCTATCCATTAGTATAGCTTTTAGTATAGCTTTTGGTGACATCTAAAGCAGTAAGTGCCCCCAGGAACTTTTTCTTGCTTATGTTGCTCCCTAACTCTCATTTGAATGTGGCTCATGGGTAAAATAGGTTGGGAGCCTCGGCCCTAGGAAGATGTGACATTGGTACATGTTCAACTGTCAAATCGAACGTTTTTGCAAGCTTATTGAAAGACTTTTGCACTTCCCTTTATCCTTGTTCTGTTTATTTGCATCCTCTCAACGGTCTAATGTTAAACAAACATAGCTGCCTTTACCGAGCAACGCAGCTCTGTAGTTCAGCCAAAGTTATAAGCAGCCTCTGTTGCGTCTCTTAAAAATCACCTAGAGCCATTTAAGAGAAAACTATTTAAAGACTCTCAATACTTTCAAGTAAGACTATGCTAGGAGGAGAAAATATGCACACTGTACCCAGGTAAATTCCCCTGTGCAAAACTGAAACTGTGATCCAGACTTTATAGTACTTCTCGCGTATGGCCCTTCTACAACTGAAGCAGCATCTGCTCAATCTTGTCAAAAGTTTACAAATGTGTTTATAGTAGTCCTGCAGCGAGTCGGGTACCCGCGGATTACCCGCAAAATCCCGCGGTACCATGCGGGTTGCTCGTAGAATTTCTGGGTTACCCGCAAAATCCCATGGTACCATGCGGGTTGCTCATAGAATTTCTGGGTGTGGGTATAGAAGCGGGCCGGTGGTTCTGCAGGTTGGCGGGTTGAGGGTCGGGTCGCGGATCCTCGCTATAGCGATTTTTACTCATTTTTCTGAGCATTTCTACTACTAATGATGTCACATCCGGTTTACAATGACAGCACTTCCTGATTCTTGATGGTCAGCGGGTCGTGGGTCCGGTGTCCAAGCGGGTAAGAATGCGGGTCGCGGGTCCCAAAAAATGGACCCGCGAAACCTCAATTTTACATCCCCTGATTTTAAGCTTTCCCTCATTTCACGTTGTTTTGTGGTCCCACCTATATAATATGCATAACCTGATTTAAAAGAGAGATTTTTGTACTCACCGTTAAATCTATTTCTCTTGTCCTATATTGGGGGACACAGGCACCATGGGGATGAAGATCCTGCAGCTGGAGACTGGACACTAAATAGTTAAAGTTGACTCCTCCCCCTGTTCTGGGCTTCATCCCCTGCCTCCTCCTACCTTTCCCAGTTTCGACCGAAAGAAGGAGCAGTAAACCCAAACCAGAAGAAGAGTACTTCAACCCTCTAAACCATAAGAAAACATGACTCCGAACATGGAGTAACTATTAACAAACAATTGAAAACAGTGTCGATACAGGGAAGGAAGGCCTGTGTCCCCCAATATAGGACAAGAGAAAAAGATTTAACGGTGAGTACAAAAATCTCTCTTTCTCTTGCCTAAATTGGGGGACACAGGCACCATGGGGATGTCCTAAAGCACCCCTGAGGGCGAGCCTGTAAGGCCTTCCTCCCAAAACTGGCTTCAGCTGTGTGTGAAGCCTGTAGAAGCGCATGAAGGTATGAGGGGACACTCATGTGGCCGCTCTGCAGACTTGCTCTGCAGTCACCTGGTGTCTCACTGCCCATGACGTGCTAATGGATCTAGTGGAATGCGCTCTCACTTTAAGTGGTGGTTGTTTTCCTTTAATCCGGGGTAGGTCTGAGAACTACTTTGTCCTTGTGGATTATTTTGAATGGGGATCTGCACGAGAGCGCTGCCAATTCCGACACTCTCCTAGCTGATGTAATGGCCAGAAGGAAAACGACCTTTTCAGTTAGTGTAGCAAGAGGAATCTCGTCTACTGGCTCGTATGGGTCCTCCTGAAGGACTGAGAGGACGAGGTTTAGGTCCCAAGGTGGCACCGGATAACTGTAAGGTGGAGTCCCTTCTCTTTTTATTTTCTTTAAAACCTTTGGCAGTAGTGCCAGAGGGGGGAAGATGTAGACCATGGAGTATCGCCATGGAATCACCAGTGCATCCACTGCCTGCGCTAGAGGGTCTCTGCTTCTCGCCACGAACTTTGCTACCTTTCGGTTGTTTCGAGATGCCATCAGGTCGATGTCTGGTAGCCCCCACCTTCAGGGCCGGACTGGGGGTAAAAAGCAGCCCGGGCAAAAAGAATCAAAGCAGCCCACATATAAACACGCAATGGTTTTTTTTAGACATATATAGGGGTAAAACTGCAAAATAGTATGTGCATAAAGCACTACCTTTCTCACTTAAGTATACTGTAATTCATGTAAGATATGTTAAATATTCTGCAGCCTTGTGCCTTTATATGGTCACACAACAACCCCTCAGTGACTTATAATATCCTTATCATTTACAGTAGGGGGTAAATTATCCCTTATAATACTTAAGTACTACTGTTTACAGTAAAAATATGGTAATTTAGTAAAGACCAAACCATGTCTGGCTCTTGGTACTGCAGCTGTTCTTTAAGAAGCAGTATTTGCTGTCACACGAGTCTGCATGTCAGGTGACAGAAAAGCTATATTTTCTACTAAACCCTGCAGCTGAGATGCAAGTCATGCTATTACATTTAGGCACATTTAGGCAGCAAAAGCATAAGGAAAGAAACCTAATTCTGCAATAGAACTGAAATAGTTTTCACTTTGTAGCAAGCAGGAAATGACAGAAAAGCATGTGTAACAGGTTTAGAGCACTAGTAGGTTTGCCACCTTTTCCTGAAAAAAATCCCGGCCTTCCTATATATTTATCTTTTTTTCCTATTAATAACATTGAGCTCAACCATCAAAAATACCGGCCAGGCCGGTAAAATACCGGTCAGGTGGCATCCCTAAGCACTAGTGATTATACATCTCCAGTAAATCTGCAAGCCTACTTGTAAATATTTCTCTACATGGCTGATATATGCCACATCTGCTGGGGAAATGTTTTAAATATGCATACCAGCCAAGGAATAAGCTTCCTGGGACACACACTGTCACACAGCACGGCAGAGGCAGCAGCAGCAGCAACGAGAGGACTGAGAGGAGTGGGAGGGGCGGAGCCACAGCGGGAGATAGGGTGGAGGAGCTGTCCTAGAGCCTGCGGATCGATCAGGAGCAGAGCAGCCCACACACAAGATGTAGAGAGGCCCCACGGGAAATTGCCCGAACAGATCTATGGTCAGTCCGGGCCTGCCCACCTTGCTACCAGAAGATCGAAGATTTCGCTGGGTAGGCTCCACTCTCCTTGATCTATGGTTTCTCTGCTCAGGTAGTCCGCTAACCAATTGTCTACCCCTGGTATGTGGACTGCCGAAATTGCTGGTACGTTGTTCTCCGCCCATAGCAGGATGTCTTGTGCCTCTCTGAGAGCCGCGGGGCTTCTGGTGCCTCCCTGGTGATTTATATACGCTACTGCTGTTACATTGTCGGACTGTACCCGTACTGGTTTTCCCTGTAGTAAATGAGTGTAGCTTTCTAGCGCGTAGCGTATTGCTCGTAACTCCAGGAGATTGATCGAGAGCAATCTTTCTTGCCGATCCCAAATGCCCTGGACTGTTGCTTGATCCAGTACCCCTCCCCACCCTCGAAGGCTGGCTTCTGTTGTAAGCACTGTCCAGTGGTGGTGGGGGAACGGTTTTCCCACTGTTGTCCGGTGAGGGTGAGTCCACCAGTTGAGGGATGATTTCACTTGGACTGGGAGATTTATTAGCCGATCTAGGTCGTTCAGATTCCTGCGTTTATCTATCAGGATGTGGTGTTGCAGGGCTCTGGTATGGACTTGTGCATAGGGGAACGCTGGGAAGGATGCTACCATAGTGCCGAGAGCCTGCATAGCTATTCGGAGAGGTACTGTGGGTTTGGTCTGTAATAGTTTGATTCTTGCATGTAGTACCTTGGTTTTGTCTGTGGGGAGAAAGGTTCTCCCTATTGTAGAGTCCATTATTAGTAGGGATGCACCGAATCCAGGATTTGGTTTGGGATTCGGCCTTTATCAGCAGGATTCGGCCGAATCCTTCTGCCTGGCCGAACCAAATCCTAATTTGCATATGCAAATTAGGGCCAGGGAGCTAAATCGCGTGACTTTTTGGCACAAAACAAGGAAGTAAAAAATGTTTTCCCCTTCCCACCCATAATTTGCATATGCAAATTAGGGTTCGGATTCGGTTCGGTATTCGGCCAAATCTTTCGGGAAGGATTCGGGGGTTCGGCCGAATCCAAAATAGTGGATTCGGTGCATCCCTAATTATTAGACCTAAGTACTTTATGGATTGTGTTGGGGTGAGCTTTGACTTGTTGACGTTGATAGTCCACCCTAAGTCTGTCAATGTCCTTAACACAAGTGACGTGTGATGGCGGGCTGCCATTGCTGACCGGCCCTTTACCAGTAGGTCGTCCAAATATGGGATGACCGGTATTCCTCTGAGTCTTAGATCCTCTAGTGCCGCCGCCATCACGTTGGTGAAAGTGCGAGGGGCTGACGATAGTCCGAATGGTAGTGCTACGAACTGCCAATGGTGTCCATTGGCATAGAATCTGAGAAATCTGTGATGGTTCTGATGAATGGGTATATGAAGGTAAGCGTCCTTTATGTCTATGACCGTCATATATTCTCCGTCTTCCTTGGACGCCAAAACGGATTGGATGGATTCCATTTTGAAATGGAACTTCTTGACAAAGGGATTGAGGTCTTTGAGATCTAATACTGGTCTCAGGGAGCCGTCCTTTTTGGGGACCATGAATAGGTTGGAGTAGTGCCCCTTTCCTATTTCCTCTTTGGGGACGGGTTGTATTTTTCCCGCTAATGCCAGGTCCTGAATGACAGAGGAATTTTGTTTTGTTGGTTGCCTGGGTGGGCATTCTGGATATGAAGAATCGGTTGGGTGGATGTTGTATGAAGTCTGTTAATAGGCCTTCTGAGATTACCCGAATGACCCATTGATCTCGAATTTGTAGTTCCCACACCTCCCGAAAGGATTTGAGGCATCCCCCTAGGGGAATCCCTCCGGGGGTAGGCACCCCTTCATGCTGTGCTGGACTTATCCTGAGGGGGCTTTGTTGAGGTTTTGCTGTTGGGCCAATTACCTCTCTGTTTTCCTTGGTATCTTGGCTGGAAGCTTGAGTTAGTCTTGTCAGACTATGTTTTTGTCCCCCGGCCCTGTCTGAAGGGGCGAAAAAAGGGTTGTCTCTTGAACGGCGGTCTCTTGGCTCTAGTTTGTGGAAGTAACGTGCTTTTCCCTCCTGTAGCCTGTGCTATTATTTTATCGAGTTCGGAACCAAAGAGGAGCTTCCCATGGAAAGGTAGACTTACCAGGGAGCGTTTAGACGTTAAGTCCGCTGACCAAGTCTTCAACCAGAGGAATCTTCGTGCTGCCACTGATTGTGCTGAGGCTTGAGCTACCATTTTTGCTGCATCAATTGCTGCATCCCCAATGTAATTGGTAGCACCCGCAATTTGTGATAGTAGATATGTGGTTGGGTCTTCGGACCCTATAAGTTGAGCTACCTGCTCTGTCCAGACCTCCATGGCTTTGGCAACCCAAGCGATGGCGAAGATAGGTCTAAAGGCAGATCCGGAAGCTGTGAAAGCCTCTTTGCAGAATCCTTCTAAGCGCTTGTAAGTCGGATCCTTGAAAGCTGCCGCATCTGCTACTGGTATGGTAGTAGTCCTAGACAGTTTGGAGACTGGTGGGTCCACCACAGGAGGTGATGCCCAGAGCTCTGTGCACTCCTGAGGGAAGGGATATGTCTGCGAAAAATGCCTAAAGATCTGGACTCTATGATCAGGATGTTTCCATTGGGATTTGATTATATCGTCCAGCTGTTCGTATGCTGGAAAAACACAAGAACTTTTCCTTTGTCTTTTGAAGATGTTCTTTGTGGGTTCTGTTGTCGGAGTGGTATCTTCTAAATTAAGTGTGCTAAGTACCGCCTGTATGAGGCCTTCCACCTCCCTTTGGGTTCTTGGGACATCTACTTCTGGATCCAGATATTCCTGGTCTGAGTCCTCTTCTGATAGGACTTGTCCCTCCTCGTCTGAGTGAGGGAAGGGATGTTCTGGAGAGACCTGGGGTGAGGCTAGCCTCTTTGAATTAGTAGGACGGATGGATGCCCTGGAAGGCTGAGAAAGGTGCTCTAGTACCTTATCTAAGGTTTCAGGAATTCGGGCCAGGTTTTGTATGCCGGCTAGTGAGAGTTAGAGCTCTAACTAGGTCAGAATCAGAGGTGGGAGCCAAGGGCAGGGGTGATGAAACTACTGGCCTACAGGCCGCAAACACTGGATCAGGCGAAGCGGACTGAAATTTGGCTTTGCATTTTGAGCAGGCCAGATAAGAAATCTGTGCCTGTGTGCGGGTCAGAGCTGAGGACTTGGTCCTGGGCTCGTCCAGTTTTTCTGCCATGTTGCTCCTTTTTTTTTTTTTTTTTAAGTGGTCGGAGTACCCTCTAATGGAGGGGTGTCCTTTTCTCCTGAGGAGGCAGGGGAAAGAAGCATATAGGTGTTTGGTTAGACCTGTGGAGACATAGGGATAGTGTTATATGCCCTGTCTCCCTGCAGCATGTAGGTGCAGAGTAAAGACTACTTGCCTGGCTGAGAGATCGCTCCCTGAGTAGTCTTGGACTGGGCCCCTTGTTTTGGACTCTGTGCTGAATAGAGACTGCATAGGTACTCTTCAGCGTGTTCTCTGTGATTAGATGAGGTCCGCGTGTATTGGCGCCAAAAAGAGAGCACTGTGTCGGTAAACCGGAAGTGCGTTCCAGCGTGAACCGCACCGAACGGCGCGAAACAAAAGATCGTTTCGACCGCATGAAGAAATTGTACGTAGGAAGAGTCCTTAAGTTAATAAGCAGAGTAAATGGGAGGAAACGAAAAATCGCTTCGACCGGGGCTACTTACCAGAGTTGCCAGCTATTTCTGTGCCCTTTGAAAATTACTCCCTATAGCCTACACGAACTAAGATATCTGTGAACAGCACAAATATAGATGTTTGTGTGGACAGTATACACCTAAGGAAGGTGTATGGCGCCGCTGCAGGCCTCTGGAGAGCGGGAAGACAGCGCAGGGAGAATGGAGCTTGCCTGCAGACCTCCGTAGAGCGGGAAGGCTGATGGTAGAATAAGTAGCTGGAGAGGATCTCGAAAAAATTTTCAGTGGCCCCTTAGTGTGGCATGACACTCAACCGTAGTCCTGATCACTTGCTCCAGCCACTAAAGTTGTGTCTTCTCCTTCGGAGGACACTAAACGAAACTGGGAAAGGTAGGAGGAGGCAGGGGATGAAGCCCAGAACAGGGGGAGGAGTCAACTTTAACTATTTAGTGTCCAGTCTCCAGCTGCAGGATCTTCATCCCCATGGTGCCTGTGTCCCCCAATTTAGGCAAGAGAAATTGGATTTTACACCATTTTGTTCTGGTCCCCTGAAAAACTTAAAATGGGAGTTATGCCGTGTATAGTTAGCCTGCGACAACTAAAAATCTGTCTGTGAAAGTTTATTAAAATCGGACAACACATCTCACTCAAATAGTATACAGATATACTATTTTATAGAACAGGAATTAATAGGTGAGAATAAATAGCAAACAAATGGAATCCTCAACCTGCTGATCTGCATAGGAAAAGCGGACCTAGATCAGGTTATCTTGTATAAAAGCATTTTATGGTGTAGTAAAATTTTTTACCATTTAATAAAACAATGAACAATAACCTGTGAAACACTGCAGGTTCCGAATAGCAACATATTTTGCCTGGTCATGCAGGAACGGTTACCCTTCAACAGATTTTAAAAGGGAGTTGGAGATCAGCAGCAGAGCCAATGGTTCTGATCCTCTGATATAAAGCATTTACTCATGGCCACAAATTTATAAGTAAAATAATTTATTTGTTACAACTGCTGTAGCAAAAACACAGGACAGTCTCCGATATACAATATAAGACACAGAAATAAATTAATATCTACATGCCCTTAAACAAAAAACTACATACATGTGGAAAAAAAATAAAATTTTTCATGTGCATTTTAGGTTTTGAAATTTTTTCTGTACATTTTTTTCATTTACATTTTTTTGTGTACATTTTTTATTTTGATACAAAATAAAAATTGTGCAAACATTAAAACTCTACAGCATCATTCACAACCGTACCAGGTCACTTTACATGAACAGTCATGGGGATATCTAGCCATTTATGTTCACACTTCGTACCAATATTTAAAAGAAAATTATTTTCACAACTGAACAATCGCAAAAACTTTCCACATTTACACTACCAAACTAAAAAATTTCATCACTTGAACACTTTTTGTCAGTCTAAATCTCAAAAGCAGTGGAATAAAACAAACAAGAATAGATTTGGCAGCAAACAAAATTGGATTGAAAAGTAAATTGTAAATAAACCGTACATAAAGCTCAGTCACAATGGGCATTTACTCCACTAGTAGAGAAGGAAAGTTAATGACTTAAGTGGGCACCACCTGACCCTGCAAGAACAATTGATTTTGGACTGAAACAAACTCTAAGGGCCCTTACACACGGGCGTTTTTACCTGCGCTCCCCTGTGTTCCGTTTTGCTGCGTTCAGCTGCAGGGGAGCGCAGGTATAGACGCACTCAATTATTTTCAATGGGGCTGTACTCACACAAATGCATGCATCTGAATCTGCGTTCGGCGCTTACACGCGTCTCGTGGGTACAACGCAATTGAAACTAATGAGGTGCGTCTAGACCTGCGCTCCCCTGCGGCTCAATGCAGCCAAACGCAACGCAGGTCCAAAGCGCCCGTGTGTAAGGGCCCTAATACAAGGCAGCAGTGGTTTCAAATGTTTCTCCTTCTCAATAGATAATATGCCTTGTGCAACCAACCAAAAGTAAAATGATCAGTGTGCTTCTGTTTTTTTTTGGAATGGTATTCATAAAACCAAAGAATACATGGTAATCAACATATTCTTTGATAGGACAACTTAAGCAACTAGTTTAGGAGCACTAGATTACACTGGTAATGGTTATTTAAATGTATTGTTGGGTGCATTTGACATTTAAGCTCCTTAAGGATACAAATAAAATAAAAGCTACACAAAGAGAAATTTCAAAAGCTCCATAAACACATTTTACAATGCAGTAGCTTGATCAGGAACGCAAGAGTTAAAACTTAGGGTGATTTCAGAAAGCAAACCACCGCATGTGAATTACCGCACGCATTTTAGCCAGCGCGAGACAGGGTTAATCGATTCAGGGAGATTAGTCGCCAGGTGGCTAATCTCCTAGAAACACCTGGTGTGGACTAACCCTGAAACATTTAACATAGGTACTGCAAAAAATAAACAATGCAATTAGCATAATTTCAGGCAGCTGAACTGCAGTTTAGAAAATATATTTATATTCCAATTGATCAGTTTCATTGGAGGAAATTTTTCAAAAGATTCTACAGAGTTCTAAATGGTGGCAAAATTAACAGGTGCATAAAGAGCATAGCATGGCACAACACAAATATTTTACTTAGAAAACAAAAATGTACGGGTTCACGGATTGGTTACAGCGATATCTTCAATCACCCACATCACACTTGAATTAGCTTATAAAACTAAAGAATGTCCTTTGCTACAAAGGGTATAGATGACGGGTCAGTTTTTTTACCCTTGGTTTGCAATTATCAAAAAAGAAAGATGCTTCTAGGTCACTTGGGGGAGAGCTGCTAAGGCTGTCTTCACCACTGCTCATCTCTTCACACGAGTCCTCACTGAAAGAAAAATAACAATGTTGCTTCACAAAGTTAAATAAACCTCAAGTATAAACTAGGATTATATTTAGGCTAGGTCAAACTGTATTGTAGGAACCATGAGTAAAGAGAAACACATGCAAGCCAACTTTAGAAAGGGGGATTCCAACTGGTTAGATATATGTAATATCAAAGATCAATATTTGGGAAGGCTGTATGACTGAATGGGATGCTTTCAAGCTCTTGTTCTACATGTTTAAGAACAAAGGGACAGCAATGTAGTAAATTAAAGTGGTCTTCACTATAATTATCTAGCTATTTTTCTGTAAATTATTAAAACCAGGAGACATTGAAACATTACTATTTTTGCATAAGATATATTTGCAGGGTTGTAATATAAATCTTACACACCTTTCACTTTCATTTATACAGCCGCACTCTGGAATTGTAGGCAACTCTGGGACACTGTAGTAACTATTGTGCAGGTTTTGAGCAGTACGTCGGGACACGGTCCATACCAGTTTCCTATGATCTGGCTTGCAGCACTCTGGAGAAGAGTAATCGGCCAGGCATTTTGAGACTAGCTCTCTCCAGTACAGCATATCCTCATCACTGGCCTAGAAGAAAAAACAATGAATAATGAAATTAAGACAGAATTAATCAGGTGCAAACTACAACCCAGCAAACATGGTATGTTCTGTGAATACCCACAATCAGCGCCTGTGTGATGTGATGTTTAATATAATTCCATTATCCCTCTCACAAATGTCCTCCATGGCAGTTAGAGCAAGAAGAAAGCACCCCCCCCCCCAAAAAAAACCCCCAATGTTTTTAAAGCACGAGCGGTCATTAATAAAAATGAATCCTCGACTTGATACTGCTTCAGTTATGGTTGTATGCGGTTATTAACAATATACTTAAAGATGCAGGGAGTAAAGAAATTATACTGTCTACTCCTCCAACATAAAGAAGCAACATTCAGCATAAACATTGCCTCAAATCAAGAGAAGCACTTCTGAATTAAATGTGAGATTAGAACTCACCACAGAAAAACTCACTCACTTTCTATTCATTCCTATGGGATTTTTAAAGACATATTTTTCAATAGTGAACTCCACTGATAAATAACGATTCTAAAAATCCCACAGGAATAAATAGAAAGTGAGCAAGTTTTTTCAGTGGGGAGTTCTAATCTTACATATTGATAAAACTGCCCCTATGTGCTGTTTTGGGCATCTTACCTTAGAATGCTTTTGTACACAAAGAGCAATTTCAAACAGTTCTAAAGACTTTAAGGTTTCCACTTCAAGAGTAAGAAGGCACAAGGCTAACACTGAGGGCTAGAGGGAAAAAAATAATAAATTAGCTGACTAAAAAGCGACATGGATCATAACTGATGCGTCAACAAAAAAGAAAAACTCATACTTTTGCTTTTGAAAAAATGAGGCGACAATTGCAGGCTTTCAGCTGAGCTTCCAGTTTCTCCAGGTTCAATACTTCTTTCCTGTGAGGATAAATAGTAAATATGTTAAGTGCTTTTAAACATTTTAGTCTGCCAAACACAAAGCAAAAACATTTAATAAAAAATAACCTGTATCTCCCGATTATAATGTTATAGACCACATAAAAAAAATCTTAGACTAGGGAGCGTTTTGTAGGATTTTAAAAGTACAGTAACCACCATAAAAGTGGAAATATTTTATTTACATTTAAAGGTTGTAGCGGTTCGTACAAATCCCTATTTATCTCCTCTAAAATACTACAGTCATTGTTTTCAAAATGGCTACTCTTATTTTTCTATCTGACATCTGGCATTCAAAAACATCTAAATATCATCGACTGGTGTTCTTTTATAGAAGTCTATTGATTCAAATCTGCAATTAAATACATGCAGCTTGACCAACACGGAGTAGTGGTAATCAAATAAGCCGCCAGCCTATGACTTTTGCCTGGTAAAGTCCCACTGTACATTTTTAGCAAGGTGACTTGCAGGGCTTACCAGCATTTTGAACACTGTAGTAGTATTGAAACCACGGTTACATTTTACTTTAGCTCACACTAATGCTGGCATTTACCATGTCTGTAGACCAAATAGATATTTGTTGTTTTTCCTTTGATGATTTGTTAAATGAAATAAATTAAGTCTAAAAAGATACAACACAAGCTCACCTCTCACAGGAATGGCAGAGGACTATTGTGTGATACAAGTGCAAAAACGTTAAGGCAGTTGTAGCTTTGAATTCAAAGTGCAATTTCTCTGAAATGATCTTTTCCATGCGTTTCATGTCTGATACAGTGCATTTACACTGGCTGATACGGATCACATCGTGGACAGATGGAATATCGCAGTCTTCCTCCACAACTCTGGCCGCCAACTGAAAGCAGCAGACCCCGATGCAAGACAAATGCTTTGGTTTCACCTTGAAAATAGAATACACACATATTGTGTATATATATATATATATATATAATCAAAAACAGTATATATATATATATATATATATATATATAAGTATTATAAATGCTAATGCATATACACCCAATATGATGATATGATCATAAAAATAAATAAAACAAGTTAGGGACTGCCATTCGGGGTTTACCTTGACGTGGTATGGTGGCTTATCAACTTTATGATCATAACTTTGTAACAAAATAACCCCTGTTATCAAAGGGGCCCTTAGTTATAAAGGAGTTAGGTTGAAAACTGGGAATAAGCCTATATATGTTGTATATTCTCTCTCATCTTACTCTACAGGGTCTATACTGATCATTGGTGCTTGTGAGTATAAGCCAGTCCACTGTTGTTCTTTGTTCCGGCTTAACTCTAATTTAACTCCTATGTGAAATATGTTCTTTAAAAGTGTTATGGTTAAGCTACAAGAACCACTGGCACCCAATGAGTGTGCACTGTATACAGTTACAGTTGTGCTACACCCTGCACCAACACCATTGAGAGCGCTCATCCCTGGAGAATTAAGGCCCCATCCACAGTAAAGCTTCTAGTTAAGAGTAATGGTGCTGCTCAATTTTACTATAACCTTACACATCTGGTTATGACCACTAGGGGTGCTCTTTCCCATTAATAGCAAGGCAAAGAAGCAGCACCCACTGGAAATACAGACATATTTGTAGAGAAGGAATGTTTGGCATGAACACACCTGTGCCACCACAGATGGACAGCAAACCCATATACTGTACATTTATTTCCCTTTAAATCGAAGAGCCGTATTTAACTAGCGTCTTGTATAAGCTGCTTGCGGTGCTCTTTGGCACAAGTAAGAATTTATCGATAAGGCAGACATGGATATTTACCCAAAATATAAACAGGATTTGTAAACATAATGTGGCTATTTCCTTAGAGACAATAATGTTCTAATAATATTTAGCTGAAACCTCTACCTACCTTCATGATTGCCAAGAATCTGTCCAAGATATTAACAGCCAACACAAATGTTTCCATACTCAGTCCAAAAAAGTTAGTCAGACTCCATAAATCTTCAACTTTTGCATTTCTGGACCTCGGACAGATTGTGTTATCATTCTAGACAAAAAAAACCCCACAGGTTTCAAGCAAATTTGCAGTTACATTTATCACACTTACTACACATATTATACAGCACTTTAAAAAAAAAAGACCCTAAATCACAGTTCACACGTACAAAAATTAGGGCTTGTAAGTTATTTACACTTGTGCCGAAATTAGGACATTAAGCTGGCACACATTCACTGAATAAAAGAAATATGTTTATTTGCACTTTATTTAAAGACAAAGGGAGATAAGTTCCTGTATATTCACCACTTACTTACTACAGTGGACTAATCAATATATTCCCTAAGAAAGTCAAACAAAAAAGCGATTCCTTCCACATAATGCCTGGATACCAATAACAACAAACAGCCCATCCCCACAGCTGGTGAAATCGCTTACCTCTGCTGTGGACTCAATGAGGATCAAGCCCTTCTGCCTGGGCTGATATTTAGACTCCAGTTCTAAGTGTAAATTCAGTTGCTTAAGGAGTTTAAAGGCCTTGTTGCTTGTATGATCCATAGCTGCCAAATCCTTCATATTTTATCTGAAGGAGAGAAATGAGAGATATTTCTAAGGGGGGTAAGAAAAGAATTAATCAGAGCTCTTTTGTGCAAACAGGGAAATCATCTGGCGTGGGGAGTTGCCATTCCTCAGACCCCGCCCCCAGCAGACAAAACAACCAAGGACCCTTTACTCTCCAGTTGAGCTTCTTGTCACGTCCACACAAACAACCCATAAAGGACCCATTAAGGTGGGTCAAATGACAAAATATAAACAAGAAACCGCTTCCACTGCCAGTTTGCCAGGTCTAAACATTCTACTCAGCAAATACATTCTTTAAGCCGATACACAACTTTCTGGATGTCCAAAAGGTTACTTTGCAAAACTCCCATACATCTCTACGAAACCCTGACACATAACTAGGCTGGAGTACAGTTTTCAAGTGAGGACACTTTTGAGTTATAAATACCATGAACACGCCAGATAAAGGGAAAGCTTCGAGCATCCCCCCATCTAAGAAGGTAACAAGTCTGACAGCCTCCAATACATCTCCTGTGGCCCGACAGCTTTAAATCCTCAGTATCCCCGAATAACATTTGATTGACGGAGGATGATGGGAGTTGCAGCTGCTGAACATAGCACAGAAAACCTGTCCGATCTCCAGTACAATACATGGGCAGCCCCCAGCAAGACTCACCCTGATATCCTCCGGTCCGGTTGACACACACAATGCAAGTATCAGAGGCGTTTCACTTCCAACACATAATGAACCTTTAAATCCGAGATTACCAGCGATCAGTCGGAACAAAGGTCTGGACGGTCAGTGACCGTAGAATAGATGGTACATCAGAGTGCAAGTCTGTACGTAAGAGCCTCACATTAACCCTGTGTAAATCCTGTTTCAAGCCCGCATACTTCATTCATCTACATAACAAAAAACCTACGGGATAAGTGGACACTTCGAACTGCCCCTTGTTTTTGTTTCTCATACTACTTCCACGCCCTAAAGTCTCAGACGTCACTAGGCGGAGGAATCTCTTCACAAAGAGCAACAAAAGGATCTCTGAAGAAAACGAGTCCTTTGGACCTCGCACTAGTGCACATACTAAGAACACATCTTCTGCAAGAAAAATATAATGGCCAGTGCTGTATTATAAATCAAAGCAAGAGTAAGCATTTCGAATAGCAGAAGCAAGAAATAAGATGGGCGGAGGTATACACGCATTCTTCTTCCCTACGTCATATGACTTTGAGTTCCTTCCTGTCCCGCCCGCTGTCATTTTCAGTTTGAAAAGGCCGCCCAAATAATCTTTTATTCTGATTGGTCGAACAAGGACGACTTGTCTGTGATTTGAAGGTGAAGATTGTGGCGTCAATGGCTCTGAGGATTGGTCGAAATGTTCCTGTTGCTGTACAGAATCATTATAAGGAACAATTTGCATGTAGAGTCGATGGCGCAGGCGCATCGATTTTATCACACTGGAGACGTTATCTTTGTATAAGTGATAATGTTGAATGCGGTAATCAGCTACGTCATAGTCCAGTCTCATTCAAATCAATACATGGTTACTAGGGTAATATCGACACTAGCAACCAGATTGCTAAAATTGGAAAATAACTAAAAAATTAAAATCAATTCCAAATTGTCTCAGAATATCACTCTCTACATCATACTAAAATTACCTACTGAAATACTAAATCATACTATAAATCATATATTTAAAATCATATTAAAATCATCTACATCATACTAAAAGGTAAAGAATCCCTTCAAAGGAAAACTATACCCCCTGAACAATGTAGGTCTCTATAAAAAGATATTGCATAAAACAACTCATATGTAAAACCCTGCTTCATGTAAATGAACCATTTTCATAATAATACACTTTTTTAGCAGCATGTGCCATTGGGTCATCATAAATAGAAAATTGCCATTTTAAAAAATAAGGACAGCGTCCTGGGATCGTTGTGTCTTTTGCTTCCACAATTCTTCCTGTTACAGTTAGAGCTGTAGCATTTCTGGTCAGGTGATCTCTGAGGCAGCACACAGACCATCACAAATGGTGGTTCAAGGCAAGAGATGTAAAAGGGCAATATTTACTTAAATATATATTCCAGTTTGATAAAATTATTTAATATGCCAATTAATTTGATATAAACTATCTGTTGCTCAAGTATTAATTTTGGGGGTATAGTTTTCCTTTAAAGCTGCTAGCTTTACTTGTTTATTGATGTATATTGAGTTGCTGCAAGGGAGAGAAGGAGGGAGTCAACCAGGGGGCAACTAAAACACCAGCCAAGGCCGGGGCCGGTATTACAAATTTACCGGCAATGTAGCTGCCGGTAAATTTGTAATACCCCTTTAAAAAGACCCTTGCCCTGCCTTAAATGCAGTTAAAACTTGCCTTTCTTGCGTCTTCAGCCGATCGCTGCCGGTGGCTCCGCCCCTTTTATGTCACATCACGTCCCTTTTACGTCACGCCACGCCCCTTTTATGTCACACCCCGACCCTTTTGACTCGGCCCCCACCGGCCGGTATAAAATTTTAGAAAAGGTGGCAACCCTAGTTCCTATACAGAACAATGCCACAAATACTGGGGGAGGGAATGTGGGAGAGCGAGTCAAAGCATTTTTCTCAGCATGTTTCAGAATGGTCTAAGCAGGTTACCATACCCCCAACATTTAGGACAAAAACAGTTGGCGTGCATAGAAAGGCAAAATTTTGACCACACCCTTTTTTGTGGCCACATCCCCTAATTACCGTGTTCATTTTACAAAATTTGGAGAGAAAGTCGGGACATTTCAGTAAAAATGTGGGATTGCAGGTTGAGTGGTCAGAAGCAGAACTGTCCAGCTCAAAACGGGACAGTTAAGTTAATGTTCATTACCACAAATGCAGAACCTTGGCTCAAGCAGCCCTGCGAGTACAGTGAGTGCAATAGCGATGTGGACCCCTGGACCCACTCCATTGGTAAAAGTTGAAAGTGCAAAGCTGAGTGGCATCGGGGGTGGTGAACTGAACAGGCAACGCCGCTGCATACAAAAAGGTCCATATGATTTTATGCCAGCGTGTGTAGTGTCCCGACATTTTGCATACCACGGTGAGTAGGCATTCAGTCGATCTGATAGGTTAATAGATTTATATTCGCTACCGGTATTGCCTATCTGACAATTTCAATGGGAGACAGTCATTACTATTTGTAGGACATAACTTTTGTACGATTCCCAAGCATTGTGTGGTTAGTTCTCTTTACTACTTTATATTAAAGGGCACCTATTGGTTAAAAATGCTATCCCCAACCAAAGGTGCAGGCTGGCAGGAATGGTTGGGGATAGCATTTTTAACCAATAGGTGCCCTTTAAAGGAAAACTATACCCTGAAAATGATCATATGATCTCAGGAAGCTGTCCTTCTTTATTAAAATGGCTATTTTCTATTTATGATTACCCAAATGGCACATGTTACTGAAAAAGTATATTATTATGAAAATGGTTTACTTACACGAAGCAGGTTACATTCTGTAACTACACAGAATCAACACCACTGTGAATTTCAGATGTCAGTTACAATGTGCCGTTGTGGTTGGCTTGTTGAAAGAGTCTATATGCCGAGAACTCCCCTACACCAGTCAGTTGAACTGAAGAAGCTGCTCGGATGAGCAGTGAAACGTCTTCATTAAATATCTCAGCAAGTCCAGTTGTTTTGAGTTACTTTTGATATATATATACCATGACCTGGATGAATGAGAATCTTCATAGTCATACATGAAGCAGGGTTTTACATATGAGTTGTTTTATGCAATATTTTATTATAGAGACCTACATTGTTCGAGGGTATAGTTTTCCTTTAATCCCAATGGTTAGATGCAGGTTGGATCATTTGACATAGGCTACCAGGCCCGTAACTAGGGGTAGGCAGAAGGTGGGGGGGCAACAGGCAGGTACCTCTCTGCCACTTTCCCCAGCTCAGACCCTTGTGTCTCACATCTTGGGCAGCTGAGCTCCTCTTGTCTTTTTATTGTGTGCCTGTGCTCTTCTGCGCAAACGCACACACACACATGTGCTTGTGCTTGGACTCGTGCTTCCCACCACTGGCAGTGGCTCTGGTATTATACCGTCGTGCACGCACCTTCATGCGCACTTGCTTAACTCTGGAGCCTCTGCACACGTGTGTGCACACACTTGAGAAGGGGGCTTCGTAGTCAGCCTAGGGCACCTGGCTGACTTGGCCTGGCACTGTAGGCTATAATGTGCATGTTTATGGCCAGCTTAACATGTTCAACATACAGAATGAAGCTCCTTCCCCTTTAAAACTTTCTCAGATGCTTCACAGGGAATTGTAATAGTTAGGGTTCTTACACACAAGCGTTTTTACCTGCGCTCCCCTGCATTCCGTTTTGCTGCGTTCAGCCGCAGGGGAGCGCAGGTATAGACGCACTCAATGAACGGCACGACGAAAACGGCGCGACGTGCCTCAAAAACGTGCCGCGACTCGTTTCGCAAATTTTTTCACCAATTCGCGAATTTCATACCTTAAGTCTACTAGAAAATCATGCAAGCATTAACCCTTTAATTAGGGCCAGAACTAGGGGTAGGCAGAAGAGGCACTTGCCTAGGGCGCAAAGTTAAAGGGGCACCAGGCACGTAGCTCTTCTGCCTGGCTTCCTCTAGTCTCTATTCTGCTAGGTGAGGATTTTCTCATCCATATCGACATGCGCACCCAAACCAGCACATGATTACCTCTCGCACCCCTCTCGGCGCGTCACTAACCCTCGCACCCCTCCCATTGTGTTGCTACCCCTCACGCACCTCCCAGCGCCTCGCACACCTCCAGCTGCATCACTACCCCTCGCACACCTCCCGGCGCGTTATTCCTCCATCCCCCGCCCACCAAATGTGCCTCTGCGTGAGGGGGCAGAGTCAGAGAGAATTGCCTTGGGTGTGCCAGTGAGATGGCCCGGCCCTGCCTTTAAGTGCCACAGAACGTAGAATCTACATTCTGTGGCAAAGTAACTTGAAATGCCAC
>CM044431.1:86892007-86915197 GCA_024363595.1 Xenopus borealis | reverse complement strand
AGGGCATAAACTCAAGGGATGAAAACATAATTATTCCTCTTTATAGATCCCTAGTAAGACAGTATGCAGTGCAGTTTTGGACTCCAGTCCTTAAAGGAGGAAGTCAACCCTCCCGGCGCAAAACCCCTCCCCCCTCCCTTCCGGGCTATTGCCCCTAACCTGTTAATTACCCCAAAATTCAGGTCCCCTGCAGCCAAGTTCATGGGCCCTATCTTGTCCCGCACCATCTTCTTCCTTGATCCAGCGGCGTTTGGCGGCGAATGTGCAGTTGGATGCATTTGATACCCACATTCAGATCAGACCAAAACAAAAAATAAGTAAAAATGTAAACTTTATTTTATATAGTCATCTCTCGTCTGACGCGTTTCGTGTCCAAAAGACACTTAATCATAGGCTTGAGTATACAGATTGTGGGACAATATTTAAATACAAAGCAACCAATCACAAAACAGGGAGGGGGTCAAAGAAACACATCACAAAAGTCTACAAGATGGGCTAAAAAGATGAAAATATAAATATTGCAAACAACTCCAATTTAATATCACAATATGATAAGAACAACATTGGCTTGTTGAAATGAAATGTATTGTAGATAAATATACATGATTGAAAATAAATAAATCACCATAAATAAATAATGAAAAAATATATATGTATGCAGAATTGATGGTTGAATAAATATGAACATTGAACGCAATATGAAAACATATCCTATAATAAATATGATTTCCAAATAAATAATAATTGATTATATATATATATATATATATATATAAATATGAAAATAAATATATGGTTATGAGTGAACAGGGCTAAAATCTTAATTCTTCTTCCAATCTCTAGTCATAATAACAGGACACATCAAAGTCTGAATTAAGACCCTTAGGAAACCTTGTGTCAAGAGTAAAAATCCAAAAGGCTTCCCATTTAAGCATTTTCTTTAAAATGTCCCCTCGTCTATGTGATGTCATTATTCGCTCAATACCTTGTACTTGGAAATATTTTATATTACCAGCCACATAAGACAAAAAATGTTTAGAAACATTTGTAAGTTTCTTGATCCGAATGTCTGAGAAATGTTCTCTAATTATCTCTCTCAGACATAGTGAAGTTTGCCCAGCATACAGAAAATAGCAATTTTTACAACTAATAAGGTATATGATATTCCTGGTACCACAATTAGTATATTGTAATGTCTTATACCTTCTGGTGGTAATGTTAGACACAAAAGTATCACCACATGACATGACAATTCGCTCCGTCATATGCCAATTTGTATATGACCTGGTGGGAATATAAGCATCTATATAGTAAGGACAATCCATATAAAAGTACATGTATTTTTATGCACGCTATATAGATGATCTTATATTTATTTGGACAGGTGACCAACAGGATTTCGATAACTTCATGTTATATCTTAATCATAATTCCCTTAATCTCTGTTTCACTTCTGAATTTCATTCTAAGGAAATTAATTTTTTAGACATTCGGTTGATTGGTCAAAGATATTTTGTTTCACCTACTCTTTTTCGTAAAGAATGTGCAGCTAACACCATTTTACAGGCTTCCTTCTCCCATCCAAAACATTTGATTCAAAATATTCCCATGGGTCAATTTTTACGTTTAAGACGTTTATGTTCCAACTTTCAGGAATTTGCTAAACAATCCTGTATCTTGAGAGATAGACTTCTCTTAAGGGGTTATCATTTACAAATACTCACGAAAGCCTTTAAAAAAGCCTTAAATACTCAAAGAGAAAAATTGCTGGAGAAATACTCTTCTAAGAACTTGATTAGATCACAAACTAAATATTCAGTAAAACCACTCTGTATTCTTACTTATAGTCCTCAACTTTCTGATATCAAACATATTATTAATATTCATTTTCCAATACTTCAGACAGATGATAAATTGAGAACTATATTGGGCACCAAGTGCAAATTAGTCACCGGGAAATGTGATACAATAGGAAAGATCCTTTCACCTAGTGTGGTTTGTGATAAAAAAGAAAATACTGTAACTTGGCTTACTCATCAGGGTACTTTTAAATGTGGTTCCACAAGATGCAATTCATGTTTATATATGTTTATTTTGCTTTTAAACTTTTGTGATGTGTTTTTTCTTTGACCTCTCCCTGTTTTGTGATTTGTATTTAAATATTGTCTCACAATCTGTATACTCAAGCCTATGATTAAGTGTCTTTTGGACACGAAACGCATCAGGCGAGAGATGTCTCTATAAAATAAAGTTAACATTTTTACTTATTTTTTATTTTGGTCTGATCTGAATGTGGGTATCCAGTATGTCTTGCACCAACCAGTTTGTATTACAATTACGGAATGTCCGCTCCCTGAGCTGAGGGCTTAGGGCAGGAGCACCTGGGCCACATTTCTATTGTGGTAAGAGTTTCTACACTACTACTCGTGTTGCTTCAAACTTTTCTTTGGTTTAGACAGTAGGATGCATTTGCCAGTTGGTACTACTGCGCATGCGCCAGAATTTCACAAAGTTTCCGAAGGAAATATGGGTAATTAACATGTTAGGTGCAATAGCAATAGAAATAGCCCAGGGGGGGATGTAGGCTGGAGGGGGGCCTATGGGGGTGTTTTAGCGCCGGAGGGGTTGACTTCCCCTTTAAGAGGGATAGAAATGAGCTGGAGAGAGTGCAGAGATGTGCAACTAAACTGGTTAGAGGGATGGTAGACTTAAATTATGAGGGTAGACTGTCCAGGTTGGGGTTGTTTTCTCTGGAAAAAAAGGAGCTTGCGAGGGAACAAGATTACACTTTACTAATACATTAGAGGACATTATATCAGGGGACCTTTTTATCCATAAAGAGGATCACCACACCAGAGGCCACCCCTTCAGACTAGAAGAAAAGGACTTTCATTTGAAGCAGCGTATGCGCTTCTTCACAGTGAGGACAGTACTTTTAAAAGGGGCTTGGATGATTTTTTGGACAAACATAATATCAAAGGCTATTTTGATACTAAACTCTACAGTTAGTATAGCTATGGCCTTATACAGATTGTGTGAAAGAGTGAAGGGGTGTGTGTATATGCTGGGTTTTAATTTGAAGGGGTTGAACTTTTTTCAACCCAATTTAATAATGTAACTATGTAACTATGAAGCCACAACCTAAAAAACACTTTTATGGGTACCCTGGTGAATTTTTTATTTATGGGGGCCCCTGACGACCAATTATTTTTTTTAACTAGTAGGGGGGCCCTGGTGCCAGTGTTTAAAAAAAAATAATTATGGGGTGGCCCTGGCACCACAGATTTTCTGAACTTATAATGGGGCCCTGACTATCAATGGTTTTTTATAACTTGTGTGCGTGTGTGTGTGTGGGAGGGGTTTACCATTTTTAGTGCTAATGTCTGTGTGGTCTTTTAACTGTGGTGTGGGATCTGCGGTGGGAGGGGGCCTAGGAGGCCCCAATAATTTAGTTATACTGTGGGTTGGGGCGGGCCAGGGGCCGTTAATAGGGGTATTACAGATTTACCAGCAGTAAAATACCGAAAATAATACAATTGTAATCTCACAGAGAAATTGTTTTTGGCTACTGGGGTCAATGTATTTGAAAGCATGAAAGAGTCATGAGGTACATATAGGTACTATGCAAAAAGTGAAATGTGGTAAGTATTATTACATCCACCGGCACAAGGATGCTGCTAGCAGGGCAAGCCCTTGTTCGTTTATTGCGGATGCAATTGTTGTGCCGGTGGATCTTTCTTTTGAACCTTGTGGGGGGCCGCCAACCCCTTTACCACCGAGCGCAGGGGTATCTCAGTACGTGGACGGCCAGGGTGTGCGAGGGTAATTCTTCCTTTTTCCCAAGTATTATTACATTCCATTTAATATATATACAAAGTTCCTTAGAACTTTATTTTCTTTCACTTTGTATTTTAAGGTTTAAAATTACTAGAAGACGCCATTTCCCATTCATTTATTTGGGAACCATGCCAAAGTATTTCCTGGTGATACAGTGCGGACTGTGCCAGCATGTGTCTCACTTCTGGCATTAGCTAAAAAACAGAATAATTTGCTGCTACACAATTAGCTCTGCTAATAATAAGTGTGGTGTTTGTGCAAGGCGACTGTAGGTGTCACTGTGCACAAGAGTATACTGTGCATACACAGTACTTTTTATACTGTTTAAAAGAGTTAGAGTTCAAGCTACTGTTGAAGTGTAATGGCTGCATGAACCTGCTAATAAAGCACTGTTATACTCTGCTCATCCTCGGCTACCAAAATATAATAAATTGGCGAATTGAACGAAATGTCTCTTCTACCTCTTCAGCAGCCTGCAGCTTTTCTTCCAAAACCTGGTGAGCCTACTATACCCTTTACTGCTTGGATTCGTATGTTTGAAAACTACTTTATTGCTACTGACCAAGGGGAGATTTCTGCTGCTAAAAAGCGTGCTTTACTTACATTACCATTATCCGATGAAACTTATGAAACTGCTCTTACTGCTATAAAGAACTTTTTCGTGCCAAGAGTAAATGTGGTTGCTGAAAGATACAACGGAATGGAGAATCCACAGAACAATTTGTAGCAGCTTTGAGAGAACTGGTTGTTACCTGTGAGTTTGGGAATTTAACTCACCACGCATTAGAGAGAGACTGCTACTAAAGTAGGATTTGACTTTTGCAAAGTTACAGTTGCTAGCCAAATCGAAACAGCAGTGGCAGAGGCTAAACTCTCAGTCAGGGAACTGCTGGGAATGTACAGACTGTGAATCCAGCACTGTGGCCTAATAATGCCCAGTCACAGGCAAAATACAGTGCTACGGAAAGGGATTCACCTACACTGCAAAACCAGAAATACAAATAAAAAGTACTGCTTCCACACTGCAAATTATGCTACATGTCCTGCAAAAGCTGTACAGTGTGGCAAATGCCAAAAGGTAGGACATATTGCTAAAATCTGCCGTAGTACTGGTAAAGATGTTCATGAAGTCACTTCCAAATCTTACAGTATTAAGTGTGTATAGGGATGGCGCGAACCGCCGGAAATTTGCGAACGGTTCGCGAACCCCATAGACTTCAATGGGAAGGCGAACTTTAACAGCTAAAAAAGATATTTCTGGCCAGAAAAATGGTTTTAAAGTTGTTTAAAGGGTGCAACGACCTGGACAGTGGCATGCCAGAGGGGGATCAAGGGCAAAAATGTATCTGAAAAATCCATTGTTGGCACAGCGATGCGTTTTGTGCTGTAAAGGGAAAAACGTCGCTCAGGTGGTTGTGGAGACTGTAATATTATTGATATTTAGACAGAATGTGAACAAGCTCACACAGCTAGATGGCAGTTGTTTGAAGTACAGTAGATTACTAGCCAGCAAACTTACTATCCACTGTCCCTGAAATCACTAACAGCTCTCTCCCTACACTATCTCTTCCAAGCACACACAGGCAGAATGAAAAAACGCTGCAGGGCTTCGGTTTTTATAGGGAAGGGGAGTGGTCCAGGGGGTGTGGGGTGGTCCAGGAGGGAGAGCTTCTTAATTGGCTGCCATGTATCTGCTGGTCTGGGGTGAGAGGGCAAAAAAAATGCGGCAAAAAAAAAGCGCCAAATTGACGCGAACCCAAAATGCGAACGTCGCGCGACGTTCGCGAACTTTTGGCGAGCGCGAACAGCGGATGTTCGCGCGAACAAGTTCGCCGGCGAACTGTTCGCGCCATCCCTAAGTGTGTATAAAGCTGAAACATTTATTCCAGACACGTTTATTTGTACTGTCAATGTCAATACTGCTTCTGCTGACAAGAGACACTCCATTAACCTGATATTTGATACAGGTTCAGCTTTTTCTATACTACCAAAGGTTATTTTCTTGAAATACTTTGCAAAAGATCCGCTTGTTGCACCTGCCCTGAGACTGGTCAGTTACTTAAAGTTACAGCTGCTGATTTTAAGCAAGCTTGCCTCACATGTCCTATTCACTACGGGACATCTTACAAAGCAAATGGCCGAATGCTGAGAAGAAAATCAGTCCTGATCTTCAACCTTACTACAGGATTAAGCTGGCCATACACTTGCAGATAAAGCTGCCGATATCGGTCGTTTAGACCGATTTGACAGCTTATCTGTCCGTGTATGGGGGCTTCCGACGGGTCTTCCCAACAGATATCTGGACACGATATCGATCGGGAAGGTCGGATTTTCTTCCGACCGACCCGTCGGAAGTCCATTGTGCTCATCGTAATCCGATCATTCAGCCATAGGGCCGAACTATCTGATTACCCTGATATAGCCCTGCCAGTTAGTGGCATATTGAGGAAAGATCCGCTCGTTTGACAATGTCGCCAAACGAGCGGATCTTTGTAACTATGGCCAGCTTTAGACATGAACTGTCATTAGTAGATGGCTATGTTTTCCGTGGAGCTCACCAATTACTGGTAACAGAGACTTTTAGAGAAAAGCTCATACAAATTGCACATGACAGTCATCAAGGAATTGTACGTACAAAACAAAGACTACGAGAACTATACTGGTGGCCAGCAATGGATGCCGCTGTGGTAGTTGCCATTCATTCTTATGTTACTTGTCAGTCACATGACAAAAAGCTATCACACATACATCACCACTTCAGCCAGTACCATTCCCTGATTCAGCATGGGAAAAACTTGCTATTGATATTGTGGGTCCTTTTTCAGATGCTCCTATAGTCTGCAGATTTTCAGGACTTGGCTTTTTATGGATAACGGATCTTTCTGTAATTTGGATCTTCATATCTTAAGTCATGTACAAGCTACTTATACCTTCCAATATTCTGGAAACAGAAAGAGGGACAAAAATATTTGCCATGTGTAGTATGGCGAAAATGTTTTGATCACGCCCATTTTGTGACCACACCCCTTAATTACCATGTTCATTTTACAAAATTTGGCAGGTTATGAAGTTTGACAACATTTCTGTGGTATTTATGTTTTATTACAGTTTTGCTAAAAAAGATGAATTTCTCTTTAAGATGTAAGTTCTCCCAAGGAACCTGCTTATCTTAAACTGTTACAAAAGTATCTAAGTATCTATTTTGGGCTCTCTGCCAAAAGCCAATTAAGTTAGAAACTTTGCATCTTTTTTTGGCTGTTCAGTGCAGGAGATCAAACAAAAGGTCAGGACATTTCAGTAACAAACCCGGGACTGCGGGCTGAGCTGTCAAAATCGGAACTGTCCTATGAAAAACGGGACAGTTGGGAGGTATGGCTACTGTTTTATTATTACAGAGAAAAAGGGAATCATTTTTACAAATTTGGATTATTTGATTATAATGGAGTCTATGTGAGACAGCCTTTCCGTAATTCAGAGCTTTCTGCATAATGGGTTTCCAGATAACTAATCCCATACCTGTTTGTGGGCTGCTTTGATTTTTTTTTGCCAGGGCTGTTTTTTACTCCCAGTCTGTCCCTGCTTGTAAATTTATTTAATAAGCTTCTGCCTTTAAAGGGATTATTTGCTGTATTGTATGCTGATATTAAATTGCCCTCATTTTAAATGTCTGCTTATAAATTATTGTATGTGTAACGGTAGTCTATGTGTGTGCAGTCTGTTAAATGCCAGTGTTGTGCTGCAGTAACCACAGAGATGGGCGTGGAGTAAAACATGTCTTAATGCCATTGGCTGCAAAAACACACCTCCCTTTCCAGCTGACAGTAGAATACACTGCTATGACCCTTATACATATCAACCTCTGCTTGTTTCTTTCTTAAGGCTAATAAGGGGCATGTCTGTCCCTGTTGGCTCTGTCTTCCTATACGCACTAGGAAAGAGACGTCAGGGACAAGTGACACCATGGCACAGTATCAAATCCTTCCGCTGTGCAAAGGGCATACAACAAAATAGTCCTGATTATAATCTAGTGATGGCATTTTGATGCAGATATATTTTTGTCTAAAAAAACTATTGGAATCCGATAGGGGTAGGGGAAGATATTTCTGTAAATAAAATTGCAATTGCTGTTCAAGAACGAAAGGTGG
Source organism: Xenopus borealis (assembly GCA_024363595.1). NCBI lineage: Eukaryota > Metazoa > Chordata > Amphibia > Anura > Pipidae > Xenopus > Xenopus borealis. The sequence continues at coordinate 86,907,215 of CM044431.1, read as the reverse complement.
GTGATCAGATGTAACCAAGGCTGTTACTACAGACAAAGCACTACTGTAGGTCCCCGGAGATGTGGGGGGTCCAGTGGGGCACTGATTGATCAGCAGGTTCAATATATAATAAATGTTTTCCCTTTGGGGGGGCATAAAATAATGTTGTTGTGGAGTCTAGTAGCATGCCACTGGAAGTAACATTACACCAGGGTAGGGCTAAAGAATTGGGGGCCCATCGGGGGTGCGACACGAAGGGCCATCCTAGCAGTCCCAGGGGGCTCCTTCCTGACTTCCAAACGTCTGGGACCCCTGAACGTCTGTGCGGCCGTGTACATGTGTGAACGCACAAATGCTGGACTGCCACATATTGTGGCACATCATATTTTTCTTTTGGGGGAGTGAGTCTGAGTCTGCACTACACTGAAGCTCACTCCAACACTTTTGATTCTCTTGGCTGCATGGATCTAGGACATATTTATTTATAAAATCTCTTGTATTTTGTAAACTTGGTACAGCAGTAGTGAAACATCAAACACAAATACAGTTATATATGTATATCTGAAACAATGCATATATTATCCAGGGCTGGAACAAGAGGGGATTGTGATACACGCAGGGGGAGGGGATACCGCAGTTCCTTCCACTTCTACACTTCTACACAGAGTACTGGAGATGGGGGGCATGCCAGGAACAGCTACTGTATGGTGTCACACAATGCAGTGGAGGAGGGAGTGGGTTTGTGTCTTCCAGCTTAGGGTGGTGTTGGGGGCTGCGTTGGACAAAATCTCTTGGCCTGGCTCTAGGGTTGCCACCTGGCCGGTATTTTTGATGGTTTATCCCAATGTTATTAATAGGAAAAAAAGACAAATATATAGGAAGGCCGGTATTTTTTTCAAAAAAAGGTGGCAACCCTACCTGGCTCTGATATTAGGTGCTATGACTGGGTACAGGAAAAATGCACAGGCAACAGATTTTCTTTACCATCCTAAAAAAATTACCTTTTATAATTAATTACTGATGCATCTTCCACCCTTCACATAGACGTCACTGCTGGAGACACCTTAAATATCCAGAAAATGCCTTCTTAATCCGTGGATTTAGCTAATTAAAGGACAATGAAACTTTAATTCACTGGGGTGTCAATACTTTAAGCAACTCCCAGTGAATTAAAAGGCTAAGCTTTAGGGCAGGGGCACACAAGCAGATTTGGGAAGATTTAGTTGCATGACGACTATTCGCCTCTCCTTCAAGGCCTACCCCTGCCTTCCTGCCGGCCATAATGTAAAATTGCTAGCTGTATGGCAATCGCGGCACTTTGTTTTCCGAAGTTTCCTTGTGAGGCATCAACAAAAAGATACGGCAGCGATCCAACAGGATTTTTTAACCTGCCCGATCAGCATCTGTCCGACTTTCGCCATCGGACGGCCACACACAAGGGGCCAATAAGCTGCCGACTCTGTCTGTCGGCAGCTTGTATTGGCCAAGATTGGAGTGGATGAAATGACTAGGCTGCATAGAGGCCTGACTTCAACCTGGGTTGCAACCTTTACCTTTGATTAAAAACAGGCAAAGGGGCAGTCTGATGACATTAGGGGTTGATGTGATGACATTTTGGAGCAGAGTTATAACATTGAAGGCATGGTTATTGTGGAACTCAGATGCAATCGTGTACATTTTTGTCCAGTATTCATAATGTTAAAAACCAGGCAGATAGCTTTCAGCCAGACAGCCCCTTACAAAACCAAACTGGTGGCAACCCTCCCTCAACCCAACTGAACACTACTGGGATGAAATGGAGTTAGAGCAATTTTATGCATTATTAAAATCTAGCAAGATATTGGAACAAAGCATTACATTTTAATATCAATGTCAAAAACTTGACCATTAGGGTAACTGTGCTGCATGAACTGTACCTATTACATGTGCAGAGTTAGCAAGGTGTCACAGCAATATAACAGTCCTCTTTAAAAAATTAGGGTAACACTTGCATGAATAAAGCTTGACACACAAATAAAGACCTGCTTGTTTATCAATACCAAAATTGGCTGCCAAACAAGCCAGAAAAACAGGCCTATACAGACCAGTCAGCAGAGGGCCAAATTAAAGGCTGATTTAATACTGCCTAAATGGATTTTCTAATCTACCCATTAGATATCATGTTTAAATTATGTTATTCATCTATCTGTCATTGAGATCATATGTTAGGCCCCATACATGGGTTAATAAGCTGCCAACATAGGCTTAAAGGGGTTGTTCACCTTTGAGTTATCTTTTAGTATAATGTAGAGAAGGATATTCTGAGACAATTTGCAATTGTTTTTCATTTTCTATTGTTTGTGGCTTTAGAGTTATTTAGCTTTTTATTCAGCAGCTCTCCAGTTTGCAGTGTCAGCAATTTGGTTTCTAGGGTACAAATTACCCTAGCAACCCTGCATTGATTTGAATAAGAGACTGGAATATGAATAGGAGAGGGACTGAATAGAATGATAAGTAATAAAAAGTAACAATAACAATACATTTGTAGCCTTACAGAGCATTTTTTTAGATGGTGTCAGTGACCCCCATTTGAAAGCTGCAAAGAAACAGAAGAAAATTGCAAATCATGAAAAAACTATGAAAAATAAATAATGAAGACCAATTGAAAAGTTTCTTAGAATTGGCCCTTCGATAATATACTAAAAGTTAACTAGAAGGTGAACCACCCCTTTAATGAGCCGAATCAGAAGCTCAGTTTTATCCCCCAGTAATGAGAGTTCATGATCCTTTCAACCCTGTCCTGCACCCTGGCTAGTGGGGGACAAGTAAGACTCCAAAATTCAGTTATCTTGTTTCTTAAGGTGGCTATTGACACAAAGATAAAGTTGCACAAAAATGTATTTTGTACGATTTTCAGACCCTGGATGGTCCCAACATTTTTTGTACCATGGTAACTGGTCGTTTGTTCTTTAACTACTGTATTTAATCTGAATGGTTAGTTGTAGGTCGGAAGATGGTGCCATATGATTGTTCGTAGAATATGAGATTAGAGTCTGCACATCTATGGCCAACTTTAGTCTCTGTGTCATAAGCTGTGTCAGTTGGTGCCCTCCCTGTGTGAGTAGTAATCTGCTCTAAATGTGAGACTGCAATACTAAAAGTGTTCATATACAAGCCAATAAAAATTGGATACTGGCGTGCCCGATTAAGATGCCGGCAAACAGATTTTTACACCGACCCCTCTGACCCCCCCTCCTGACATAACTGTAGATTATAATGCATAATGTATCCCCCTACGGAAACTTATAAAGTTATCAGAAGTCACCTCAGAGTCTCGTGCTTTTATATGGTCACATAACGCCGCGGTGACTTATAATATCTTTATAAATTACAGCAGGGGTTACATTATCCACTATATATATGTGTGTGTGTCTGGAAGATTCCATGTAAACAAAAGTCAACTCCCCCAATCTTATCGGGAGTTTCCAGATTTTAGGCTGTATCCCATGGCCTCCCATCCATTTAGGACATGTGAAGGGGCAGGCAAAATGTCTTCTTCAAATTTAAAAGAAACTTTTAAACCCTTATGACCTTGACTAGTGGACAAGGTGCACAATAAGCCTATTGGTGTAGTTTGTGCATGTGTGTATCAAACCCACAGGGTAAAGTTCTGAGAGTCGAACATAGTGTGGTTGCAGATGTGCCTATCCTGTCATGTGTAGGGCATAGGGTTGCCACCTGGCCAGTATTTTACTGGCCTGGCCAGTATTTTTGATGGATGATCCCAATGTTAATAGGAAAAAAAGATAAATATGTAGGTAAGCTGGTATTTTTTTCAAGAAAAGGTGGCAACCCTAGACTAGGGCACCAGTGATATAATTGGGCACGTCGGCATTGTTCTACAGCAGGGATCCCCAACCTTTTTTGCTTGTGAGCCACATTTAAATTTAAAAAAGAGTTGGAGAGCAACACAAGCATGAAAAAGTCCATGGGGATGTCAAATAAGAGCTCTGATTGGCTTTTTGGTAGCCCCTATATGGACTGGCAGCCTACAGGAGAGAATGTTTGGCAGGACATCTGGTTTTTATACAACCAAAACTTGCCTCTAAGTCATTCATTAAAAAATAAGCACCTGCTTTGAGGCCACTGGGAGCAACATCCAAGGGGTTGGAGAGCAACATGTTGCTCACGAGCTACTGGTTGGGGATCACTGCTCTACAGCAATATCTCTGGGTGTTGTTTACTGTACGGCAGCATAGCTTAGACAAATCAGTGCAGCAGCTGCTTAATACCATGCTGCGCAAATCTGAGCGAACACTGACAACTTCGTTTATTCTCCTTGACCTTATCTGTAATTATTTTTGAATATCTTACAACTGTTAACACAGCAATACCACCTTCTCCTACGTAACTACACTGTGTTCTGAAAACCTTTTCCCTGTGCCTTTGTGCTAGATAACAGACACGCCTCCAAGCTTTGCAGAGCGACAAGATATCCTTCCTCCGCCTTACCGGTCCTTCTTTCCCTCCCCACCCCCTTAGGAAGTAAAGTAGTTCTCCCTTCCTCTTCTTCTCTCTTTATTTTCTAAAATTGCTTTATTATTGCATTTTGCTCCCGCGTCATCCGCGTCCTCACCCCAATCCAATCCCCCTTACTACAGAATAAGAACGAGATATACCTTCTTGGTAGAAGCAGGAATCATGAATTCCTTTTTCTCCCCGAAGCAAGGAGGACAAACCCTCATATAACTACATGGAGGGCTCTGTTTTGTAGATATATTATTTTTTATTTGACATTTTTTAATGGATCTCATGACCTCCAAATGCAACAGTGAAACCTTCAGCTTTGCAGGGGAGGTGAGCCATGTACATTTGTGTGAATGTTTGTTGTGATATAGGACTATTAACCCTTGTGTGTCTTCCTACACTGTTGTCTCTCACATTGAAACTACTTTAATAACAGAAAGTAATTATGATTGATACAATAACTAAACTGCTAAAAATTACAGTAATGTATGTGTTGTGGTTGAGCAGCAGTATGCAACAATTATGACAGTTTGGGGATGGTGATGGAGGTTGTCAGTCACCCTAGGAATTCACACACCTTTTCAGGTGTAGAATGCTAGCTCTTGGGATTACTGATTTAATTAACTGCACAGCAAGCAAAGAATATGCAGAGATCAGTAATTTTCACCCTGTGCACAGGCATCAGCTACTGACTGAAAAGAAAGAGCTCTTGTATCCACTCCCCCCAAAGTCTTGCCAGGTCTAGATTTCCCTAACCAGGAACTGTCATGTAGACCTTCCACTATGTAAGTTATTTCATTCAGTGTACTGTTGCAGTAAGATTGCTACTGAAGCTTACAGCTATGCTTGATAATATGCATCCAAGTGCACAAAAAATATTTTGTCATTGTGTTTTGTACAGATATTCTGCAGTGCTGAGCAGCAGGGAACAAACAGTTGCCTGTTTCCGTGGCATAGGTCTCTCATTGTTTAAGAAAAAAAAAACAATCTGTTATCTGTGATTATGGGTCGTAGGTAACAACAAAGCCCATTTTGCAGCCTTCGAACTAGATAAGAACAAGATGTTAAACCAAAAGTGGAATGTTTTGTTCCTCTGTTTGAGGGAATGGTCAGGCAGGATCATGTAGTAGGAAAAACTCTTTGTTCCAGTGGAAACAGCTTGCCTACTAAACAATAAACAGAAGAATACAGCACATAATACAAGCAAAGGAATTTATTGGGCACCACTACTTTACCAGTACTGTTGAGGACAGTTATGCTGTGTTAAACAAAACAGCCTACTTCGGATTAAGTATTTTTTAGCCTGCCGAGTCCTTGGTGATTTGTTTACAAGTGAATTGTTTTGGTAACTAAAGGTGGCCATACACGGGCAGATAAAAGCTGCCGACAGACTCGGGCAGGATTAAAAATCCCGTCGGATCGCGGCCACATCTGTTCGTTGATGCGGTCCCGCGATCCGACCGCCCGTACTGATCCGAACGTTGGGCCCTAGGGCCCACGATCGGATCAGCCCGATATCGCCCACCTCAAGGTGGGCATATCTGGGAGAGATCCGCTCGTTTGGCAACATCGCCAAACGAGCGGATCTCTACGTATATGGCCACCTTAACTGTAGTGGAGAAAGTGATTTTGATTACCCTATGCTCCAAAATGATGGTCTCTTCAAATTCCTTACTTTGGTCTAAATGCAGCAGGACAAAATATGAAGCATATGTATAAATCTGTGGAAAAAAATGACACTGAAATACACCAAACATTTCCACATTAAAGGGATACTGTCATGGGAAAACAGGTTCTTTTTTTTGTTTTCAAAATGCAACTCCAGCGGACTTCTACTCTGAAATCCATTTCTAAAAAGAGCAAACAGATTTTTTTATATTCAACTGACATTTTGTCAGCTGCCCTTGGTTATGTGACGTGTGCCAGCACTTTAGGATGGAACTGCTTTCTGGCAGGCTGTTGTTTTTCCTTCTCAATGCAACTGTATTGGTGGGACATGGGCTTTTACTATTGAGTGATGTTCTTAGATCTACCAGGCAGCTGTTATCTTGTGTTAGGGAGCTGTTATCTGGTTACCTTCCCATTGTTCTGTTGTTAGGCTGCTGGGGGGGGGGCGTGGGGGGATGTGATATCACTCCAACTTGCAGTACAGCAGTAAATAGACTGAAGTTTATCAGAGCACAAGTCACATAACTTGGGGCAGCTGGGAAATTGACAATATGTCTAGCACCATGTCCGATTTCAAAATGAAATTTTTGAAATGGATTTCAGTGCAGAATTCTGCTGGAGCAGCACTATTCACTGATGCATTTTGGGGAAAAATTTTTTTTTTCCCATGACAGTGTCCCTTTAATGCCATTATATAGTCTACTGATTTTATGTACATGTATAGATGAGTTTACAATTTTGGTGTAAAGTAAAAAAAAGTGTTAGCTTGATAAAAGCTGTAAAATAAAGCAAGTGACATCTAGCTTTTTAAAATTACTTTTGTTTCCCATTGACATCCATATTATTTTGCTTCAGTAGGATACACCAAGTTACTAGTAGTGTAAAATAATTATGTAAATTGTGGCTATAAATTAATGTCTTAGGGGTCCGTTTACTAAAGTGCGGTAAAAATTTTCGCACAAAATATAGACAAATTTAACGCAGAATATGTTTTTGCGAGTTTATTAACATGCGGTAAGTATAAATCTGCGAATTCTTGCGTAAGAATATTTTTTCACCAGTTATCGTATTTGCTAAAAATAACGTTACGTACACATTAACGCCTGGTTTGCTAAACAGCGAAATGTGTAAAAGACAAAATTATATTACAGAATATTCGCAACATTTTACCGCCATCTATATAGTGGCATTAACTTATTTTTTTGGCCAGAAAATTCTCAGTGGGAAACTGTGCTTTTAAATGATACAAAGAGATAACTGGTATGATTTCTTTTTCATATGATTCTATTGGCAGAAGGATTTGTGACTGGATTGATGAAGTATGGGTTTATATGATACATACATGTTTGATTGGTCTCTCTCTGGTAATGTTGTTGGATGGTATAATCATCAGTCAGTAAAGTTTATGAGTTTTGAAGATGCATTTCTGGCCATAAATGTCACAGTAAATATTGCCATAATTAACTCCATTATTAACGCCATAAAACAAGACTATTTTCTAGAATAAATATTTGCAAACATAATTTGTCGCCAGAAAATTCGCATCTCGCTAAAATTACCTCTAACTTAAGCTGGTTCGCTAATGTAGTTACCGCAAGTGATCGCAATGACTTCTGAGAGCATCACTCTTTAGTAAACTTAGTCGCTGCGAATATTGTGGCGGAAAAATATTCTCAGAGATAACATGCGGAAACTTAAATTCAAATTTTTCGCACTTTAGTAAACTGACCCCTCAATTCTAATAGTCTCTGTGTGATGGAATATTATGTGAAAGTAGGGTTGCCACCTGACCGGTATTTTACCGGCCTGGCTGGTATTTCTGATGGTTGATCCCAATGTTATTAATAGCAAAAAAATATAAATATATAGGAAGGTCGGTATTTTTTTCAGGAAAAGGTGGCAACCCTGTGTGTAAGCTTGGTGCCTGTTACATAGCATCAAGAAGTGGGCAAGCCCTGACAACGCAGTGTTATGGTCTGATGTCATTTGGGCCATTAACGCCTGAATGGAACTCCCCATAGCAGTGAAAAGTCCCAAGATTTTTGTCATAATCTAGCATGGGTATTTTCCGTGTTGCTGGAAAGTTTAGAACAATTTTTCCTGTTTTTCAAGGAGTTATTCGTATTAAGACGTTGTTCATTAAAAGATAGTTTTTTTTTTCTCTAAGACATATTAACAAGGGTCAATATATATATATATATATATATATATATATATATATATATATATATATATATTAATCAGCAAGATAAACTTCAGATTTTTCCAGCTTCCAAAACAGTTACAGCTACAGAAATACAATACACATATTTTTAAATTTTTATTTAAAAGTCTTGTTCTTATGTGCTTGAATGCAAGAAATTTTAATGTTTTGCAACAATTAGGCTGGCAATGGCATTATGGCAGATTGCCATCCAAGGGTGGCATCATTTTAGACATATTTTTCGATAACTCATCGAAACCAAAAAGCCTGCTCTGCTTGAATTGAACTGGGCACTAACAATAGTGCCTCACATTTAAATATAGATAATGTTTATCCTGTAAAGCAGTTCTTCATGATATATCAAAATATTAAACGCATTTCCTGTTGCATTGTTTCTTTAAAAAATAACTGATGCTAACATATTTAAAATAATGGCAGAGCTTAATTTCTGACACTCAACCATCTCTGAGTGCTGTTATAAACAAAACAAAGAGCTTTGTCACATATAGTCTATGAATATTCTAATTTACATACCTCCCAACTTTCCTGCTCAACACCCACAGTCCCGGGTTTGTCTGACTTTATCTTTGATGAAACAGATAAAATATTTCTAACCTAACTGTCTTTTGGCAGAGAGGTCGGAATAGACACTTAGATACTTTTATGTCAGTTTAAGATAAGAAGGTCTCTTGCAGAAACTGTGAATAGCTGCTTTAGGGCAGAGGCACACTCTCAGATTCGGGGAGATTTAGACGCCCGGCGACTAATCACCTCTTTTTCGGGTGACTAATCTTGCTGAACTGCCTTCCCACTGGCTAGAATGTAATTCGCTGGCGGGATGGCACTCGGATTACTTAGTTTTCCGAAATTGCCCTGAGTTTCCTCACGAGGCTTCGGGCGACTTAGAAAACAAAGCGATCTGAGTGCCATCCAGCCTGCGATTTTCATTCTAGCTGGCGAGAAGGTAGGGGAAGGCAGTTCGGGGAAATTTGTCGCCCAGCAGCAAATCTCTCCAAATCTTAGCTTGTGTCTCTGCCCTAAAGGGCAATTCATCTTCATTATCAAAACTGTAATAACACATAAAAAAACACAGAGATGTGTTCAAACTTTCATAACCTGCAATATTTTGAAATTTTTTTGAAAATCCCCTTAATTGTAAAATCTAAAATGTTGGGAGGTATGCTGTTACTACCCTAAAAAGTGTACATGCCAGTTAATTCTCTACCATTTCAGCTGAACTGAAGAAGCCAGTGGTGAAATGTTTTCAAGAAAAACTCTAAATGTCCAGTTGCCTTTGATTTACTTCTATTAAATTCTATATGTCACACATAGGATTGCCATTTGTTCTGGCAAAAAAAAAACGTAATTCCTGTATTTTGAACTTTCTTCCCTATTGATAGCTTTGGAATAATTATCATTTTTACTGGCCAATGGGCATCTAGTCACGCATTTACTTGCTGGAAATGAAAACTCCCATGCCATGCAAAAATCCACTACCATAGTGTTTTCTGCCTCACAAGGCTGAGCATTGCCCATAAAATCTGTTCAGGTTACAGTTCAAGCCTCTACTTTGCTCAAGTAGACTCTATAGAGAGTCTAAACCTGCAGCAAAAAAACTTAGTTTGTGGTGAGATAAACCTTTTATTATTAAGTACACAACTAGGTATAATTCTTTACAACGTACAGCTATTACTGTTTGGGTGTACAGGGACCTGTTATCCAGAATGCTCGGGACCTGTGGTTTTCCTGATTATGGATATTTACATAATTTGTATTCTCATACCTCATCATCAAGTCTACTGGAAATCATGTAGACATTAAATAAACCCAATAGTCTGTTTTTCTTCCAATAAGGATTAATTAGATTGTAGTTTGGATCTAGTAAAGGATCTTTTTTTTTATTACAGAGAATTTTTTCTTTTAATTTGTATTATTACAATAAAATGGAGTCCATGGGAGACGGCCATTCTGTAATTCCGAGCTTTCTGGATAACGGATCCCATACCTGTACTAGTTGTGTACAGGTAGGCTGTGAAATCAGGGTGTGCTTTAAATTGAAATTGTACCACATCATCATAATGAGACTAACCAATAGCTAGCACAGACTGACCAGAGCATTGGGACTATTAGAGGCAGAAACAGTATGAGGATCACATGGCCTGGAGGTCAGGAGCCTGAAATAGTACAGTCTTGAAACCTGGAGCCCATGGCAGGATAGTGCTCAAGGCTAAAGGCTAGGTGGTTGGAGACACCAGCATCAGAAAATGGGCTGAGTTATCTTTGTGGATGCCTGGAGCCTCAGGAATACTAGACTGCACTATGGGCAGAGCCACCACCGTGCCAGGTTAATAGATTAAATCTGTGATATTAGAGCCAGGGTAGAATTGTTAGGAGCCAGCACTGAAATCCTGGGTCGAGGAGCCACAACAACTAACTTGGGCACAGGCATAGGAATCTGAACGACTGACTGTGCCACTGCCACCAAAAGCCAAAATGTCTGGCTGGTTTGCAGAAATGTAAGGCTAGGCAATGAGCTGGTCCCAGGCCGAGGTGCTTAAACCAATGATTGAAAATGTCTATGATCTCGATAGGCAAAGGACAATTATTCAGCAACTTAGTGATAGAAAATATATTTTTTAAAGTATGTGTTCACTTCACATTATAGATTAAATTAGATTTTTTTTTGTTTTATGCAAAAGATTTTTTAATTAAATCTAAATAACATTAAGATTTATCTTTAGCAGCAAGAAGTATATAATAAGAATTTACCCTGGTCAGACACATGTATTGATGCACATTTGAACAGTAACATTTGGGAAGGAATAGTTCCTTCATATGAAACCGTTGATTAAAGATAAAAAGCAGATAAGTGGAATCTTATTAGGATGCTGTCACTAAATATGAATATGATCAGCTGTATCATGATGATGTGCTAAATGCGGAAATGATACCAAAAGACTCTTGTGCACAGTGTTTAGAATGGTGTAACCATATCTTACTAAGCTCTGTTTATCTTCTCTAGAAACCAAATGTTTCTGTTTTTTTCAGCATATGCCCACACACTCAAAAAAAAGTCCCCTTGTGCTGTATCCATTAATAAAAGATGTTAATTTCCAGTGAAAGCATCCAATATATCAATATAAGCAGCTGAATCATGTAAACAAGCATCTGTAACATAGCAACTTCACTAAGCAATGCAAGCATTACATCTCATTAGAACAGAAATACAGGTATGGGACCTGTTATCCAAAATGCTTGGGACCTGGGGTTTTCCAGATAATGGATATTTCCATATTTTGGATCTTCATACCTTAAGACTACTACTAGAAAATCATGTAAACATTAAATAAACCCAATAGGCTGGTTTTGCTTCCAATAAGGATTCGTTATATCTTAGTTTGGATCAAGCAGAAGGTACTGCTTTATTAATACAGTGAAAAAGGAAATAATTTTTTAAAATGTGTATTGTTTGATTATAATGGAGCCTTTCTGTAATTCAGAACTTTCTGGATAACATTTCCAGATAAGGGATCCTATACCTGTATCTCATAATTTCCAAAAATGAATTTACTAAATCTGACTCAACAACCAGTTTAAAGCGCAGAGAGAAGTTGTGCACATTAGCAATACTTCAGGAGGTACTGTCTTTGATGATGATAAAGTCAACCAAGTTCAGATCCCAAGTTCCACTTTAATTCCTTAGACACCACGAATATCTGTTTACTTGAAAAGAAGGCTTCTGCTTTGATGTAAGCTGCTAAAGTATTTTGTAACATTCTCTGGTACTAAGTGCACTATATCTAGTACTGGAACATCCTTGAAAACAGGGTAAGAATGGTAGGGAAGAAGAAACACCCAACCAAGAAACTACCCAAATGCTCTTCCTCCTGAGAGTCAAAATAGTCAGACATTATAGAAACCCTTAAAATATTAAAATTCTATAACATTAGAACAAAATATGAAGGTGAGAATCCACATGGATGTCGCATGTTGTTATTATTATTAGTAATAATAATAATATAATAGTATTGTGATTTGTCAGTTTATCTTACCTTGGTGTAAATTGCAAATTAAGAAGCTGAAGGTATAGCTCTATTTGAAATAGGGATGCACCGAATCCACTATTTTGGATTCGGCCGAACCCCCGAATCCTTCCCAAAAGATTTGGCCGAATACCGAACCGAATCCGAACCCTAATTTGCATATGCAAATTATGGGTGGGAAGGGGAAAACATTTTTTACTTCCTTGTTTTGTGCCAAAAAGTCACATGATTTAGCTCCCTGGCCCTAATTTGCATATGCAAATTAGGATTCAGATTTGGATCGGCCAGGCAGAAGGATTCGGCCGAATCCTGCTGATAAAGGCCGAATCCTGGCCGAATCCCGAACCGAATCCTGGATTCGGTGCATCCCTAATTTGAAACGGTAACATTGTTGTGCAAGTGCGTTCTTGATACATGCACATAAACTGTTTTATAGGTTCAACACTCTTCAGCAAACATATGTTTTGTTTTTCAGGTAGCTGTATCTGGTTGGGTGGCAGGCATATCCAAGGGGTACCATGAAGTTCTCAGGGCCCCTGGAGAGCCAGAGACTGTCCTTTCTTTTAGAAAGGGCAGTCTCTAGGGAAGCCCAGATGTGGAAGGTGTACGTGCACAAAACCCAAGCCAACCAGGTAAGTATATTAAAGATTATGTCATTAGTTCCACCTCTTTTAAGGTATTTATTTAAATAAAGAGACAATGTACTCTGTTTAAGACTAGAGTTTTCTTTTTTTTAATGCATTAATGTTAGTAGCCAGTATGGTAACGTATTAAGTCTGGTATATAGCTAACAGTGCACTGGCTGATCTGGTACAATATCTGACCAAACAGATAGATATCATACAAGTGGCCGTGCAAGAATGAAGAGGAGATACACCTTATCCATACTGTCATCTGCCGATTCGCCAAATGCTGTAAAATATGGCGCATTAACAGATTAAATGTCTGATCATCTAACTGACCAATATCCATGGTACATAGATATTGCTCAGGATTGTCCTGCCAGCCTAAATTCAATGAAAATCCTATGATTTTATATGTATGTGTATGGCCCCATTTAGCAACCCAATATTTGCTTTCAGAGACTAGTATCTGCTGCCTGCTGATTGCTATAGCATACATTTACATTTGAGTGCATTAAGCATTCATTCTTTCTCTTTGTACAGTTGTGCTTATAAATTTACATACCCTGGCAGAATTTATGATTTCTTAACCATTTTTCAGAGAATATAAATAACACAAAAACTTTTCTTTCACTCATAGTTAGTGGTTGGATTTATTGTCAAAAAACTGTCTTTACTCTTTTTAAATCATAATCATTACACAAATTACTCAAATGACCCTGATCAAAAGTTTACATACCCTGGTGATTTGGCCTGATAACATGCTCACAACTTAGGTTAGAATGGCTATTAAAGGTAACCATCTTCACCACTGATCTGTTTGCTTGTAATTAGTGGGTGTTTATAAAAGGTCAATGACTTTCTGGACTCGTGACAGACCCTTGCATCTTTCATCCGTTGCTGCACTGATGTTTTTTGGATTCTAAGTCATGGAGAAAGCAAAAGAATTGTCAAAGGATCTGCAGGAAAATGTAGTTGAACTCTATAAAACAGGAAAGGGATATTACAAAATATCAAAGGAATTGAGAATGTCAATCAGCAGTGTTCAAACTCTAATAAATAAGTGGAAAATTAGAGGTTCTGTTGAAACCAAACCAAATAATACTAACTAAAATTGTTTGGGATGCAAGGAAAAACCCACAAATAACTTCAGGTGAAATACAGGACTCTAAAAAAAATGGGCTGCATGGTTGAGTTGCCAGAAGAAAGCCATTACTATGCAAATGCTACAAAGTTTCCCACTTACACTATGCCAAACAGCACAGAGACAAGCCTCAAACTTTCTTGCACAAAGTCACTTGGAGTGATGAGACTAAAATTTTACTTTTTGGCCACAACCATAAACGCTCCATTTGTAGAGGAGTCAACAAGGCCTATGATGAAAGATACACCATTCCTACTGTGAAACATGGTGGTGGATCACTGTTGTTTTGGGGATGTGTGAGCTACAAAGGCAAAGGAAATTTGGTCAGAATTGATGGCAATATGAATGTGGTAAGTTATCAAAAAATACTGCAGGAAAATTTCATCAGCCCAGAAGCTGCGCATGGGATGTACTTGGACATTCCAACATGACAATGATCCAAAACACAGTTGTTTGACAATAAATGGCTTCAGCCAACCACTGACCATGAGTGAAAGAAAAGTTTTTGTGTTATCATTCATATTTTCTGAAAAAAGAAATCATCAATTCTGCCAGGTTATGTAAACTTATGAGCACAACTGTATATTAATTTTTAATAATAATAATAATAATAATAATAATATAAGTTTATGGACATCAGTGGTTAAATGATGTCTTTAAGAATATGTTTTTTTTCTTGTGCTGTGGATCTGATAGATATGCTGGTTTCAGGAACCTGTGAACTCAGCAAAGATATCTCCTTCCATATTTAATTAGAAATTGGCTGCCTGATCTCATTAACAGTTTTTATCTAAAATGGAGATATGGAAGTCAGGGTGAGTGGGAAGATGAAGCATGTGGGTTGTGTACAATGTGAATAAATTAAAATGCTTCCGGTGTTTGATCATTTTAGTTACAACTTAAAAACTGCTTTTCAGATTGTTGTAGATCTTCCCAGATTCACGACTAAGCAGTTGCAAAACCCTTAAATGTGAATGTTTAGGCTTTTTTTTTTCTATCCGAGGGTTTCTTATTTTTACTACTTTACTCTACAACCTTTTTC
>CM044431.1:86873367-86888270 GCA_024363595.1 Xenopus borealis | reverse complement strand
ATATATATATATATATATATATATATATATGGCTATTTGTCTTAAGCAGCAATTTACCAGAGACCAGTTCCGGTCGACCTCCGCACACCATTTGTGGGTTGTGAACTTCTTTTACAGGGGTGCACTTGCTTGTCCCTTTTGTGATGTGGGTGGGGCGGGTCTATGAATGGAGGGTTTTTCTCAACCCGCACATCACTGCTGTAGATATATCGGATTTATTATCCAGATTATTTGGGACCAGGTGTATTCTGAATTTTTCTGTAATTTGGATCACCATCATTCTCCCTGAGTTGAATACTGCCCTGATTGTCATATGCCTTTCTATGGTATCTTGATGCCACAATCAATGACACTTTTGGGAAGTACAATATTGGTACCTATATGTTACAAGGCCGTAGGGCTGTCATAAGAAGGTATAGACCAGAATTCAGAGGCCCAGTCCAACCAAGGGACCTTAGATTTCTGCTTATGAGTTTGGGTGGTTTGAGGTGGGATTTGGTAGATCAGAAGCATGACCAAAAGGATCTATGATGCATTTCAACTGGCCAATCTAGTTTATGTTCAACATTGTCATTACATTCATGTACAGTGGAAGTTACTATCCATGGTTTAACCCCCACAGAAGAACCCTCTGCCACTCAAATGGGATCGTCATGGTGCTTTTCCTAAAAAGAAAGATACTCAAAAAAAAAATGTTGAAATAGTTTATTAGGAAGAAAAATGCTACTGAATCAGTGGCTAATTGGTAAGAAACTGTCTGCCAGCACCTCACACAAATGCACACACAAACATATAACTCTTACTGGCATTTGCACGAGATCTGAGTGGCGGTCTGGGAGCACCAAGGGGCTGCACAATGCGGGCTGGAATTTTCTTTCATGCACACGTCAGTAGCCATTTACCAGTTGCAGTATGATAGAGCTACTCTTTCTTCTCCTCTGGTATTTTAATTCTTGTCATGTGCAGACCAATTACAGCAGTAATCCCACTGGTATGAAATAGGCAGGACACTACTTAGTCAATGATATTTTTCATTATGTAACCATAAACTATGTTGATATTTTATTGTAATAATCATTTGTTGGTACGCGGTATTTCCCAAATCTTGGCTTGGCATTCAGATTCTTGCCATCTGTTAAATGAATAACCTCACCAATTTTTAACTTTTACCAATTCTCCATTAATAACTTCACGGGGTTTCTTATTTTCATACTGGATGTTATTTCAGGAAAATATATAGCTACGGATCATCATCACCCACCCACCAATGATTATATCAGTCTTAGAACATTTAATTAAATATTTATGGAGCAGCCTTGATTTTTTATGGGTATTTAAAAAAAAAAAAAAAAAAAAAAGCACACTCTAAAAGGTAAAAATTTGCCTGGGTGCACAAAGCCAAACTTGTAAAGTAATGAACAGTGAAAAAAAGCTTGCACTCACAGGACTTACCATAAACTTATGCTGTTTATTAGCAAAAAACGCTAGCAATCTAGCCTTTCTCAATCTAAATATATACATTTATCATATAGAATCGTTTTTCTCTTGTATATTTAGTGCTTCCATAGTGAATTAAACAAATAAACAAAATACGGCAGATCATGAGACCACAAGACTGTGAAAACTGTGCTGGCAGCAGCCTGAACAGCATATGAACACAGGGCATGGATACAGAGCTTTAGCTGCTGCTTAATTAAACTCTTCCCAAAAGCATCAAACAACCAGGAGTACAGAAGAACACTGTGTGAATTTCAGAGACTTTTGAACTTATGGACCCATGTGTGGGGCCCTCCGACGGGATTCCCCGATTGATATCTGGCCCAGAGCCACCCAGATGTTGATTGGGCAGGGTTAAAAATCCTGTCGGATCACTGAACGCATCTGTTCGTTGATACTGTCCAGCAATCGAACCTCCTGTATTCCATACATTATGATCCAATTGTTGGGCCTTAAATTAAGTTATGTGTAATGACACAGTGAATAACTATTGAACACGCTTACTGAAATGTATTTAATACTTAGTAGAAAAGCCTTTGCTGGTAATGACATCTTCAAAATGCCTCCTGTATAGAGAAACTAGTCATATGCATTGCCCATGTGTGACTTTGTCCCACTCTTCCACACAAACTGTCTTCAAAGCTTGAAGGTTCCATAGGGCTGTTCGATGAAATCTGATCTTCAGTTCTGTCCATAGATTTTCAGTTGGATCCAAGTCATGTGATTGACTGGGCCATTCTAGCACCAATTGAGAGTTTCCTTGTCTATGTGTTTGGGGTCATTGTCTTGCTGAAATGTCCACCATTGTTTCATCTTCAGCATCCTGGTGGATGGCAGCAGATTCTTATCAAGAATGTCCTGGTACATTTCTCCATTCATCCTTCCTTCAATTATTTTGTCTGCCAGTACCATTTCCTGAAAAACAGCCCCACACCATGATGTTCCCAAAACTTCACTGTTGATATGTTGTTTTTGGGGTGATGTGCAGTGCCATTTCTCCTCCAGACATGGTGTGTGCAATGACATACAAAGAGTTAAATTTTGAATTTCGACGTAATTTTGGGCTATTTTGTCTATCGAATAGCCCAAAATTCGACTTGAATTGAAAAAATTTAAATTTTGAAGTACTGTCTCAGTTTTCAAATTAGACTATTCGCTACCTTAAACCTGTCAAATTGCCATTTTAGCCTATGGGGGACCTCCATTGCCTTTAAAAGCTTTTTTCTAAGTTTTTGAAAATCAAATTTTTTTTTTGAAAATCGTGCAATGCGATCGAATTCGATCGAAAATGGACCGATTCAATCGAAAATGATCCATTTTCGATTGTAAACCACCAAAATAAATTTTGATCGGTTGAATCTGCCCCCTGGTGTTAATTTTATGCCAATAGCCCCATTAGAAAAATATTTACTGAGAAAAAAATTTACGTGTTCAGTACTTATTTTCACTGCTGTACATATGCATATGTGGAAAGATAATTAGGAGACATCAGTTATGTAGGTTATTTTTAGCCTAGTCAACCCCTGACCTTCTTCGCAGTGACGGACACCTTTTAACTTTAGTTTATTAGTGTTCGAGCGCTGACACATGGGGCACTTAATGACCCAGCGGAAAATGTCCTCTCCTATTAGGAGATGAAACGTTGGAGGATACTAGCTACTTCACACTGTTTGGAATCACTGCATGTGAAACACATTAAATGCGGCCATCCCGGGGTAATGGATCCTTCCTCAGTTTTACACGATTGCTCACGGTGTTCTTAGTGTAATGTGTTCTTGCAGTCACCACCCACAGCTCAACTGTAGGACTATTCTGAGCAGTGGTGCTCTGCCAAGATCCAGTGCCAACTCTTGGCAAAGTTATTTTTTTATGTTACTCTGCCTTTCATATTATTGTTCCTAATCTGTAAAAAAAAAGCCTTAAGGCTCTTTCTCTAAAATAGATTTGTGAAATCACCATAATCATGTCTCGGCACATGATGTCTAACTGTAATAAGTCATCTATTAGTGATCTTCTGCTTCTCCCAGCATTCCTGTGTGTGAATACAAACAGGTGGATCAAGAAAAGATTAATTAAATTGCCAATAAAATATGGCCTTTGGACTAACTGCTGACATAGAACAGTCACTTATTGTGGCATCAAGTAATATTAGCAGAGTGGCTTCAAATATTTCTCTTGTGTAGAAGTGAATGTTTAGATTTCACTAGTGTCTAATAATGACACAGAGGCAGCGTTTGCACCATTTATAAAGTGTACTATGTCAGTTTTTGCATCTACATCAGAAGCTGAAGTCTAGTGATAATTAAGGGCTCATTAACAACTGCAAGGGCAGTTTAGAAAGTGCAATTTTGGATGCAGTTTGCCATAAGTTTTTTACCCACAATGCATTGTTCCCTGCAGTTACAGCCTTATTGTGTCTGCAGGCTAACTGTGCTCAAAAATATTGGAGCTTGTATCATTTCTGGTGCTTGGCATTAAAATGACATATTTAGGCATTCTTCTGCACATATTGGAATTACTGCCACCCAAGGGTGAGGCTACTGTGAGGCAAGGTGAGACTCTTGCTTGAGGCAGTAGCGCCCCACGGGAAAGAATTTTTTCGGAATCGGAATTCCAGCTCTTCTAGTGCAGAGAGCACAATAAAAAAGAACACCTCAGGGTGACCAGGGGCCCACAAAATGACCCTGCTGCCACCTTTAGGGTCAGCACCAGTAGGCGCATGTATGTGACGTTTATCAGAACAGATTGAGAGGGATCATGTTGTATGTTTATGTGTAATTACCAATTAACTTCTAGCAGTGGAAAAGTTAATAATCAAATATAGAAAATAACCAAAGAAGACCTATTAGAAAATCTGCTTAGAAGAAGCACATCTATACCATACAAAAGTGTATGCAAATGTGATTGTCCCCTTTAATGCTTAATGTTTAGCAGTAAAATCTGTTCTATTAGGCACAGATTAAAAATATGTGATTTGCTTTCACAGGATGCAGCTGTTTCTCCAGAACAGCGGGATGAAGTGATCCTATGGCTGGCTGAACTTAAGTACCAGTTCTGTGTTTACCCAGAAACACTTGCTCTGGCCATCAGTATTTTGGATCGTTTTTTGGCAACAGTAAAGGTATGTGATACAGATGTTGGCATTTCAGACTGAAGTCATATTGAGCAAAGACTTCAAATGCTTATACTATATAGAGTTGTTAGAACGTACTTATTGCTAGTGCTCACCTGTATAAAATACTTAAATTTAATGTAGTGTTTTGTAATAGTGGGACTTCACATTTAACGTGTCTGTATTACAAAGACACATGCTTTCTTGGATAGTACAAACACTAAAACACATATTTCTGAGATGCTATAAATAAGGTTAGATAAGGGTGCCGGGATCTAGATGGTGACATTTTGGAAATTAATGAAATTAATTCTTAATGAGATGAGCAGTGCATTTCAACATGTTACTCTGCAGTTCAAACTGTAACTTTGAGCCCTGCTGCAAAAGATCAATCCATGTTATGCTGTATGAAAGGCAAAAGGCATAATGTTGAGATCCTCCCAGTGAGTTAATCATCCATCTGCATTGTCTAGCACAGTGGTTCTCAACCTTCCTAATGCTGTGACCCTTTAAAACAGTCCCTCATGTTGTGGTGACCCCAACCATAAAATATTAAAATATTTTCATTGCCAGCCGAGAGCGGATTGTTAGGAAAGTACAGGAGACAGTGTGGCTACATAAAGGTTTGTTTTCCGTGCGTAGTGCAGCAAAAAATTTAGCCACACCCATTTTGTGGCAACACCCCAATTAGCATGTTCATTTTACAAATTTTAAATGGGCAGGGAGAGCTGTATGGCAGTCCCTACTAAGGGGATATAGAAAGGTGTAGTGCAACTGGCTTCCCTACACAGGTTACTGAACTACAACTCCCAGCACCAACACCTAGAGAGCTACAACCTTGCCCCAGGGCTAGTGGGGAGAGAGATGAAACTGCTCCTGGAACCCCTTAAGGGACCCCTGTGAAAGGGTCATTCGACCCCCAGGTTGAGAACCACTGGTCTATCACTGGTTGCAAATGGCAACACTGAGTTGTCTTCTAGTTCTTATGTTTTTTTCAAATTCTTGTTTTTCAACCACCAGGCTCGTCCAAAATACTTACGGTGCATTGCAATCAGCTGTTTCTTCCTTGCTGCCAAAACCATTGAGGAAGACGAGGTAAATCTGTTTTGGCAAAGCCACCATCTTTCTAATGCCAAGTACCAGATAAAAATTGCGTAGCCAGAAAGCCAATGTAGATTTTGATACCATATCTTGTTGTTACATATTTTATAGATCGCTGTTTTACAAGACCACTGTTTTAAATAAAGCAATTACTGTACACACTTACATAATACTGAAGCATTACTTTGTGAATCAATAGAGGAAAGCCTACCAAGATTTTATGGCTGTTACCTCGATTATATTATGTTCATCATACCAGAATATTTTGGTAACCGTTTATTGTCTCGTGTAGTGTTACAAGCACTAGTGCTGTGCTGGTCGAGAAATTTTCAACCTGACCCTAACCTGCCCCCCCAGCCCACAGTTCCCCCTCTATAGTCTCGCTCAAACCCTGCCCCACAGCGATTTCACAAAAGGGCCGGGCGCAAATTTATAAATTTAGGGGCTAGATCACTAGGTGAGGAGAGCAGGAGAAAAGCTCAATCTGGACCCGCCCGCGATCCAGGGTAAAGCTGCTTGTTTTGGGCTGGTCCGCACATCACTAATGAGCACATGAATTAGATGGGGCACTGAAGTTGGTAGGTTTGAGCTCCCACTCATACACATGAATAGGATTTGCCAAACGTCTTACCTCAACAGTTGAGACTACCATCAGATTTACTTTCAGTTTATTTGCTGCTGAATATAAATTTGTTGTCTTTACCAACATGGTTTCTTTAAGTTTAAATTCTGTTTATCTCATCCTACAGCAGATCCCTGTGCTCAAAGTCCTGACCCAGGACAGCTCGTGCGGCTGCTCTCCAGCTGAGGTTCTCAGAATGGAGAGAATAATTCTAGATAAACTGAACTGGGACCTTCACACAGCTACGCCTCTGGATTTTCTTCACATTGTAAATATAACTGATGTGTTTTTAAATTATAAATAAAATATGCCACTAAGTGTGCCTAGGTGCAGTGACCTATAGCAACCAATCAGTAGGTAGTATTTACTGGTCACCTGTTTAAAAGCAAATCTCTTATTGGTTGCTATTGGTTACTGCTCCTGGGCAAACTTAGTGCCTTATATTACATATGGGGTAAGCGTTCTAAATAAACTTGTTTGCAGCTGAAAAGCACCTCAAGCTCAGTTATTACTATAAACATCTACTGATTTTACAAAAAGGATGGGTGCCTATATTCCATATAGCAAAAAGGAAAGAGATGCAATATTACTGAAAACAAAGGAACAAGGACAACCCATCAGCTGTTGTAGAACTATCCCTTCCAGCAAGGCTGGACAGTCAAAAGCTGTTGAGGGTTGCTGGAAATGTAATAGCTGTTTCATAGGTTGGACAATTTTGGATCATGGATAGGGCCTAAAAACTTCCGTACAGTAAATGATTTGTCTGGGAGTATTGGAAATAAGCATGTAGATCACACACTACATATCTGCGAGTTACTAGTTCATACTGTATTACATGGATAGCCAGCCTATTCTATAGAATATAACAAACAAGGAAAAGTGGAGCTCACCACTAATTGTGGGAGTGCAATGAGGATGTGACCACAAAATACATTTAGACAAATAGAAGAGGTCCTCTGCACTCAACCCATTATATAAAGAATAGACTTAAGCTTTAGTTTTCATTGTCATTTTGTATTTTTAATATGTCCAGTTCAGGCTACCTAGTTGCAAAGTGATATAAAAAAAAAACAAGACCACATGACCAGTTGCTGTATCTTTGTATGCACTGTTTTCTGTATCTAGCAGTGTTATATTTTCTGTTTTGTTTTATTTTTCAGTTCCATGCCATGACTTTGAATGCCAGCCCTGAATTGTTTGACAGATTTCCTGAACTGAATCCATCTCAGCATGTAGCTCTTCTCACCAAGCAGCTTCTGCAGTGTATGGCATTTCACCAGCTGTTACAGGTTAAGGGCTCCATGTTGGCGCTGGCACTCCTTAGTCTAGAAATGGAAAAGCTGCTTCCTGATTGGCTGGCTGTTACCATAAAGCTACTCCAGATGGCACAGGTAACCATCAGTACTTGCTCATATGCAGTTATGGGATCTATAATCTGGAATGCTCTGGGCCCAGAGTTTTTCAAATGAGGGTCCATTCAGCACTTTTGCAGTTAACATTCTTTATTAATTCCGAGATATAAAGGGATACAGGCACTGTTAATATGACTGAATTTATTTACAACAGCACAACCGGCCGGTCATTTTCTGACTATGAAGTATTGAAGAAGTTGTCCGGAATACTTTATATACTAATATACTTAAATAAAAAAATGTGTACAGTTTTTAATAATAATAAACTTGACTGTATGCAGTGAAATTCCGCCTTCATTTTACTTGCTCTGACTGCCGAGGATAGGAAACTTTAGACAGTCCCTTACTGCTCTATAGGGAAACTATTATACTTTCAAACGGAAAGGGGAGCCCTCCCATCTTACTTCCCGGAACTTGAGCAGCTTTGTTTGTTTCCCTGTAGAGCAGCTGGCGAGTAGAGCTTTGTATTTGCAGACCCAGTGCAGTCTGTATATTCTGATTATTATTAATCGGTCTTTCTATATTGGCTTCTATCGCAGATATTATTTGACTTGTGTTGTTTTGATAATTTGACAATCCCTAAGCTTAACCTCCCAACTGAAGCCCAGATCACACTGAGGATGTGCATGGTCTTGGTCTTGTATAGCAAAGTTACAAGATGACAGCTGCCTGTGGCCAACTTTGAAAGCATAAATCATTTGTTTAATTAGGTTTCTGGTGCAGTAAGTTCATGTTTGTATTTTTAGTATACAAAATACAGCATTTCTAGCCTTATTCTATTTTAGACTTTAGTTTCCCTTTAAGGGCAATAGAAAGCTTTCCTTGATGACCATTTCCACAAACGCCGCCTTGCTTCTGCTGTGATTGTGAATATGAGAGAATGAAGTAAACAAGGTATAACGAATTTGTTTAGTTTATTTTGCTCAGTGTCACAATAGAAGGGGATTTTAACATGTTTTATAGGGACAGCAAACTAGCATGCTGGCAACTTTTTGTCTTTACTCACATTTAGGAGCGGATTAAGTTGCACTGGGAATTAATGGCTAAATCTTGTGCAATTGTGATGACCGAGTAGGAGTGCTGATCTATACACAGGCAGAAGGAAGGCATTGGCAGACCACATGTTCTGGGTCACAAGAAGAAACTGCTGCACCAGAGACTCTAACATGGAGTATTAGACAAGCAATTTGAGATGAAACTCAGGCCTGCCCAGCTACATGACCCTATAGCTAAATGCTATTGTTCTCTGAAGTGGAAAAAGACTTTGTGATTTCCCATACTAGCACAAACATATCCCTGCTGTATTTGCACAAGCGCCCAGTCCTACCATCACCTGTAAAAATATTTCTATATCGGACAAGGCTGGGGCAGGATTAATGGCTCTTGGTGCATTGTTTATTTTCTACTTGGCTACTTTTTCCTCCTGCCTAACTGGAAAAAATAGCTGGGGAGAACATTAATCATATAACAACAGATTACTTTCAGGGTTTTTGTATGTCTTTTACAAGAGTCATTTTTATCAATAGTGGTCACTGAATATCTAAAATATAGCAATTAAGGGAAAATCAGTGTGACTGATTGTTAAATGTACAGCTCTGTCTCTCAAGTATGATAGCAACAGCTTTGCAGGTGTTCTTTTTTTTTTTTAATGTTTGCCATGATGCGTTACTGGAAGCACACAGCACATTTAAAAGGTTAAAGGAGAACTAAAGCCTAAAAATTAATAGGTCTAAAATTGTCATGTTTTATATACTGAACTTATTGCACCAGCCTAAAGTTTGTTTGTCAATAGCTTCAATGATCCAGGATTTCAAACTTGTCACAGGGGGGTTCACCATCTTGGAAAGTGTCTGCAACACTCACATGGGCTCTGAGCAGCTGTTAAGAAGCTAAGCTTAGGGGTGGTCACTAATTATCCAGCAGAAAATTGGGGTTTTCTGTAATGTAAGACGATGTTACAAGGCTGATTATTAAATTCTGATGTTAGTTGAAGTAGCTTCTGTGCCGCCATGTAGTAATTATCTGTATTAATGACTAATCAGCTTTATACTGTGACATATCTATTCTGTGTGTACTGTATATTGTGAGTGGGTCCCTAAGCTCATTAAGTGACAGCAGCACAGAGCATGTGCAGTGAATCAGCAGAAAAGAAGATGGGGAGCTACTGGGGAATCTTTGGAGACACAGATCTTTATTGCTAAAGGGTTGTGGTTGCCTCTTGCTGGCACAGAAGCACAAAACAAAACAGCTTTAGTTTAACTTTTCTTGTCCTTTAAAAAGCCTCTTGTCTGCTAATCTTCCTCTACTGTATTTGTTTGCTCTCACACAGATGGATAGTGCCCAGCTGTTCCATTGCCGGGAAGTAGCAGCACGTCACCTTTCTCTTCTGCAGCCTCCCTTGCCTCCCAATGCTGTATACGTCTACAGTCCCCTCAAGCATACCCTGGTGTCCTACAACAGAGGAGCTTATTTCCACCCCTCCACTGTAAAGGAACCAGGATTCCATCCACAGGGCAAGTGCACATCAGGAGCTCTGATTAAGGGAACCTCCGTCCTCTACCAAAGACTGGCAGCTCCAGCTGCCAGCAAACAGGCCTCTGCCAAGAGGAAGGTAGAGCAGATGGAAGTGGATGACTTCTATGATGGGATCAAGAGGCTGTACAATGAAGATAGTTCTGCAGATGTTGTGGGTATGGAGACAGTGGCATGTAGTAGTGACCTGGCCAGGTCAGAGGGTAGTCTGTCCCCATGCCCACAATTACAAGCAGTGTCGGTCATGTAAAGTCAGCACTTTGCTTGGCAGAACCAAGTGCCAGATGAGATTCCTTTTGACTCCCATGCGCTGGTGGGGAATTTCCAATGCGGACCTCTCCAGCAGAAGGGAGTTATAATGCCACATAGGCCATGCCTTAGCAGGTTGCAGTAGAGGGCTACAAGCTCTTCCTGTTTACTCATGCTGCTAAACTTAGCTTCATCATTAAAAAAAAAGAAAAAATTACTTAAAACATTTAAAAAAGTTAAATAAAACACAATTGAAAAAAATCCCAAAAGGACCGAAAAAAACAGCAACAAAAAAAAAAAAGTAGAGAAATTGTTTAACATTATAGTGTTGTCAATTTCATTGTTTTATGCTGGTACAACTTACTGCAAACCGTGTCCCTTAAACTCCCTTGTGAACTCTGGTCTAGATCGTTCCCAACGGCGTACTTCACTGTTATCTTCTCTGCTTTTTTTTCCTGATTGCTCTCCGTCCCCTTTGCTTTTTTAGTGCACACCAACTTTACACTAAAAAAATTGTTTCCCTACTTCTTTCAATAATATCGTAATAATCTATTTTGTCATCAAATTGCAGTGCCATATATAGACACATCATTTTGAACAATTTGGGGCCCTTCTGTTCTTTTTATCCACAGTCATCTGCACTAAGAAAACTATTGGTGGTGCTAGTGCAATCGATTGTAATTCATGATAACAAATTCTATTTTAGGATCTTGCAGTGATGTCATGAAAAGCTGTGATGTCATGGTAAGCTGTAAGTCAGTGACCATTACGTTCATGCAATATGATATGCAAACACAAAGTTAACAAAAACCCATTTATTTCTAATTCTAAGACATCATGGCAGGTTATCTAACAGCGAGTTGAAAAACAATAGATTCTTTTTGTTCTTGGGAAAATGTTACCCTGATCACACATATATGTTGTCAAAGCATGTGTTTTCCTAATCGTTTCCTTTTCTGTAAAACTTGTATGTTCTTAGGATAGCCTTCATTTGAGATCTTACCACAGTCTGTATAAGGCATGGCCAATGGAATCCTTGCTCCCATATCAAGTCATTCTGGTTGCAATAAACGATTGCCCAAGTACTGGTTTCTTTGGATTTATTTATCTATTGCAATTGATACTGTCTCATGTTGATTGGAAACCACAACAGCTTTATTATTATTATAATCTGTTATTTATATAGTGCCAACACATGTTTCAGAGACATAGACATGGTCCAGTGGAGCTTACAGTCTAAGCTCCATGTCACATTTACACTATGGGTAATATTATCAGGAGTCACTTAACCCACTTGTATGATTTTCTTGTATAAAATAACCCCCGCACTTAGCTCAGCTTTATATGCAGGTTCACACATTCCAAATCACACCCTAGGCTTCTGATCACATTAGGTTTAGGCAGTGCCATACCCTAGTGGGCTATTGTACAATGGCAGTACTCCAGCCTACCCAAGGCCAGTCCTAGCAAAAAAAAAAAAAAAGTCATCTCGGGAAGTGGATTTAAAGAGGCAGTATACCTCCTTTTTCAACATTATTTCAATGAACAGGCTTGTGCCGATCCTTAGTGTAGGAAACCTACATATTTCCAAATTAAGTAGTGCAGTTATTTTTTTTTTAGAACTGCAACAACCTGTCCAAGGTTTCTGATTTCCTTCAGATTCTAAAGGTGACCATACACGGGCCAATAAAAGCTGCTGACAGACCCAGTCGGCAGCTTATTGGCCCGTGTATGGGGCCCTCCGAAGGGCTGCTTCGATCGATATCTGGCCAAAAGTCGGGCAGATGTCGGCCTCATCTATTGATGTGGCCCTGTGATCCACCCGCCCGCTTACCTTAGTTAAGATCCGATTGTTGGGCCCTAGGGCCCATTATCGGATCAGCCCGATATCGCCAGCGTCAAACAAGCGGATCTCTCAGTGTATGGCCACCTTAAGTTAATAGATAGGCATTAACACTTGGGCTTTAAAGGAACAGTTCAGGGTAAAAATAAAAACTGGATAAATAGATAGGCTGTGCAAAATAAAAAATGTTTGTAATATAGTAAGTTAGCCAAAAATTTAATGTATAAAGGCTGGAGTGACTGGATGTGTAACATAACAGAATACAACACAACTTCCTGCTTTTCAGCTCTCTAAATCTGAGTTAGTCAGCAACTTGAAGGGGGGCCACATGGGACATAACTGTTCAGTGAGTTTGCAATTGAGCCTCAGCATTCAGCTCAGATTCAAAGGCAACAGTTATGACCCATGTGGCCCTCCCTCAATTCACTGATTAGTTACTGCCTGGTAACCAGTCAGTGTAAACAAAAGAGAGCTGAAAGCAAGAAGTAGTGTTCTGTTCGACTTAGTCACTCCTGCCTTTATACATTACATTTTTGCCTTTATACATTACATTTTTGCCTAACTATATTGAAAACATGTTTTATTTTGCACAGACTATCTATTAACCCAGTTTTTACTTTTAAACTGAACAATTCCTTTAAATTCAAGTACCTATTCTCTAAACTGGTATTAGTTGGCAAAAAAGCAGGGATACACATCACCTTCTACAAATAAAAAGTACAGTAATTACATTCATGCTACCAAGTATGCTAAAATAACCGTATAATAACTATCAGAGACAAGTCTAAACTTCTGAAGTCACTGCAGAGACACAAATGAAAGTCTGCAGGCTGGATCAAAGCTAAATGATTGTGTGAATGACATCTGAATAGCTAAGGGCTTTGTTTTCCTTTCCAAAGAATCAAGTGAAGTTCTATCCCTAAAGGTGTTGCAAGGATGTTGGACTGTGTCCAATAATAGACTGCACACTGCATTCATCCTGTAAATAACTGCACTTGGTAAAGTAGGTCAGTGAAATTCTGTCTGAGCAGGTTTCCATAAAGCATCACTCCCTCTTGTGGTGTAATTTCTCAGCTCTAGTTAAAACCAACTAATAACCATGGCACTAGATATTGCACTTGTGTGATTCAAAAATATATTCATGTATGGGATCTATTATCTATGCTTGGACTTGGGAGTTTTCTAAGCTAAAGCGTCTAAAACATTTTAACGCTGAGCACAATTCACATGAGTGAGGACACATGGGAAACTAACAACAGGTAAACTGAAGACACAGAAATATATTTGCTCATTTGAAAAACAGATTTCACTGCAGGATTCTGCTGGAGGAGTGCTATAAAGTGATCCATTTGTAAAAAAAAAACATGTTTTCCCATGACAGAATCCCTTTAACACCTTACGTTAACATATTGCATTCCAGCAGATGCTGTTCTCATGAAAGTAGGCTGCATCCAATCCAACACAAGTCATCCTCTCTCTTCAACTCCTTCCCTGTTTAATTACTTGGAACAACTGCTTGCAAAGAAAATTAGAGAAGAAGGCTTGCTGGAGTTCAGAACATGTATCCACAGGATGCGATTGAAGAGAAGTCAGTGGATGTAATTTGGAATGCTTCTGCAAGCCTTCCCATCCACTGTTCTATGCAAATTATCATTCTGACTGAACTTCACAATGACTGGTTAGTATTGTTCAGAAGATCCATTTAGCCAAAGTGGTCATCAGTGCCAACCCACAAAACATTATTAGTGCACCTGCTGCACAAACACATTTCCATACCCCACTACATACACAGATGAGGAGGATGTCTCAATAAAATCTTGGGCAACTCCCTTTAGCCATAATTGCCTAGATATTTTAGTAAGATCATGGCAAAAAATGGATGAGGATATTAACCCTACACTTGCCAGTAAGGTCACTGCAGAAAAAAGGATAGATTAAAAGCATTACCTCACCCACACTTGAATAAGCAGAATACCACAACAGTCCTCCTATGCAGCTTACCTTGCTCTGCCTTCTGAACACAGCAGCTGAAACGTAGAGATGGCCATACATTGCACAACCATCATGAATTTGTTTCATCGCCTTCCAAAGAAACCAAATAAGTCGGCCAGTGGTCTCAGGTGATCAGCAGTGCCCAGCAAGGCAGTAGGCAGTCAACAAGATTCATCATTGTGGTGAGAAGTTGGCAGTGGGTGGGGCTCACAGGATTTTTTTCCAGTATCCCTGTGGGATCATGTAACCTTGAACATGATGGTTGCTATTTGCATGGATGAAATAATTGTTATTTTCTTTGTTTTTGTGTTTTAAAACTGGTGAAATAAAATGTAACAGTGCATTAATATGTGCAAATAGGGCTGCCACCTTTTTTCAAAGCAAAGTCCAGACAGTGGGTGGTGCGAGTGCGGCACGTGGATGCGGCTATGACTGCCTATCACCATGTCAATCTTGGAAAATCCTGACGGGCAACCCTGGTCAACTGTAGAAACAATATGAAGTCAGCACACACTCTCCTCACGTTTTCACGGTGCAAATTCC
>CM044431.1:86837405-86871238 GCA_024363595.1 Xenopus borealis | reverse complement strand
TACTGCATACACACACCTAATACAGATATAGATTATTGCAATGGATCTCTAGTCATTTACTTTTAATAAATGCTTATCTTAAACTCTATATCCTAATGTTTCCAAAAAAAATTGCCAGCACTGCCAGGGATAGAGAGGGATAATAATGGTATATAATTTCATTTTCATGTACTTAACTAAAGTGCAGCCCCAGATGTGTGGGAAGGACAGCAAGTTTTAAGCCTAGGGTGGTGCTGTCCAACTTCTGTGGTACCAACGGCCGGAATTTTTCTCACATAAGTGGTGGAGGGCCCATAATGGAAGCCAGTGTTGACCATTCCCTGTTTTAAGCCACACCCACATTAAACCACACCCCCATGACCACAAGAAGTTTTAAGATCATATCCACATGAATGATGGTAGCACACCAAAAAACCAAATGGCTGGTGCTCACTGCAGGGATATCGTGGGCCACGAATTGGAAAGCACTGGTCTAGGGCATTCGATCTGAAGAAAGTGACAGGCTGTATTCACAACTAAATAACACTGGCCACGTCCTTTGTGTGAACACAAATATACCTCTAAAATTACACATAAGAATGTTCTTATGACTTAAATCTAATCATTTCTCACATCCTATGGGAGGGTTCTGGGTAGTGACTAGTTTATTCTTATTATTAAACAGAAACAACAGAAAAGCAATGAGAATTGTTTATTAACAGGTCACACTACCTGAGTTGAACAGTGGATGAAAAGACCAACAAATTACAAGTGTGTGTGTCCCACTCATGCACAGACAATAAAAATATTTTCTATCCAACAATGAGCATTTTGCTTGATTTTGGCACTTTGCGATCAATCACATTGTGTTATGGTCACCAAAGGCAGACCCTGGAAAAGATGTACAATATTCGAGGGAAAGTATTGACCTATACAATGCTTTTTTTTTTTATAAAAAGATCCTTCAGTTTCTAAGACACATTAGCAATTTGCAGTATCCCTATCTTTGCAAAAAGCTGTGACAGAAATTATATAATATTTGAATAACTCATCCATTAGACATACCTCCATTTTAATCAGCTGGCAGTATGTGATGCACTTTGCAAGCATTATATAAACAAGTCTAGTGTTGTAAATATCTGTTTTAGAGTTCTTTTAATTTTCTCCTTAACCTGGAGAGTTTAATGTACCCCCCCCAAAAAAAAAGTATGTTTAAAAATATATTTTTTGCCTGGATTTTCTTCTACATGGGGTCTAAAGCTTTGCTTACCTGGTCAGACCAACTGTAACTGGGTCAAAATGAGATGAAAAGCTAATCCATTTCAGCTGAGCAAAAATAAACTTTACTGGCACTGAATGATAGTCAAATCTCATTTCCACTATTTCTAAAAACCAGTTTGGTTGCATAAAAACCAAGTATATTGCCAAACAGAGCCTCCTGTAGGCTGCCAGTCCTCATAGGGGGTAACAAATTGCAGCATTTATTTGGCATTCCTAGGGACCCCTACTCTACAGCAAACACTAATTAGTTAATATGTCATTTTACAACAGCCCTGTGTTAAGTAAGCATTAGTTTGAAACTAAGCTCCTCCATGTATTTGTGATTTATTAACTGAATTTACTAGTGTAAAACCATATTACATCATAAGAAAGTTATAAAATATTCCACACAAACAAACCACCAATGTCCACTTATTGAGTGGGTTTGAGAAGATACAACTGTATACATACTTTGATGCAAACTACACAGTCCAAAAAAATTTTCATTTTGCACAATAAACGACATGGAAACGTTAAAATGTGTACTTCCGCAAAAAGGGCTTAATATGTAGCTTGGACCATCGTGAAAGGGTCTTTTGAGGCTTGCTGCCAAATTGTTTGAGTGGAGGTAAGTACATTTTTACCTCCATCAACACTTTGTTGATTGTCTGCCACCTGGATGATAATCTACCAGCCTAGCTGGTAAAGCACAAGTTAAGGCCAGGGGCCCATTATTACAGGTTTATCAGCAATATACTTGTCTCCCTCTGTGTCCATTTAACCCTCATATCCACCCATGATGTCAAGGTCCCGTCTGGCAGGTATTATATACTATTAAAGGAGGCAATCCACAGCCAATGATTTGTTGGTTGGTGGGTGTTTGCTTGCAGAATGATCTTGGTATACATATAGGGGAAATTTGAAAATGTCATCTGTCGCTTACCCTCCTTTTGTCATGCCCGGTGCTTCAGAAGATGAGAAAGAAAGCACCTCTGTCATTGCCCCCCAGTTCTATTGATGACTTGGATACCATACAGGATCTGTCACTGTATGGTCAACTCTAAACTTTGCAAAGGTGTGTCATTTCTATTTTTCTTACCTTTAACAAAGTAAAGTTTGCTAACATATTGTAATATGTGCACAGAACTCTCATTACCATCTATTTATAACTAATGATGGGTAGTGTTTCTATATGGCAGCTCTGATA
Source organism: Xenopus borealis (assembly GCA_024363595.1). Classification (NCBI taxonomy): domain Eukaryota; kingdom Metazoa; phylum Chordata; class Amphibia; order Anura; family Pipidae; genus Xenopus; species Xenopus borealis. The sequence goes on along the minus strand of CM044431.1, from coordinate 86,868,792 downwards.
TACAGAAAATTGCAGAGAAATAAAGGTATTGGAACAAGGCATGCTCTCTTAATTACAAAGTTATATAAAACATACCAAAGCAAAAGTACATTTGAACATACCAGGTATTAAACAGGTAAACATGCTACGGACCTGCTTACTAGATATGCATGTTTCATATATAACCCTCCCCCCTACCCAGCAAAGATTTCAGGCATTACTTTTAAAAAATAAATTTAAAAATAAAAACCATCTTCCAGCTGATTGCATGAATTGCAAGTCCAGTAAGAAATAATACTTTTCTCTACTCACAAGAAATAATTGTACTTGCTGTACATTAACAGTAAAACCTCGCTGGCCATGTCTATTTTGAAACCACACCACAATGTTTGCTTAACAAGCAATCCCACTGTTAAAACGTTCTAGACGCACAGACAACTGTATTAGTTCAATAGTGAGAAAGGAAATGCTCCCAATACACAACCACATGTAGCCTATTGAAAGGAACAAAGGGAATATGTTGCGAGGCAGATCTTCCAAGAGGTGTACGCTGCTTTCCTGACATTCATCTGGCCGTCAAGGGGGATAGTGAAGGACTGATAACTGGCTGGTTATGAAAAGAAGCTAAAGAAAAGAAGGAGACAGAATAATGAAGAAAGAGCATTAGGGATGACACAGATGTGTTCCTTATGGGTCTGTTATATGTCTACAAGGTGCAATCAAGCATTAATATGCTACTCAACAGCAAACAAAATAAAATGCTACATACATCCTCAAGCATGATCATTTTGATATATATATACACATATATACTTGTATCGGCTGCAACTGATTGGAGCATGAAAGATTTCAGGAAACCAATTTGACCCATTAGCATTATTACACCTAAGACAATTAGTAGGCCACGTGACCCGCCCATGACAATTGAAAAACTGAAACCTGTACTGGGAAGGGGTGACCCATTTCATCATGCTTCAATCTTACATCCAGTATTCTTGGTGGCATTTATCAAAAACAGTTCTTCTCGGTTTACCATAGTAAAATTTAAGAGCTCTCTATTCACTGGTATAGGATTTTTAGGGGAATATTTATTAAAAGGAGGACAGTAAAGAGGACTCTAGTTTCACCCTTTGATAGATGCCCCCCCCCCATAAAAGATCATATATTTTTAAGGGTTTAGGTTTTACATTTGGTCTAATAAGCTCTATGGTTTTAAGTGGATCGAATATTGAGATGATTAATATCTTTTAGTAAGGTTGTTCAGCACTAAAATGTTTATAGATGGTTTGAAGAGAGTGTTCACCTTTATGGCACCCTTTAGTATTAGGGGGTCACCATCCAGTTCAGCTGGTTATTTTAATATGTACGTGTTCCTTTAAAGGTTAACTGACCTTTGTCAGGGAACAGATAAAACAATAAAAAAAGAAATGTTAAAAAAAAAATAGATTTCAAAGAAATTGCAAACCCCTTGAGTTTTTCCTGGTTATGTGATACAGCCATATCATACCCATGAGCTCCACTTATTTATTTGGTTGGAGGTAACTCCATACAAGAGATAGTTCTCATATAAAGCTCAGCAAAACAAATACCTTTTGGGCAACCTCACCAAAATAAAAAGGACTTCACTCAATTTTGCCACATTGTCTGATCCAATTATTTGGTCTCCAGGTTAAAAATCAGATCTTAAAAGGGGCCTATACAGACCAGTTGGGAGAGCATTAGATCAATGCTGCTAAACTGCCAGTCTAGAGGGACCATATCTGAAGCTAATATTGGCCCATGAACGACCAGCTTAACATTAGCAGTACTCTGAATAAGTTACTTGTTTGGTAATGTTGCTTAATTTGATCACCCAAGCTGGAAACTAAATCAGGCGGCTTTGATGTTTTGGCTCCAGGGCCAAAAAATGGGAAATTTTAATTTAGAACAATTAATTTGAGTTATTTGACTGAGATATAGTTTATGGGAGATGGCCTTCCTGTACTTCAGTGCTTTCTAGATAACCAATTCCAGATAATGGATCCAATACCTATTTCATCTAAAAAATTATATCCTTGTACATTGTGCTGTAACATGGTTTCTAAAACTTGATTATAGGGTTGTGCTCTAGGCCTCAACATCAGTACTCTGAAACCATGCGTTGTCACTAACAAAGTACGCCTTTTAAGGAAAACTCTGATTTGCAGAGTGCAATGGCACTGGGTACAACAGCCAACAGATTTAGAGAGAAACACATTTGAGAATCAGCCACTGCAGTTAAGTTGTATGCAACTATGGGTTTAATCGTCCATAGCAACCATTCAGTAGGTAGTGTTTACTGGTCAACTGTTTTAAAGCAGACATCTCATTAGCTGCTATATGTTCCTGCACCTGGGCAAAAAAGTTTCCACCACCATAATTTTCTCCCCTTCTCTTAAATGTTACTTTTGGCTAAAGTTCTACCTTTCATTCATCCACCCAGACTTGCTCTTTAGTCACATTTTAGCTTTCAATTTGCAATAAAAAACACAGTTTTTTTTCAATAAGGATTTTTTTTTCAAATAAACTTATTTTCCCTCTGTTAGCTGTAGGTCACTATGTATTTTCATTGACCTATATTACATTAGCACATTCAGATTTAGTAGTTTGCTCCTTTTGGCCTTGCTTTCAACCAGCTTTCTGCTACAGTCTGTCCTAAGACTCTGCCAGCTCACACTCATCTACTGAAAACCTAAGATATCCTGTATTTCCCTTTGGCTCCACAATTCTAGTTCTTATAGATACATGTTGCACCTTCCTACATCTTTGCCCTTGATTTTGAAAATCTCTTCAGGGCAGTGGAGATTTGTCACCTGTGGGAAATCTGTGATTCCTGTGGGTGACAACCCAGTGCCTTCATAAGCTTGTGGATCAGAGCAGTGATCTAGCTTAATCTTTGCAAAATGCTGAAAAAAAAACTCCTTGTCAAATCTCCTTTTTTGCCATTTCCCTCATACACCTGAACTATCCCTTTGTTCTTCCAATCTTTAGAAATGTCAAACTCATCCCAACTACAAGAATACAGCTAGGTCCATATATATTTGATGAGACAACTTTTTTCTAATTTTGGTTCTGTACATTACCACAATGAATTTTAAATGCAACAACTCATATGCAATTGAACTGCATAGTTTCAGCTTAAATTCGGTGGGTTGAACAAAATGATAGCACAAAAATGTGAAGAACTAAAGACTAACACAATCACTTCATTTCAGGGGCACAAAGGAATTTGGACCAGGGGTTCAAAAGTAATTGGACAATGACTCAAAGGCTATTTCATGGGCAGGTGTGGGCAATTCCTTCCTTATGTCATTATCAATGAAGCAGATAAAAGCCCTGGAGTTGATTCAAGGGGGGGGGGGGGTGCTTGTATGTGGAAGATCCAGTCAAAGGCGCTCTCCTCCATGCAGGTGAAACAAGCCATCCTTAAGCTGAAAAAACCATCCTACATTGCTACAATATTAGGAGTGCCAAAATCTACAGTGCAAAAAGACCTGGACGTCCACGGAAGACAATTTCCATGGTGAAGAGAAGCCCCTTCACAACAGCCAAACAAATGAACAACACTCTCCAGGATGTAGGCGTATTGATATCCAAGTCTATCATAAAGAGAAGACTGCAAGAAAGTAAATACAGAGGGTTCACAGCAAGGTGCAAGTCAAAGAATAGAAAGGCTAGTTTGGACTTTGCTAAAAATATCTAAAAAAAAACAGCACAGTTCTGGAAAGACATTCTTTGGACAGATGAAACCAAGATCAACCTCTACCAGAATGATGGCAAGAAAAAAAGTATGGAGAAGGCGTGGAACAGCTCCTGATCCAAAGCATACCACATCATGTGTAAAACATTTGGGAGGCAGTGTGATGGCTTGGGCATGCATGGCTGCCAGTGGCACTGGGACACTAGTGTTTATCCATGATGTGACAGGACAGAAGCAGCCAAATTAATTCTGAGATATTCTGACATATTGTCTCCTCAAATCCAGCTAAATGCTGTCAAATTGATTGGGAGACGTTTCAAAATACAGATGGACAATGACCCAAAACATACAGCCAAAGCAACCCAGGCATTGGTTAAAGAAAGCAATGGAATATTTTTAATGGCCAAGTCAGTCATCTGATCTGAAACCAATTGCATTTAACTTATTGAAGACTATACTTCGGAGAGAAAGGCTCAAACAAACAGCAACTGAAAACCGCTGCAGTAAAGGCCTGGCAGAGCATTAAAAAGGAGGAAACCCAGACTTCAGGCCGTCATTGCCAGCAATTAGAAATTAACATATTTTCAGTTTTTTTATTTGTCCAATTACTTTTAAACCCCTGAAATTAAGTGATTAAAATGAACCTATTAAAATGAATACAGAAAACTCTTCTCCATCAACCTTGTGTTTCAGCTCTTTCCCAGTAAAATAGTAGTTTTGCTAAAAGGAATATAAACCTTCGATAGTATTCCACCCATAATTCCTGCCTAGAATTTACAGGCTAATCCAACAAATGTTCTAGGGTTTAAGCATGCAACTAGCTGTACTCCCCCAATATCAGGGATGGAACCTTAGGTCAACCTCATATGGGAGATTTTGTAGGCCATGCAGAATGTTGCTCATTGATGTAGGCATCAAAACAACCTTTGCCTGCCAGCAAGTGTGATTAGAGACTTACAACTGGCCGCAATTCTGATGTTTACCAAATACACGAAGCAAGACTTGATCACTTTGCAGGGAGGGGAAGACTAAATGTTAATACAAAAAGGGTACAATTTGTTGAATAAGCAAGATAAAAAAAATTTTTTTTGACTAAAATGTTTAAAAATAAACAAACACAAATAAATAAACACACACATATTAAGTTGGGGGTAAAAGTATATTTTTCCAATTGCAGGAAATTTTTTAAGTCCTCTGTCCTAACATTTTTTTTTTTTTAAAGATACGTTGTAAAGTTTTCAATTTTAAACATGAAATGCTTGGATATAAATTTTATTCAAAAAAGGAAACATTGCATAACAAGTTCCTACTATATGCATACATCATATAATACTGCATTAACACTGAATGTAAAATAGCAATGGTTCAAACAAAACAACACAAAAAAAAAAAAGACATACTGGATAAGGATATATTAAATACATTGATATTCATTCCCCTAAAGCTAACATTTAAGGCAAATGGTATATAAAAAAAATACAAAGTATCACATACATTATTCCTAATGCTGTTCACAGCTTATTGTTGAAGGAGTAAAGAAAAGCAGGTGGCATACACCCAACCCAAACATACTGCACATAAACCCAGACAGAGAAGAAAAAGGACAGCTCTTGGTCATGGAGAAGTGTGACGACCCGTAACTTACATTTGCTACTGGAGAAAGGCACAAGAGATCAAGGGGAAAGCGCAAGGTGTTAAGTTTTCTGGCAAAACAACCAACTGGGAGTGGAAAAGCCCATCAAGGAGTGCAAGCTAGTTGGCCGACATGCTGTGATCTTTTGCACTTTTCCTATTTGCAACCGGTTTAGTTTTTTTTGAACATGCACTACTTCTATAGGTCAGTGATGATCACATTATTCAGCAGGTTAATTCAAATAACTGAATTCCCTTGCAAACTGTGTTTATATTTTTCAATGGGTAACTGTCCCCAAAATATCCACTTTATACAGATGACATTTTCTTACATAAATACTTTATGTACAGTACTTATTTTAACAGAAAGATATTACGGTTATTATTAGTTGATGAGAGCATCTGCTTTTCTGTAAATTCATGTAAGCAAAGATTACTATGAATTCTCTTCACCTAAGAGACATATTTTAGTCATAGCTTTCCTATGAGCAGCTCAAACTCTCCAATTGAGAGGAGTTGCATAAAAGACAAGAAATTCTAACAATAAAATACACTTTGCGTACCAGTCATACAGCATGATGCAGTACTCAATGTATGGTAATATCTGCAGACAATGGGCATTATTAGAAGAACAAAAAATATGCACCAGTGTGAAAGCAATACAACACATGTACCACTATTGTTTTGCAGAGTTAGATAAGAGTACTGACTGCCATGTATCAGGGGGTGCAAGACTTTATTTGATTATCCTTTGAGGCATTACCAAAACGTATGGTATCAGCTTGTTTAATAAAAGTCAAAGTTTATTGTACATGATGTAATATTATAACAATCATCCTTGAACAAAATAACTAAATGTATGGATTCCTGAACGTATAAGTGAAAACATATTAATAAATATGGTACAAGATGCACAATCTCTGCATACTTAAGAGAACAGCTAAACAAACTGGGATTTTTAAGAAGGCAGCCTATTAGCTGAATAAATGTTCAGCCAGTCTTACAGTGTAGATAACAAATTGTAATTTAGCATTAGAATTTCTTTAAACACTCACAAGCATTGGCAGAATTCATTTGTAATTGCCAGCAATAAGGTACTCAGCAAATACAAAAATCAGGGACCTATTATACTTACATGCAAAGAAGGAAAAGCACATCCAATAAGGATTGGAACGGAGCCATTTATTCTGTGCACAGCCAAGGATTACTGTGGAAAAATATAGATACAGAAAGAAAGGCATAGAGGTGCAGCAGCAACAAGCTAAACATGGCCCAGGGATAGCCCCCCCAACATTACTATGAGACTGCGTACATTTCTTTGCTATAGTTCCCCCCCCTCCACCCACTAAAATTGCTTGCTGCATACTGATGTTTACTTTGACATGGTGTCTAGTTGGCAAAATGTGCAGGGAATATAAGGGTCATATTTAGTAAGTGGGTTCGGTATCAAAAATGGCTAGCAGTTCCACAGGTCAGATATGGAGAAACATTACAATTGCCACAGGTCTGTCTGCTGACTGACTGACTAAAAGATCCACTCTTCCAAAACCTCTGTGCAATCTGATTTAGCCTGGGGGCCCTATTACCAGAGGACTACAATCTGGCCATCCACTTCTGGGACAAATCACATGGACCACAACAGGGTTGGTCCATATGAGGCTGTCACAGGTAAATGATCTGTTGTTCTATACGAGAGACCAAATGAAAACAACTTTAGATCATAAATTGAAATTTGTATTAGTATACCATGAGTACAAAAAAATAATAAATTACGCTTCTCTTCCAAAGTTAAAATCCTAGGGATATAAATAGCAGTCATTACAGCTCTGCAAAGACAAGGACCTTACCAAAAATTAAGCTGCACAGTTAGTTGTGAAAAAAGCAACATAACACACAAAAAGGAACAGTCAGTGCAAGACTTTACAGCATAATGAGTGGTTTAGTGCAACCCATGGTAAGGAAACTGTTTTTTCCATGTGGTGTTAGTCTCACCCACTTGTTTTTCATATCTACAAATACAGTTTAGTCTTATGCAATTAACTGCCCTGAATATATGCCCCTCTACCCAGAGCCATGTTTGAGCAGTGAAAAGAATAAGGGTGGGGCACTGTCATTCTGCCTTAAAAGCAAAACCAAGCAAGGGCGATGCATTTAGGATGCACTCAAGCTGACTTGCTTCCAAGAAACAAGCAGCTGCAGGCAGTGTGGGGTATGCAGGGAAACCGTGCTTCTGGTGAGCATAAGAACAGGATAAACAAGAGAGGCTACCTAGCTATGAGCAGAGGGGGGTTCAGGCAAGACAGCATCAGGAGAGCAAGAAATCCAGAGGTCAAAAGGAAAACACAGGCCGCCACTTCTTGGAATGTATCAGAAAAGGCAAGGTGCTGTCCAGGAAGGAACGGCATAGAAAAAGAATACAAAACACAGTTAAGTCAGTTTTCTTACCATGTATGCTAGAAATATGAATGCTCAGGATGTTAATGTCGGGAGCTAACATTTATACTCAAAAACAAATGGCAGTTGGGGTTCCTTATACACCAATGTCCTGCTTTTAGAAGAGATGGATATAAACACGGCTACATGAGATTAATTAGAAATACATAACACTGATGTAAGAAGGTGATTATGTGTTGCTTCATAAGCCAGTTGCCTTGCCAAACCCCAGCTCTTCAAACAAGCATTATTGATGGCTGCAAGGAATTGTATCCACATAAAAATAAAGCTAGGCACAATTAACTTGGATTGTGTACTATCCAGATAACACAACAATATACTGCAATGTATATAGTTTCTAGTCTCACAAGAACCAAATTTAGCTTCTTGTTATGTTGTGCACAAGTGATATAAAGGGGAAGGATAAATAGAAACAAAAGATAAGTGTTATGCAATACTTGATATCCAGCAGCATTTCTGAATGAAAGGGCCTGTGCTGCTTTTGGTAGCATTGATGTATGCAAATAGGCCTACATACCCTTGGTGAAGCATGGGGAAAAAATGCAATTATATATTTTATGTATGCTCACCATCATGGTATTTGCCACTGAATACTATATAATCACACTGCAAAAACATTGTGTACTTTTAGATGCAATTTCTGTCAATACTACATATAGCAATAGCAGTACACTGTTTAAGGGTGTTCAAAAACTTAAAAAATATCGAGAGCATTAGAATGATGAATCTGAACACTCAGAAATGTTGGGGAAGATGTTAAACTAACAAAACAGAAGAGACTGCATGTATGCAGAAAAAGGAATTTTGTGAGACTGCTTATTTTAAGTCAATTAAGCTCATTTATTTTTAGGTGATACTGTTCCTTTAGATCTCAATGTCAATAAGCTACTGCAGAAATAGCTGCATTTTAACCAAGGTATCTGTTTCCAGAATAGCATATCCATGAGAAATGATTAGAATGAGAATAGAAAGCTTGTTATTTAGCAATCATTCTAATGTTTATTTGCTTTGGATTAACTACTAGCAAGCATTGCCTTGATATTCAGTGGTTCATGTGCATTTGAAAAATATTTCAGTTTTGTACAGAGTGACCAGTATGAAACATTACCTATTGTACAGAATTCAAAGCTCGGTTCTAGCCAATTCAATATTCTTGACATTGTTCACACTGGCATTTGAGGTAAATGTTCAAAAGAACTGTAATAAAGTCTGAGTGACAAAATATAAGGTTTATAGAAAATAAAAAGGCAAACCTGATTTATTATACAAATGCACCCAGTAATTGTTTAGCTTTGGCTAATATTTCTTACAGGGTTACAGAATTCAGTTGACCAGAGAATGGTCTTTTCTGAGCAATGACATATTAATTAGATTGTGAGGGAGTCTATGGAGAAATAAATCCAGTCTTAACATGTTTAGGTCAGTTTTTCTTCAATTATACTGATATTAGCCAAAAGGAGAATAATACAAAAGGCACAAGTAGCTGCCATTCACAGCAGGTCAGGCTTCGCAACATTCGCTTTCCAGCAACAAGAGTCCATGTGCACGCAGACGCCCCCCTTGTGCAGCCAAACAGGGTGCGTAAAATGAGTGATTAGTGATCTGTGTCTTGGGGGACACAAATGGCAGGGACACATTACTGCAAAAAAGCAGGTGAATGCTGGAACATCCTTGGCTTGCCAGACTTTATGTGAAGCTCGAACTGCAAGGTAAAGGGGAAATAAAACACACAAAACACACACAAGAAAAAAAAATAAGAACATACAAAACATTCACATTAGAAATGTAAAAAGAGCAAAGTAATGACAAAGTAGAAAATAGAAAAAACTCAGAGCCCCAGAATTCATCTGTGGTACAGATGCCCATGCAGAAGTCTCAATTAACAAACATTTAGGGTGGAAAAATACACATATATATTTCTACAGCTTTTTGGTCAGGGATGCTCAGACTTGCAGCAAAACCAGTTGTTAGGAATAACAGCTCTCATTATCCTTAGTCAGCTGGCTGGTGATACAGGCAAGCTCACAACAGATGGATTGCTTGCAGTTTGACATCTCTCTTACAGGGCTTATGTGCCAAGCTCTGTGTTATATTACACATGTAGTTGTGTGTTTTCAGTTTTCTTCTTAAGTGTTACTAAAGAATTTAAAGATTTTTTTTTTTAGGTTTTCTTTTTTTAATTGAAAGGGCAATCATAGAGAGTCATTACCTTTCTCCCTGAATGAGATACGCGTTACTGATCAAGGATTTGGCATGGGAAGGGGGGTGATAAGGCATAGCATAGGATTTGGAATCAGCCCTGCTGAGGAGTTACATTGAGCATTAAAAAAAAAATGAAATGCATTCAACTGCTAAAAAAATGATTGTAAATGAATGTGACCGGATGTGATTCATCAAGTTGATCTGTTCTGTTAGAGCGTTAGTAACTTTAGGGTACCTTTATGGGGCTGCTATTCTCCAATATTTCCTAGTGTATTGGGGAGGCACTATGCTGGCTAGGGAAGAACCTGGATTCAACTGAGCCTTTTTTCCGCAGGATTAGGCCAAATCCAAGAGCCTGGGCAAATTGAAACTGGACCCTTTAAACCAGTGGTCCTCAAACTTGGCCCTCCATCTGTTAAGGAACTACAAGTCCCACAATGCATTTGCCTGACTGTGGCTGTCAGACTCCATCATTGCATTGTCGGACTTGTAGTTCCTTAACAGCTGGAGGGCCAAGTTTGAGGACCACTGCTTTAAACAAATGTCTCAAAGGAGATGTAAGGTCATCCCTTTAATTTAAGGGATTCTGATAGAATCCCTAAAAACAAGGAAGTTTTCAATATGCATGAATATGCATCCAGTGTGCAGTTGAAGCCAATCAGAAGCAAGTATGCTTGTAGCTATCTGTGAAGTCTACAATCAGACAGGCTCCAACTGCACTGAGAGAACTGGGCAGCCGGCGGCTGCCTAAAGGGGGCCATAGACAGGAAGATACGCTTGTTTCTCGATATCGCCATGGACTGGATCATAATCGAGGTGATACGGGTGGTCGGATCGCAGAGATGCGCCTGTGATTTGGTTTTTTTTTTAACCTGCGCGATCAAGATCTGCCCAACTTTCGGTCAGATATCGATCAGGGTAGCCCGTCGGATGGCCACGCACATGGACCAATAAGCTGCCAACAGCTTTTATCGGCCCGTTTATGGGGGCCTTTAGTTTCATGAGCAACTCGGGTCGGGCTCGTTGAGGCTGCCTGTTAGAGTGGAAGACACCAGATCATTTACAGTTACAGCTGTGATAAAAAAAATAATGCATGTACCTCAAAAGATTCTTTGTTTTCAGGGATTCTGTTCCCTAATTTACATATGCAAACAAGGACTTGGATTCGGTTCAGGCTTTGGACAAATCGTTCCTGAAAGATTCAGGGGTTCGGTCAAATCTTAAAACTATGGATTCAGGGCATCCCTAATATAAGCATTGCTGTAGTTTATCTGTCTGAACAAGTTTTGAGATATCTTTTGTCGTGGAATTTTAACAAAACAGGAGGGCCGATTGTGGCCAACCAGCCTAAAGCTGGCCATACATGGGCAGATAAAGCTGCCGATATCGGTTGTTTAGACCAATTTGACAGCTTATCTGCCCATGTATGTGGGCTTACAACGGCTCTTCCCGATCGATATCTGGCCACGATATCGATTGGGAAGGTTTGATTTTCTTCTTACCGACCCATCGGAGTCCCTTGGGTCATCGTAATCCAATTGTTCCACCATATGGCCCCTGTTCAGATTACCTCAGATATGGCCATGCGTTAGTGGCATATCACTCATTTGGCGGGATCTTTGAGTCTATGGCCAGCTTAAATGGAATTGAATAAAAGAAAAAAAAAGTCTACCCAGTAAAACCTGCATAAGGGAGAATACAACAGTTTACCTCAGTTTTTCCATTATAGAAATACAAAAGGAAAATTAATATATAATAGCCCTTTAAGAAGAAAAAAAAGTTTGAATTCCCAAGAAAAGAAATGGGAACAAAAGCCAGAGCTTGACACATAAACCAAGTTGCTGAGACTAGGCATATGTAAAACACAAACAATCCTGTTAGTACAGGGAATCAATTTTCAGCCTTTTAAGTGGTGTTGGTCAAAAACATTTAATCTGACAGCAATATGTAAATAACAAATGAAAATGTAACCTAAAATCTAACACATTGTTTGTAAAAATGTCTTCCACAATCTTTCCATACTATACAGTTCATAGGTATAATGCCATTATTAGAAGGAGTAGGACCAGTTAGCATTGACCGATATATTATAGTGCAACTTTAATAAAAGAAAGTTTCAGATTGTGTTCTATAGGTCACAGCAGACCTCCCATGGGACTTGTTATCCAGAATGTTTGGGACCTGGGGTATTCCAGATAATGGATCTTTCCATAATTTGGATCTTCATACCTTAAGTCTACTAATTAATATAAACATTAAATAAACCAAATAGGCTGGTCTTGCCTCCAACAAGAATTCATCATATCTTTTACGGTTTTATTATTACAGAGAAAAAGGAATTCATTAAAAAAAAATTGATTATTTAGATAAAATGGGAGTCTGTTATATGGACTTTCCATAATTTGGAGCTTGTGGATAATGAGTTTCTAGATAACGGATCCCATACCTACATAGCTACATCAGCTGTTCTGCCTTCTTCCGTATTTTGTGGTTATATAATAGTGTCCCAAATTGGTTTTCAGAAAGATTTAATATTCCCTGCTTTAGTAATACATAAAGAACAAGTAAGATGACTTATTGGCTAAAGATTATACATCTTTGGTAGGCAGGCATAAAAACCATGATGTGCAATGGTATGAAAGGGAAGTTGAAGAAATGTAATTACTGCAGCAAATCAATCAAACTAAATAATAATTATATTATTAATCACTGCAGGCAAACCCAATGGAGGCTTAACTGAGCAGCAATAGTACTTCATTACAGCTAGCAAATTAATCAACAGAATACAATGCACACATGTTTATTAAATACTTTTGAGGAAATGTTAAATGAAAATGTAAGTTATAAAAGATTTCTAAAAGATATCTAAAAGATTCAGCGCTCAAAGTGCTGTGTGCTCTCTTTTTTTAAGTTGTAATGTAGAAATATACTATCACAAAAATAAACCTATTTTCTCAAAAATAGATTTTTATCCCCCTATAAATATACACAGTCATTTCCTGAGCTTATCGTCGCTGATTTAGATAATAAAAATGTGTAAAATTGTGTTGGGATATAATGCAAGCAACGGCTGCAGTAAGGTAAACATTATTTACCTTACTGTATTATTGTTGTATTACAGAACTCTGATATCTGATATTACTAGTTCATTAACTAGTATGTTTCAAGCTTCTCTATGTAGCAGTTTTTTCATATTCTGCTATAATTAACTCTAAAATATGGTTTTATGGGGAGACTTATGAATAAAGCTTGTGTTTTGCCCATAAAGACTGAAGAAATCTGTTCAAACTTTAAACCAAGGATATGTATTACCTTTGCTATTAATAAGCTTCACTAGCTGTGTGCTGTAGAGGAGGACCAGTTTTCCACTTATATATGTTTCATGTCAATATTTGGGATTATATTAATAATTCATTAAAACCCAGTATATCATTTTACACATAGTGTAATACAAAAATGTAGGTGTCCAAATATAGTGCAAAAGCGCTGTTGTGCAAATTGGCAAATGCATGGAACAATGTACATTATAAAAGGACTGCTAACAAATCCCAACTTTGGGATGCAATTCTCCACATAATACAGAAAATTGCTTTTGCTTTCTCTAAGTGCCTATCTCATTTAGTTAGTTAGCATCTAAAAATGTATGGTATACAGAGTTATGAAACCAGTCTTTGGAGTGATGTAGCAGTGGGTTGAAACAATAAGGCAGCGAGCCAAACAAATGATTAACAGCACCATGCCATGAGGACAGATGGCATAGGAACCAAAGAGAGAAATGAATGGCATTCTGAAGGTCAAACAATAAAGGAAGTGTGAATCTCTTGATTGACCATATACAAAAGTCGACAGCTTAGCACTTTAACTGTATTAGTTGCATAGATCAAATTCTGTTTTATCGGTGGTTGACTGTATAAGAGCTATGCTATTATAATTTACTGGGGGAATAGGTGTGAAAACACCAGAGAAGGATACACTTAATTCCACTAACAAATGCACATCGATCACCCTAATAAAGTTAGAAGGTACTGCATAGAAGCTGGTCTTTCTTTCCATAGTTTTGCAGCTGTTTTCAACTACATCGTCCAACATACTTTGCCAGTCATAATAGGATTTAGCATTTGCAAAAAGTTAAATGAGAGGTCTACAGAAACACTTTATATTTCTTCACTATATAACCTTGTAGTGCATTAGTAACACAGTTCACCTTATAATAAACTTTAGTATGATGTAGACAGCAGTATTGTAAATCAATTTGCAATTAGTTTTTTTTCATTTCGTAGTTTGAAATAGCTACACTTTTGTTCTACAACTTTATGGTTTTCCAGCTGCTTAGAATCGATTGTTCTAGAACACAGAGTTTATTGAAGGGTAAATTTTCTTTTTAAAGGCTAGTAGAATTTGCATAGTAAAGTCAGTGGTTGCTTTAAACAATTTTATGTAAAAGAGAAATATATGTACTCTGTGAACTTTGCTGGTCATAATTTTTTATGTAGCTAAGAACTTTGATACATGATCACATGGCTTCTTACTTTATAGCAATGCTAAAAACTTGCCCTCAATGCAAAAACAGAAGACAAAGAGAAAAAAAAAAAGTCTCCCTGTAGGGAAAATGAAAGCATGTATCCACAGTTAAACAGGTGTGAAAACAAAAAGGTGTGAAATGAAAGTCACATCTACAGCCAGCTTACTTTTTCTTGTCCTTGTCTTTCTTGGTTTGTTGAGTGCTGGCCTGCTGAGCTTGGGACTGGAGAAGCTGTGTTGCTGTTTTTTTCTTCTGAAACATGTTCACTTCCTCTTCTATCTCTTTCTTTATGTCCTCAAGTTTCTTTTTCTCCTCCTGGTGGGTTCTCTTAAGGAGGTCAAATTTCTCATGAAGCTAAAAGAAGGAATTGCAGTTTGTAAAAGATGCAGTAGTAAACTACAGTAGTGGCGGACGATTATTGGAAACAGTAATATCATGGGCTCAATTGCATAAGGTTTATACCCTTAAAGAGCAACAAATTATTTTTTTGGTTCCCTAAAAAACAACAAAGTAAAACACAGGAATATGTAAAATGGGGGGTCGGTAAAATAAAGGTTTGACATTATTGCTGATTATTGCACTTCAGTAAATGGACTCTAATGTACTATAACAAACATTTTCCTAAATTAGGAGGACATTAGAAGTCACCACAAAGTTTTGTAACCTACATAAAATGACTTTATTCGCAGCCTCATGTTTATGAGATTTCTATTAAAAGTTTTATTTTACAAAAAGGATGTACAGTATTCCATAAATTACTGTTCAGTGATGGCATCAGTACTGAACAGTGCTTAGTAATACTGTATCACATCACAAAAACTTTAAAATGTGTGTATCATAATATATAATGTACTTCTACTCAAATATATAAGCAATTTACAAGTCACTTTGGAGTCCAATGACCTGTATGAAAGCAGTCTCCTATATCAGAAATTGGTTTGGCTCAAGTTTGTTAATCAGCTGGCAGTTGCTATACTGTTTAGACTTGGAACCAGACAATTTCATTGGTCACATAGATACTGATTTTAAATGTACAAATTGCTTCAAAAACTATGAAATGGTTTAATTAATGTATAGTTGAAAAATAATTACAAAAATAAAACTATTTTTGGGTGGACGTTACCTTCAGGAAATCATGTTTAAGTTGTAGATAATATATGTTCATTGATAAGACCTTCATTGGAGGCCCAGAGTTTGCAGAGTGAGAGTAGTCTCACTTATAGCAGTCCCATGCTATTGGTACCCTTGAGTACTTCCCATTCAGATTATAGATAAAGGCTTAATAGATTGCGGCGGATGGCTAAATTTAAGCTGTAATAGGCCTGGGGACTACCACTGCGTTCCAGGACCTTCTGTATTGTAGTTACACCACTGCCTCAAACAGCAGGAAAATTTACACTTACTTACAGTAATTTAACTTAAGATGGCCATAGACGCAACGATCCGATCGTACGAATCCTCGATTCGTACGATTTTTGGATCGTGTGTGGAGTGTTCCGACATTTGTCATGCCATGCCGATCGGTCGTTTGTTCGATCGGCCAGGTTAGAAAATTTTTGTCGGCTGGCGATAATATCTTTGCGTCTATTGCAGATCGTACGATTTTCAGTGGGAGACCGTCACTAGGTTTTTAATCGTACAACTTTCGTACGATCCTTGTCAGGGGCAGAACGTCAGCTGTCTGTGCTTTTTACTACTTTAGTTGATCTGAAGGTTAGTGACAGGTCGGGAGATGCAAAGATCCAATCGTTGGAATCATCTTACGATCGGATCTTTGCGTCTATGGCCAGCTTTAGGATTGTTAATTTCTTGCCATAAACCACTGCAATGTTCCATTTAAGATGTGCATAAATGCATGCACAAACATTGGGCCCAGCACACAACTGTGTGTGAAGGGATCTGTCCTGTAATCCCCACTGGTTGGATCACTGTTCTAAGATAGAGAGGATCAGCAGTGGAACATTGCTTAGGGTAGGGACAGACAGGGAGATTCGGGGAGATTCTGTCGCCTGGCGTTTTTAGCAGGCGACAATCTCCCCGAATTTCCTTCTCCCTGTCTGCCGCTAGTAAAAGGGACAAAGCGCCTGTGCACACACTGCGCGGCGATTCCCAGAATCGCCCGAAGATACCTCGTGAGGAAACTTCGGGCGATTCCGGGAATCGCCGCGCAGCGTGTGCACAGGCGCTGGCGCTTTGTCCCTTTTACTAGCGGCAGACAGGGAGAAGGAAATTCGGGGAGATTGTCGCCTGCTAAAAACGCCAGGCGACGGAATCTCCCCGAATCTCCCTGTCTGTCCCTACCCTTAAAATATTTTAAATGACAGCCTGCCTTGCTTGATAAGTTTTCAAATAACTGCCACCCCATTTTGATTCGATGAGTACTACCTCTCTATCAGATGTAGCTGCTTAGCTGCCCAAAAGGATCTAATGATCTGTGAGCTTACTTCTTTTTCTGCTTCTTTGAGTTCAGATTCTTTTTCTTTTACTCTCATGACAAACATTTGTCTCATTTCCTCCTCCTTCCTTTGCAGCTCTCCCAGAAATTCATTCCTTTTTGCTTCATAGGTTTCTTGAAGACTGAACAGAAATCACACACTCATATTAGAAATGGGCATCTGCATAGCAAATATAAGTAACGAAAAACCATCTTTACCAAGATAAATGTGAAAATATAAAAAACAGCAGTTCTCTAGCATGTCACTGGATTTGGAAATTGTGTCACTGCCTACAGGGGGCCACAGTATATGATAGGTTGGTTCAGCAATAAAGCCAGTAATCCTGATATTTAGAGCCAACGATTACTTGCGGCCCTAGATATTTTTGAAAGCCTAGTTTGAACAATAAGCACTAAACTCCATGGAAGATTTTGCAGGATGGTGTTGGATTGACAAAATGTATCCTGCAAGTCGGATGTAGTAGCATGGGTAAAAATATAATGGGGTCGATAGAAAAATCTGATGTGTAAAGTACATAGAAAATTTTCCATGCGATGCAACACGACTATTGGAACGCTGCATGCTGCATCTTCATCAGATGAGAGAAGATCTAATGGTGTCTGACTACTTTTCCCATTGAAATACACTGAACATCAGATGTAGATGCATGAACAAACCCCACCATCCAACTATCTGATCTGATTTTACATTCTAGCTATAGAGGGATCAGATTTCATGATTTCAGATTTAATTTCATGTGCTGTTGTGTGCAATTGCAGATCAAATAAAATCTGATGAAAATCTATGTAGTTTTACCCTAAGGGTGATCTTTTACATGAATATTTACTACTTCTGGGTAATCTTTGAAGAATATAGACGAAGACTGAAATTACAGTGTTAAATATTTTGTAGGTGGGCCCAGCAGCAGAAATGGTAAAAGCCGACATCCCAAACAATTAACAACATTAATAAGTGCACATGGATCTTTGTCTTTTTGAATATATTAATAGTAAAAAGATGCAGGTTGAGAGTGTTGCTCCTTTAAATAATGGTACCAGTATGGTTGTAACAAGATACAGAAAAGGCAAATGTGCTAAATCAGTTCCTTTCTTCAGCGTATACAATAGAGGAGTCGGAGTTCCCAGGCTCACTTCATAACTACACTGATGGTTCAGCTCAATCTAGCTAGTGGCTGACTCAGGATATGATTCAAAAAGTTTTAATAAAAATTAATGTAAACAAGGCTCGAGGGCCTGATGGCATACACATGCCCCTATATCTGATTTTCTCAGATTCGCTTTCATCTGGTATGGTGCCTATGGATTGGAGGAAAGCAGAGGTCATTCCAATATTTAAAAAGGTTGTTAAGGGATCAAATTAAAAATGTTGTCTTAGTGAATGGGATTATGAGCAGCAGTCAGCATGGCTTTATGAAGGATAGGTCATGTCAGACAAGTTTGATTGCTTTTTATGATGAGGTAAGCAAGATGCTGGGTGTGTAGTAGAGAGTTACAGTGAGAGCTGTGAAGATGTGGAATTCTCTCCCTGAATCAGTGGTACAGGCTGATACATTAGATAGCTTTAAAAAGGGGTTGGATGGCTTTTTAGCAAGTGAGGGAATACAGGGTTATGGAAGATAGCTCATGGCACAAGTTTATCCAGGGACTAGTCCGATTGCCATTTTGCAGTCAGGAAGAAAATGTGCCCCCCCCCCCCCCCGAGGCAAATTGGAGATCAACTAGCAGCTAGTTAGGCAGCTGAAAAGAAGTTAAAAGGATGAACTCGATGTGTTTCTTTTTTCAGCCTACTTACTATGTAAACTTTTGGGTGGGGTAGGTAAAAAAAAAACTGTAGAAATGGCATAATTTTTTCATGCGCTTTTTCTTGGAGGAACTTCCACCAGGTCTTACTTACAAAGGCCTGAAACTGTGTAAAATAGCAGCAATCACATTACACCTTGACAAATTCGCCATTTATTTCTTTAACACTTTTTTTTGGCCAATGTTGTTTTACACAGCATAATAAATAGACCCCTATGCCATTTTCCAAATATGCTTTCAAGATTGTGCAACCAAGCCAAGACTATTTCTGCTTAAACTATTACATTATATTCGTACATTATGTTTACACATTTCCTTTTCACTAAAAAATATAAAAGATAAGGCGACAAAGAATGATGTCAAAATGCAGCATGGAAGCACTGCCTGTAGGAATAAAGAAACATGCTCTTCCAAGCCTAATATGGGTAGGCTAGATGGGGTCTCCAGTTACACAGGAAGTCACCAAAATTCTTTAAATGCTTGTAACAGATATTTAAATACTGCTGCAGTATTTTTGTTGAGACAAGCTAAGAAAGCATCATTAAGATTGGTGAATACCTCAGCTGACCAGAAAATACCACAAGCAGTAGATTTACCTTATAATTCACATGGTTTGCTGCAGTTACAGGGCTGAAAAGCTATTATTAAACAGTGGCCTGTGTCAGCTTTTCTGCTTCAACAGGCACAAAAAAACTGAATACAAAGCACAATTCTTAAAACCATTTAGTTGAAATGATTTATGAAAAAGTATGTTGAACTTGGCCCTTGTTTGACACCCCAATTAATCACATTATTAAATCTGCCCAAAGGCACTAGCAGTAAGTCCCTGAAGTGTTATTTCATAAGTTTGTTATTTGTATTTACAGTTCTGTGAAACATTCAACTTCATTTAGGTTTACTCTATCCCCCAGATCTGTTGTGTGCACCACAGGGCTCTCTGTGGCTACATGCATATATAATTTGCTGTATATGATTCTTTCCTTCATTCAATCAGCCAAGTATGGAATGAAAAATTCCCTTGAACTTGTATAGATTAAATAAAAAAAAAAAGACAGTGTCCAACGACAAGAGCCATTGTACCATATGATAACCTTAAATGAATTTACCTTATTACCATTATTTACAAACATGCACAAATGCTATTCCAACACCTACCAAAATATGCCCTTTCTAGCTGTAGATATGTCAATAGCACTCAATAGTAAAACACCCAAGCCGGACCAAAACTCCTTTGGTTCCATAAAGGTGACATCAATAGCTTATCCTGAAAGCAGGTCCATTGTGAAGTGCTGGTTCTTGCCGACAGCACATGATCAGGCACACTGACCTGAGATAGTTGCCTACACATCAATATTACAGCTAAAAAACATGCAATGTAAACAATAATTTAGAAATAAAAACTACACCATAAAAATCATGACAGAATCCTTTCTAAGGTGAACTACCCCTTTAAATAAAATGTAAATCTGGGCAAACTTATTTTCAATATAAGAAAACTAGACTATTCATTTAAGCGAAACTCCAGTGTTTACCTGAATGGCTTGCTGTCAGGGTCTGTGTCTTTGAACCCCATCTCCTCCAGCTTACAACGCCTGTACAACTCATAGTGACGTGCATGTGTCTGCTCTCTTAGGTCCTCCATATTAACTCTGATAAGCATCTCTCGGAGCTTCACAAAGTCACAGTGGTTTTCATTTTCAACTGAGGAAGGACAGACCTCACATTAATGGTATAACAAAGTAGTGAAAAGATGTGCAATATATGTATTACAATATAGTTTGAGAAGAACAGCTTTAAAAAAGGTCTTTAACATCAACTCACCTACTAAGCTTTCTCTCAGGTGTTCACAAGGTGTTCACAAAAAACAGCAAGAATATTCTTGTTTTGGTTCCATGAAGTGAACATCCTTAAAGGAATTGTTCAGTATAAAAACATAGGCTGTGCAAAATAAAAAATGTTTCTAATATAGTTAGTTAGCCAAAAATGTAATGCAGTGACTGGATATGTAACATAATAGCCAGAACACTACTTCCTGCTCTTCAGCGATCTTGGTTTCCATTGATTGGTTACCAAGCAATAACCAATCAGTGACTTGAGGGTGGCCACATGGACCATAACTGATGCTTTTGAATCTGAGCTGAATGCTGAGGATCAATTGCAAACTCACTGAACAGTTATGTCCCATGTGCACCCCCTTCAAGTCACTGATTAGAGTGATTAGTTAGAGAGCTGAAAAGCAGGTAGTTGGATTCGGATTATTATATTAGACACCATATATCCCGACACTCCAGCCTTTATATATTAAATTTTTGCCTAACTAACCATATTAGAAACAGTTTTTAATTTTGCATGGCTATCTATTTATCCAGTTTTTATTTTTACACTGAACTGTTCCTTTAAATTGAAAAAAAAAATGCTTTTAAAAACACATATTGAATAACTTTGTAACATACCCTGCACAATACCCCAAGGATATTGCCTTGCTTTAGCCATTTTATTGCCAATTTTGACTTCTTCTGTACTCCCAACAACAGCAAAGGGCAGGTGTACCTGTAGGAAGGAAGTTGCATTTTATTTTTAAAGGGATATACTTCAGAGGATGAACAACCTCTTAACCCTAAATTGAAAATGTATCCGCCAACAAACTAAATGTAAAAAATATACTTGTTTGTTTATTTATGCTAGTGATGGGATAGTACAGTAAAACAAGCTAATTTAAAGGCTACCTATGAGACTAGTTCCACAAGAGTAGGCATGCAGCTATGTTTAGATCCAGGCAAATTGAAAGTACCCAATCATATAAGCTAGCAGTATTTAACCAAAATGTAACTTACACTCATTGTTGCATTGATCTCTGCAACGGTCTCTTCATCTGTAGGGAATTGGTAGATTTGCACCCCATTGCTGACCAACTCACTCATAATTTTGCTTTTGAATTTGTGGAGCTCGTTTTTGGCAACTGTATCTGCCTTTGCGATTATTGGAATAATGTTCACCTGTTTGAAAAATATTGTTAGACACGAGAATTTCTGAAAATAAAATTATTGCAACTTATTTTTAAAAATACATATCAAGTCATTAAAGGGGTGGTTCATCTTTATGTTAACTTTTTATTAATATTTATAGGATGGCTAATTCAAAATTTTTAATAGGTCTTCAGTTTTTCTATTTTTATAGTTTTTTTTTTTTTTTTTTTTTTTTTAACAATTTGCCTTCTTTCCAGCTTTCAATGGGGGGGGGGCACTGACCCCATCTAAAAAACAAATGCTCTGTAGACACACAATTTTTTATTATGCATTTCTATTCAAACCCTCTCCTATTAATATTATTCTCTTACTGAAATCAGTGCATTGTTACTAGGGTATTTTGGACCCTAGCAACCAGACTGCAATAATTGCAAAATGGAGGGCTGCTGGATAAAAATAAATAAATAACTCAACCACAAATAAAAAATTAAAACAAATTGCACATTGTCTCAGAATATGACTTTCTACTTCATAGTAAAAGTTAATGCAAAGGTGAGCAACCCCTTTAATAATTTTGGTGGTCTTGTTCCTGAAAAAGAGGCAGTTAGCTGCAAATTAAAGACACTTTGACAGATGCTTTTTATAAAAATACAGGCTTGTATACGTTTTCCAGTGAAATGTAAATTTTCCCAGTGATCCCTTTAGTTATTAGTGGGTGTCCTGGGAGGTCCAGTTCATTGTCTGAAAGGCTAGCAGCTGCATTTGAAATGGGGGAAGACACTGCTTTTCCTTTGCATATATAATTTCAACAAAGTCTGCTTTTTTTGAACCTATTACACAAGAGGGATGAAATATTATGGAAAATGTGCTTACGACACAAGTCGGAAAGGTAAACAAAAAAATTAAGTTAGGGTTTAGGGTAAAATCAATTCCACTCTCTACCAACAGATGGTCACCTTTCACAGTGTTAGAACTTCAGGTGGCTCTAGAATTAAATTATCAGTATGTAATTATGCACAGATTGAGGATTTTTACCCACTTCTACGATCGAAAACCAGTGGTTTAACTACCATGGGTGCAAGGGGTCCACCGGAGAACACACCTTAGCGAACGTGGTAAGGAAAAAAAAGTGTCTGGAGTGGTGGGGGACCCAAGTGCACACCATCCAGGCCCGGAAGAGGATAGTTACATTACTGATCAAACACAAGACGTATTGCACTTATAATTAATAAGGACCAGCACTCGCAATACATTCTGTTTTTTTTTTTTTAAACCCATCCTACAAATGTCCAATGTTTTGGTTTTCATTATGATCTTTCTCATGTGAAGGAGTTTTTCTTTGCCCCTGAAATCTCTCTCAACATCTAGCCAAGTCAAGAACACTCTCTAGAAGGTGTAGCTCTACTGTCTAAAGCTGGCCATAGACGCAAAGATCGATCATACGAATCTTCAATTCGTATGATTTTTGGATTATGTGTGGAGTGTCGACATGTCGATCGGTCATTCAGTCAATTGGACAGGTTAAAAGATTTGTCGGCTACTGATCATATCTCTGCATGTATTGCTGATCTAAATTTTGCAAGGGGAAGAAGCACACCAATTCAAACGGGCTTAAGCCTTCATCTTTTATTTGTTGCAGAAATTTGTGGTACAAGCTTTCGGGGACCAACTCCTTCCTCAGGTGCAAGTGGAAGGGGTTGGTCCCCGAAAGCTTGTGCCACAAATTTCTGCAACAATAAATGTTGAAGGTGTTTGAATTGGTGTGCTTCTTCCCCTTACAAAGTTTGGATTTTGTTAGACTTGGAGGCAGTCTGGGAATTAAACTCTGTATTGCTGATCTGACATCAGCTTTGTCGGACAAAAACTTTTGTACGATTGCTGTGGGGCAGAACATCGGCTGAACTGTTCTTTTACTACTTTGTTTGATCTGAATGGTTAGTGGCAGGTCGGGAGAGGAGGACGCACAATTGTTTGTCCGATATTGCAGGCAAATATTTGCGTCTATGGCCAGCTTAAGTCTACAGTCAAGAGAAGTCAATACAGAAAATGCTGCAGATATAACCAGATTATAACTCTTTACTAATGATAGTAAATTACAGATTGACGATAACCAAAAAACATACTGGGAAAGCAACTCAAAAGCTAATTTATTGCACATTTCAGTTGCTGAAAAGAAAAATTAAGAAGAAAGACCTACTAACAGATAAACAACTAAAACAGCTGCAGTAAATGTCTGGCAAAACTTGGGAGTAAGCCTTGAATTTGGTGATATCCATGATTTCAAGACTTCAGGCAGCCATTGACTTCAAAGATTTTCAACACAGCATTAAGTGGGTTGGAGGCACTAAACTATATTTATGGACCTTACTATAAACAGTGCATTACCATACAGCAAACGGAAGATGAAAATTAATTTGTGAGAAGAATATATACTTAAAACTTTATACCATAAACCACAACTTTATACCATAAAAAAAAAAAGAAAACCAACAATTAAAAAAGGCAAAATGAGACAGAAAACAATCAAATGACCAATTCATTCTAGAGGCCAGTTAAAAGACCTAGCCTTGTAGTGATTTATACCCAACATACCCCTTGCTACTACATGCATGTATATAGGGTAGACAGCACTGAACCTTCTTGTACCTTTCTGTACCTTCTGTGTATATGACGAGAAACCAAAAGGTCATGCATAATTTTAACACATGCACCGTTTTTAACACAAAGTTAGGGAGGAGAATTAGCAGAACAAATTGCATTCAAATTTTGCTGGCATGAAAATTGCCTCCATTTCTGTGCACTACACAAAAAGATAGTCACCTCTTCAAAGTAGGAGTTAAAGGAACAGTTACATGTAAGAATAAAAAATGTTTCTAATATAGTTAGTTAACCGAAAATGTAATGTATGAAGGTTGGAGTGACTGGATGTCTAACATACCAGAACATTACTTCCTGCTTTTCAGCTCTTTCATGCTGAGTTAAGGTGGCCATAGACGCACAGATAATATCGTATGAAACTAATTTTTGTACGATATTCAGTGCGTGTATGGTGGGAAATGAGCCGACCGACATCGTCAGAGGATTAAGATATCGGTCAGCTGGTTGATCGGACTGGATGGAAAATTTTGATCGGATGCCTTTGAAAGCTCCCTGAACATCGGCCATTGTTAGTGCTGAATCGTCAGATACAGGTAGAAAAAATGTATTGTTTCTACCTGTATATCTGACGATTCAGCTCTATACGTGTGTGTTGAAACGAACGATCTTTCTTGGAAAGATCTTTCCCGAGAAAGATCGTAATTGTTACGTCTATGGCCAGCTTTAGTCAGCAACTTGACGGGGTAGGCACATGGGACATAACTGTTCAGTGAGTTTGCAACTGATCCTTAGCATGCAGCTCGGATTCAAAAGCAAACAGTTATGACCCATGTGGCCCCCCTCAAGTCACTGACTGGTATCCTACTAACTGGTAACCTATCAGTGGAATCAAGAAAAGAGCGCTAAAAAGCAGGAAGTAATGTTCTGCCTATTATTTTAGGCATCCAGCCACTCCAGCCTTTATAGATTACATTTTTGGCTAACCACATTTTTTATTCTGCATGGACTATTTACCCAGTTTTTATTTTTATACTGAACTATTTAAATCCAGGGATATCCTACATCCATGCAACCTATAACGACAAAAGGAGGAATCCCTAGAAAGCATAATGCAATCATTCCACTCCCTACAAAATTAAACTATCCAAAAAAAATCTAGTTGGATGCAAGAATTACATAAATAAAAAAAGATAACAAAAGATGAGCTTAGATATCTGTATGGCAAGTACCT
Source organism: Xenopus borealis (assembly GCA_024363595.1). NCBI lineage: Eukaryota > Metazoa > Chordata > Amphibia > Anura > Pipidae > Xenopus > Xenopus borealis. The sequence goes on along the minus strand of CM044431.1, from coordinate 86,843,235 downwards.
TACTGTCTAACTTTTTCATGGTGACCAAATCAAGTGATTTCAAGGAATGTCCAGTAGGAGCGATGAAGTATAGACAGGCATGTATCCTAGTATCGTGATAATTATACAGGGATCTCTTGATCTTGAGCTCTTCTTGGAGGTAAGCTTCAAACTGTGCATCAATATATTCCACAATGGGTCTGTAACTAAAATAAAACTTCTGTAAGTGGGAATATCAAAGCACTTATTTAATTCCAATTTAGTACTAGAAATATAGGATGAGTAACAAACATTGACAAAGTTGCTATCATTGATTGTCAACATGGGAGTACAAGCATGCGGATATTTTATTACATATAAACAAACATTGCAATAATAATATTAAATTGTACAGCTGCCCCAGCAGCCAAAGTCTGCTATTAAGGTCACCCAGCAGGTTGCCTTATACACTTCAAGCTCCCAATATATAAGCACATAGCCTCTTCATTCCTCAATATAGCTGCAACAAGTCCATTTTTTTTTTTACAAATACATTTAATTAAACAATGGTAGGGTGGGCAAGAAGCCATGCCTCTTCTGTCTTTTGGTCCTGAAAATTCCTTACATACAAGTAAGGTTTCCCCTCACCATAGTTGCCATGCTTTTACCACCCAAGAGCAGAGGCAGTCAGCCAAAATGTATCAGTAATACTAGCCTAACCTGGTTAAGTTCACAATTACAAAGAAAATAAGTTATCGTAAGGCATGGATGAGTGGTTGCCTCAGAGTGTTGCTATAAGTCAGAAAGCTGTGCTTAGCGTTTGTGCATGATGTGTGTGTGCATATAATCTTGGCAGTTCAGGATATGAGGCCTTGGGTTATCAAACCTCAGGCTCATTGTGATAGGTTCATTGTGAACAAATTTCAACAGCAAGATCAGTGTCAGTATAAATGTTTTGTCTGCCTAGATGTATTGCCCCATGTGCTGGAAGCTACTGTATTATATTTGTATTTTCAAGCAGGCTTTCTGCTTGTGGACCTGTCACCATAAGGAAAGCTTAAGGCTTTTTTAGACTTGGAAATTAGAAACACAACCAAAGACAGGATGTTGCAAGTTTTGTCATGTTAATCATTTCAGACATCAATTTTCCTTAAAGAAACAGAAACGCCAAAAAATGAAACAGTTTTAAAATAATGAAAATATCTTGTACTATTGCCTTGCACTGGTAGAACATATCCGTTTGCTTCAGAAACACTACCATAGTTCATATAAACAAGCTTATACTGCACATTTTAAATAGCGGATAACAGATAACGGATAAGCTCTGTAGAACATAATTGTGTTATCTGATGTGTAACTTGAACATTTTCTTCTTTGAATGGCTGCTCCCATTGCTACACAGAATCATATTTATATAAACAAATGTAATGTTTCTAAAGCAAACATCAGTTTTACCAGTGCAGGGCAACACCATTATATTTTGGACAGCTGTGAAACATTGTCCTTTTCCCATCCAGACTTCCTAATAGGTTCTGTATTTCAGCAGGAACATCCCTCCTGAGACAACACAGTGGATGCAGAGCTTTTTATCGATATGTATAATTCTATTTTACCTATACTAGGAAACAGCTGGGGGAAGAGAGGCGAAAGATCAGAGAATCAAATATGCAGTAATGCTTAAGTATGACGCTGTTACAGTGATGTCAGCTTAAGAGGCGGCTGTGATTTAAAAAGCCAACTACTATACAAGGCAACAGTTAATTAAAAAAGGGATGTGTGTTTTGATCGGGATACAAGAGCATCCAGATGCACATTTCAACAATCACAATTCATTTGCGAAAAACATACATCTTCACATAAAATAGGGACTTAACCCCTGACTGTGGGCCCATATGGATTATGAATTAATTAAGTGATCATAAAAATTACAACTTGAGGGGAGGGATGCCTAATCACACTATCCGAAATACAATCAGATGTGGGAAATTGCATGTGCAATTGTATAAGCTATATACTTCATTCAAAACATTCATATGCAATAATAAATGGATTTATGCATAAACATGTGTCATAGTATTATTATTAAGCATATATTCATATAACAGCATACATCACATAGATCCCAGGCCTAGTAAGAATAAGGTGATAGCATGATCACACTAAAATGTTAGATATAACTAATGATCCAATAGTAGAGTGTACTTATATATCTGGAGTCTGGTCCACTTGCCAGCCCCAGTAAACATTGTAAATTTCTAATGAGGTCTCTCTCTATTTTTCAAGAATACATTCCAGTATAGTAGCTTTATTCGTGCTCTGATGGCAAGAGGTGGGTTGTTATAGTTCAGTTATAGTGCTGAATTATAACAACCCAATTAATTAATTCATATCACTTATGGGCCCACAGTCAGGGTAGTCCCTATTTTAGGTGAAGATATATTTATATTGATTTGGTGGACACCCCGACTCTTTGGCCTGGTAGTAATTTTGGGAACTTTGCTTAGTAAAAAGTATTCTCATTTGCGAAAAAAACACAAGTGTTCCTTAAAGAGATACCGACACCAGAAAATAACTTTTTTTTTATATATCGATCATACTATTGTCTGAATCCTATTTAATAATTTTGCCATAAAGGTATTTGCCAGATGCTTTTACATTACCTTTATTAGCCCTATATTCCTCTAGGAGGGGGGCACCATATTTGTTCAGCAGGAATCAGTTAGCATTAGAAACTCTGACAGGTTGAGAAGGGACAGTCAGGTTGGCCAAATGGTCGGGTTTAGGAACTTCAAGTAACAATTACTTACAAAAGCAGAACTATCAGTGAAAAACCATCAACATGACCAATTGGTAACTTTTAATGCAAATGAATATTCTGAAAAGTTTTAGTGGCAGTATCACTTTAATAACCGATTTGCACCGTAAATTACCTTTTTTTCTTTATTATAAAATAAATCCTTGTTGAATGAACTTTCAGTTTTTAGGTGAAGGTGTTCATTGAAACTTGTCTTTTAACAAAATGTGGGTAAATGTAGACTCTTATTTACCTTTAGTTAATTCATAAAACTGGTACACATACACTCCAGGCTAACCCCAGTCATTCTTTTGGAATTATGTCAATATATCCTCAGTTTCCCAGTAATTATTCCAATATCTGAAATTATTTGATACCTTTTCTCTCCCTGCCTGTGTGATGCCAACAAGGTATGCTCAAATTATGCTTTAATTAAAATGGCAATTCACAATTTCAGAGGAAACAAACTGCAACATAAACAAATATCTTGTTTGAACCAAGTTATGTATTGACATCACCAGTATTATAACAACAGTGTGAAAAGATCATCGCAAATGAATGGAACTACAAAGTAGGTGGTACTCAATCATTAACAAGGGGAAAAAAAAAATTATAGCAGCAGCAGGATCTCAGGATCAATATTAATGGTAGTGCAATCTTGGAAGGACGAACTAGAGTTGAAAAGTAAAATTTTCTGGTTTACATCCACATTATTTTTATGTATAACACTGTCTAAGTGTTGATGTCACATGTACCTGGTAATGGTCTAGCAGCTCTACAAAGAATTTATGGCCTTGTAGGCAATTTTAACTTCGATAAGTACCTGTCTTCTTTATTTATCTGGTCCCCAAATCCTACTGTGTCCACAATGGTTAGCTTTAGGCGCACATTGCTCTCTTGCAGTTCATAACTTCTTGCTTTTAACCGCACTGCTGGTTCACTGTGAGACACTGGCTCATTTTCAAACTTTGTATTGAAAATAGTATCCATTAATGTTGACTTTCCAATTCCTGTCTCACCTACAGAAAGGGAGAGAGAATAGGGTAATATGGCTGTCTGAACAAAGCTTACACACCAAGATGTGATTTAATACATTCAAAATCAATGTTCATTTATATTCAATACCAATGTTTGTTTGACACTGTCTTGGGAACTCTCAAATCAAGCATTGGCTTTCTTGTTTTTTAAAAGACACATTTTAATGACTGTGTCCCTGCAACATTACAGGCCTAATTGCTGCCAATACCTTCTCTTTCAGTGATTAAAGAGGTTGTTCTCCTTCCAAACACCTTCAGTTTTCAGATTGTTCAACAAAAATAAAAACTTTTGTCAATTTTTATAGTTTTTCCAAAATGGAAGTTTAAAGTTTTGATGTTCCTGCCTCTGGTGTTTCAGTCTAAAAGCTCATAAATTCAGGTGAAGAATCTAAACTGTTAAAATCTACAATATTTAGTGGATACATTTCTCAGCAGCATCCCTGCAGTATTAGCAACTATTGTATCAATTTTAACAGCTGCCTTTAACAAAACTCAGGAATTCTGTTCAGCAGGGACAAATAAGAAATGTATCAACTAAATGTATCAATTTATAGAACAGTTAAGGTGGCCATACACGTAGAGATCCGCTCGTTTGGCGATGTTGCCAAATGAGCGGATCTCTCCCCGATATGCCCACCTTGAGGTGGGCGATATCGGGCTGATCCGATTGTGGGCCCTAGGGCCCAACGTTCGGATCAGTACGGGCGGTCTGATCGCATCAACGAACAGATGCGGCCGCAATCCGACGGGATTTTTAATCCTGCCCTATCGACATCTGGACGACTTTCGGCCAGATATCGATCGGGAAAGCCCGTCGGAGGGCCCTCACACATGGGCCGATAAGCTGCCGACACAGTCTGTCGGCAGCTTTTATCTGCCCGTGTATGGCCACCTTTAGAATCACGACCCCCCCGAGCTGCTTTAGAAAGACAAGGTGAAAAATGAAACCTTATACTTCGATAATGTATTAGAAAAGAATATAGAAAGTAAATGGAAAAAGCCTGAAACCAACTGAAAAAAAATGTTGGAAGGTGAACAACCCCTTCAATGGTTTTTAATGCGGACTTAAATGCAGTTTGGAATACAGATGTTACACACAAACGTTAAATTTAGGTGAGACAAAGCTAAACTTTATGTACACACTTTCACACAATTTTTTTGATTATTAAAACAAATCACATTCCTCACATTGCAAAATCTATTCTATTTTCATTCAGTACAAGAGACCACATTAAGTAGCTAAAACAAAAAATTATAAAAGTATAAAAATTCAGTATACCAAAGTGTGTGCATAAGAAATCATCTATAAGAGAAGCAAAGAACCAACTTTAATTTTATGCATAGCATAGAAGCAGCAGCAAGACAGTTGTTTGGTAGTGTTCACTTCTTGTAAACATGCATTCCCAGATGGACAATGTAACTGTAAATAAAGCAGAACAAATATCCAAAAATAAATATTTAAAAGTTCAGTAAATCCTATTTACAAATGTGACTCTGCCTATGGAGGCTTATTTTGCCTCATCTCAAAAATTTCAGATGACGAGACCTCATTAAATAGTAACCTTTTCTGGCTAGAGGATCTGTTCAATATCACTAGACTAGTCTGATTAATGGAGTAATGCAAATGTTAAAGGAGAACATATAACGATACTGCTATTAAAGGCCTTACTGCTATATATGCTGAACCAGTTCTTGCATTTGGGTTTTGTCTAAAATTTGTAGCAATTCCAAATTAATTATGCAGAGTTGCAAAACATTCCAAGACTAGAAGTTAACCCTTTAAGTGCCACCCCACGTAGAATCTACTTTCTACAGGGGTGACACTTGAAATGCCACAGAACGCAGATCCTACGTTCTGCAGCATTTCAGGGTAAAGGAACGGAGAAGCGGCTGCTCAAGCCGCTTGCTCCGTTCCTTTTCGTTCCCCAGCCCCCAGGCAAGGAGCAGGGGCCGGTAACGAGTGGCCCCTGGGTCGCGATCAACCCAGGGGCCACGAGGCAGCAGCAGGAGCGCGCAGCATAGGCGCCCTGCTGCTGCCTGC
>CM044431.1:86781101-86818800 GCA_024363595.1 Xenopus borealis | reverse complement strand
AAAAAAAAAAAAAAAAAAAAAAACGACCTTCCGCTACACAAAAGTCCACTTTCAGGTACCCCAAATTCTCTCTACCCTGCCAATCTATTGAGATGTCAACTTGTCTTATAAAGAAAAGAAGTGATTCTAGCAAGCCAGTTTATCACTCATGAAATATAATAATTCAAACAGTGTGTGTGAGTGTAAAACATGTGTTTATAAAGATATGCTGTGTTCAGCTGGGTAACTGGGCCCCTGAACGCATTCCTTTGTGCAATAACAATGTAGATTCTTTGGGTACATTAAGGAAGATAATATCAAATATATTTTGGAACACCCACTAAATTATTTACTATTTCAATATTTAGATATATTATATATACATATGCAGACTATTATCTGGTGATCAAAATTTGTATTATTATTAATTATTATTTGTATTATTATTTGATTAAAAAAAAAAGTGTGCGTGCGATGCCTGAAGGTCACTAATTGTGACAAAAATGTTTCACCACTATTTTTTTTTTCATATAAAGCCCTTTATGCATGTACAGCTTGACATGTCCTGCAGCTGGTTATATCTTATTTAAGATTATTATATTCCCTTGAAGAAGGCAAAAACTAGTTCAGATAGGAGAATATGATCTACAAAGCATGTAGGAAATGTACAGCCTTATTCATAGGATTAATAAAATGTGTTTACCTAATTTACTGGAGATCTAGTTCCTCTATTGGAGGCTTGATCATTTCCCACACTGCCTTTGGAAAGGTCACGTCCCTAGGCTAATAACCATAGGAAACCATTATTCTGATTCTCTCCCAAAAGTGACAGCCTGAGAGCTACAGCTGCTGATCCTCATTTCTGGATTGAGGAAAATCTATATTTATTATTTTAGAGCAAATGCTCTATTAGGGCACACCAAGAGTGTGTGAAGTAAAGAGTGATACATGGGTTACTTCCTAGCCTAGCCAATGCTGGTTCCAGAAATGTTAAAACCCACTGAAGCAACTATCACAATCGTTGCACAACTATTGTAATTTGTTAACATGCATTTTTATGACCTGATTTATAAAGCAGTTGAACCGTCATCATAAGCCTCTTAATCGCAACAAATAAATCCAGTTATCTGGAAATCTGGAAGCCAAATATAATATATATGGTTTACTGTACTTGTCTATAAAATTAGCTGTTCACTCACTCCCTGAGCTCCGCCTATGTAGCCTATCCTCCTTAGCTAGTTTGGGAGTGATGGGTTCAATTATTTTGTAGTAAAGAGTTTTTCAGTTCTTCCTTAAGATTGGAAGATTGGCAGGACACTCTTTGCCTCATGTATCGGTCCATATTTGTATGTAATTTATTTGATGTACAGACTTGCAGAATATATTGGAGATTTATAAATAAATTAATATTTTTTGCTTCTGAATAATATCGTGGAATATTGTGGAATATTTAATGTAAAAAAAAAGGCTTCTTTACATCTGTCTATTTCTGTATCATATTATTGGTATCTTCCATATTGCTTCCTACACTACTCAATTTTATTGGATGCACAAACAAGAGCACTCACCATCAACACACAGATGGCATTTTTTGTTCTTAAAGGCTAATGGGACACAGGGTGGATGACGGACTATTCTCCACCTGCCTATACAGGCAAATAAAAGCCACTGAGCTCTCCCATCACTTCTTTATGGTCCACTGTACAGAAGGCCATGGACGCAAAGATACTATCCTACGAAATGAAGATTTGTATAATTTTCGAACCATGTGCTGAGTGTCCTGACATTTTTCGTACCATGGAAATTGGTAATTCAGTCGATTGGACAAGTTAAAAGATTTATATAGGCTACTATAACTGCATGTATTGCCTATCTGACGACATCAATTAGGCTATAATCTGCATGTCTATGGCAGCTAAGGCATGGGGTCAGCTGTGAGTGCAGCATATGTATGTGAAAAAATTATTTAATATGCATTTTAACACCAAAACCCACTCCATTAGCGTGGCAAAAGGCTGATCCCTGCCTGTTTCTCAGCCTTAGGAGCCTCTAAGGTAAAACTAACATGATAATAGCCGATACACAAATCACTACAAAATGTAAGTTATATCTGCAGAATCAGAAAAATTCACATTTATCCTACTTCCATGCAGTATTGCAATAAAAAGTATAATATAAAAGACGAATAAAATTGGCTACTTCCATCTGCAAACTCTTATGCTGCATGAATTTTATGTAGCGAGATATGAAATCATTTCCAGATTTCCGGAAAGCTTGAGGCAGAGGAATCCCCCAACACGACCCGATCAGATGCAGAATTCTCCACGGAGAATCAGGGACACATACATCCATCTTCAACATAATTCCTGTTCTCCTCTTGTTCAGCTAGTCTGGGCCTAGCAGCACTTCTTCATTTGGAAGAAACAAGTGTCATTTCAACGTACAACTACAAATTGCAGAACTGAAGAAAATAGGTGGTATCATGATAAGGGTCTTAATGTTTTTCTCTGTGAAGAAGCAATTTATTTCTAACTGTAAAGCTGCACCTTTAAGCCCTAGAGTTCCAGTGAGTCCTGCATTGCAGGGAACTTCAAGCCACGCTGCCAAAACTAGGCTTTATATACATATACCAGAGGAGTTCTTTTTCATATTAACATATGTGAAGCATATGAATAAAGGTTACTGCCAAAGTATGGTTTTATAAGAAACATGGAAACTTATAAAAGCAATAAACCCATTGCAGAATGAGAAAGTATAGAGAAATCTAGAAAATGGTATCATGTTGATCTAGATAAATATAGCTTTACACTAAGTTGCTGAATCCTCATCTGCATTTATATTGATGAATACATCTTTACCAAACAACTTGCTGAATGCATTCCTGTACCTGTCAAAAATGTATATATTCAAAACGGGGTTATTAAAATTCAAATTTGCCAGAAGTGGTAAATTTTACCTCCTTAAACCATTTATTACTGCTGCTTGCTTAATTAATACTATGGATACTTTGCCAGAAGCAAAACAGTACATACAACAGCAGCTGTTGCAGAATTACTCTCTCTGCATTAAATCCACTGAGCTAAGCCAGTGGGTAGTTGCAGTTCAGCAGCAGCAGGTGGAACAATCTTTCCTTTCTTTGTGTCAACACAACACTACAAAAACTTCCACAGCAAACTCTGGATCTCACATACTGGTCATATATTATAGAATGTACTATCTGAACAGGCACAACAATTCACCTTACCTGCAAAAAAGTTGCAAAACAAATTACATAAAGGGATTCTTCATCTGACCTCATGCTTCAATTATGAATTATTCTCCTCTATGCTACTTGCCACTATACACTAGTGAGTAACATAAGTAGCTACAAGGAACAGAATGTTTTAAGAAGGAAAATGAGAAAAACAGGTACAGTACAATACTGCAGAAGCGATTCCTGTACAACAAGGGTATTTCCCCTTTATTCTGGTACCTTTAAGCTGATTAGCAGAGCATATTACTGCAGCCGTAAAGGAATAAAAGTACCCTGGGAGTTCAGAATGGGGGTTGGTTTGTGCATGTAAAGGACTGCACAGGTAAAAATGTGAAAGCTTTCTCTTGTGTGTGGATGTGAAAAGCTTGAACTGCTAGGTAAGACTGGCCATACTCTGTTGTGATTTTTATGATGTAGTTTTTATTTCTAAATGACACTGTTTACACTGCTAATAAATCACTTTTTATTTATCTGTAATATTGGTGCGTAGGTAGCCATCTCAGGTCTTTTTGCCTGGTTGTGTCTTTTCAGAAAGAGCCAGCACTTAAGGATGGAACTACTTTCTGGCAGGCTGTTGTTTCTCCTACTCAATGTAACTTTAGGATAAGTCCACACGAGGAGATTTGAAGGCGATTTTCATTTTAGCCGGCACAAGACAGGGGGAAGTAATTCGGGGAGATTAGTCTCCCCAAAAAAGAGGTGATTTGTCGCAGGGGCGACTAATCTCCTCGTGTGGACTGACTCTAATGTGTCTCAGTGGGACCTAGATTTTACTAATGAGTGCTAATAATCTACCAGGCAATTGTTATTTTGTGTTAGCTGCTATCTGGTTATCTTCCCACTGTTCTATTGTTAGGCTGCTGGGGAGCAAAGAGGGGGGTGATATTACAACTTGCAGTACAGCAGTAATGAGTGACTGAAGTTTATCAGGGTTTATCAGTCATTTGACTTGGGACAGCTGGGAAACGGACAATATTTATAGACCAATGTCTGATTTAAAAATTAAATATTTAAAGAAAAAAGTTTTCTCTTTTGAGAAACGGATAGAGCAGCACTATTAACTGATGCCTTTTGAAAAAACAAAACAAAAACATTTTTTCCCATGACAGTATCGCTTTAGGATTGTGTTTTATCATTTTGACCTGCTGAAGTTAAAACTCAAGTCTGATCGAGAATTAAATGGGCATTTATTTTCTACTGCTGTGCTGTGGCCTTAGTGCATGGGTGATCCCATATATAGACACTTTCCCATATTGGGGGGACCCATTTGAGAAAGGCCTGTTGACAACATCTATGCATGTATATACTGTAAACAAAATAGTCCCAAGACAACAATTTTTAAGAATGAGAAATTCAGCAGTGATTTTATACCTTAAAAAGGCAGAATGCAGCTGCTAACATAGTAAGGATTCCCATCTCATGCACAGCATAGCATAACATAGCTGGGACCAGGGATGTGGAATGAACACCTGCTGAATACACAAATGCCCCATGCATAAACAAAATTTCTCGCTATATTAAATTGTTCATACATTTATCAACTACAGGTCTAAGTGTGAGCACCAAAGACTACATATTTTGGAAAATGAACTGTAAAAATGTGTAGATTGAATAAGCTCCATAGATCTAACAAAAACTCATTGCACTAGCCCCAGACCCTTAGCCAGGGTAGTGAAAAACTGAAATATGAAAACTGATAATGAGCACTCCAAAGATCCACATACGCAGATAAAATACAATTCATTATTTGGGCAACATCTCAAGCTTTATTTTTTTGTCGACAAGTGTGGATCTTTGGAGAGCTCATTTTAAACAAATATTCATGACCTAAATGCCACTATTCAATGAGTTAACACTCCCACATTTGAATTACAGATTTCCCACACTGTCCAAATTTACAAAGCATAACTAGCCGTACCTTGCATTTTGTGTAAGGAGCAAATAAGGCCTAAAGGTGGCCATACACTTAGAGATCCGATCGTTTGGTAATTTCGCCAAAACTTGCAGATGCCCACATTACATGCCCACAACACACGTTATGCCCACATTGAGGTGGACAATATTGCGCTGGGTCGATCGTGGGAACTAAAAAAAAAAAAAAAAAAACCTGCCCCCCTATCTTACACAGACCCCCTCCCCCAGCCTAGCTTCTAACCCAGCAAAAGCAAAGTCTTTACTTACCCCTCGGTGCAGATTCTGTCCATGAAGGGGGGGGGGGGGGGGTCTATGCATGGCAGGCTTTTACTTTAGGGTTGAATTCTCCTTTAAGGGACACAGAGGTTTACAAATGGCTATCCAACACCTACTACAGCATGTAATCGAAAAATGTCTGCAGATTTCTTCCAAAAATTTCTCAAATGGAGCACAAAGACCCATTCCTCTCGGTTGCCTACAGCAAAATAAATGCAATCTTGCTGAAGAAGATGCTGCAAAATTGTCAGGTTAAGTAAGGACACACTAGGCGATTTGGGGAGATTGAGTCGCCGGCGCTAATAACATGCAGTGATTCGTTTACCGAAATCGCCCAAAGTTGCCTCACGTGGTGTGTCCTAGTGTGTTTCCTTAGCCTAACAATTTTACCAAAGAATAGTGCCTGGGATTTGATTTTATTAACAGATTCAGACGTTATTATTGAGTTTGTATAATAGAAAGCTAATCCTGTTTGAAGGTCTACACATGAAAGAGTTTACAGAGCTATTTGATCATTACTTACTTTGCTACTTGGAAATGTGCCTGATGGGACATTTTTCTGAATTCACTTAGAGTCAGTTTTTCTCTGCTTGGGAACCATCTCAAATGCAAGCGAGTAAAGGTGGCCATACATGGGCCGATAAAAGCAGCTGATAGACCGAGTCTGCAGCTTATTGGCCCATGTGTGTGGCCCTCCGATGGGCTTTCCTAATTGGCCAACAGGCGGCCACATTTTGATCGGGCAGTATTAAAAATCCCATCGTATTACGGACCACATCTGTTCGTTTATGCTGTCCCGCCATCCGACCTCCCATATTCTTTACATTATAATCTTATCGTTGGGCCCTAGGGCCCACGATCAGATTAGCCCGATATTGTTCACCTCAATGTGGGCATATTGGGGAGAGATCTGCTTGTCTGGCAACATCAAAATACAGAGACTGAGAAAACATTGTCTACTGAGCAATGTAGCCGCTGGCCTGCACCATTACAGTACTACATGAACGTATTTCTTCCAACACATCACAAATGCCACTCACTAAGAATCACTATAAGCACGGTTTCCAGAGCAGGCTCACAAGTCACTTGGGCAACATTGTGTTTTTACTTACAAATCTAGACACCACTGCGTACCAATTACATGGATGTTTAGCTTGATCTAATATGCAAAAGCTATTTATTCCTGTTCCAACTGCTGCCCAGCAGATTTAAAATAAATAAAATAAAAGACAACTGTATCCAACTGGCATTTTAAAGGGTCTTTTTGAAACTTTTTTGGTAATATACAGGAATTCATACCGCATAACAAAGACTCCCTAATATTCTGAAATGTGTATTTTAACAAAATGTTTACAGAACTCAACCACAAATAAATCTGACTTAATCACTCCCATTCCCTGCTGGAAATTCACTTCTGCGTGGCAAAATGTCTTGGTCTCATCTTTAGCACGACAGATTTGCTGCTCAGAAACAGTAACAGGTAGCGGAAATGTGTTACTTGCTGTGCATGAACTGTAGCACAAGCTATTGCAGTGATGTGCAGGTTAACCATCAGTTGGGCAGAGCTGGGGTCATTTGGTCCACCATTACAGGTTAGGGTTGGCGTGAGACTGGGAAAGTACACTCCTCCTCTGGCGGGTCAGGGTCAGGTGTAGGTTAAGTTTTTTTATGACCAGCACATAATGAATTCCAGGCTCTGTACAGTAGCATTATTATTTTCAAACTTAGACTGGTTTGGACTGAAATAAAACGGCAAATATCACTACTATGTAGAGGATCACGAGTATTAAGAGTCCCACAATCATTTAAGCGGACATTAAAGGACAACGAAAGCCTGAAGACTTTACTGTGTTCAGGGAAAGACGTACCGAAATACAATTTAATAGTACAGTCAGCTCTTTGAAGAGTTAAACTGTATAGAAGTTCACGTGCACTCTCAGTCCCATCGAAGATTGGTTCCGCTTGGTGCTCAAGCCAGTTAGGGAGACGGCCCTCCCAAGGATACAAATTACAAGTTCGCACACACATCGAATGAAACCGGGGTAGTACCCCTGGTGCGTTTATTGCGTCACAACGTTTCGGGGGCATTACCCCTTTGGCAGCAACAGTTGGGGGTTCTTGGGGTGACAAATAAGTGCTGTGACTGGCCATTTGGTAACCCCTATGTGAATTGTCAACCTACACTGAGGCTGTGTTTGGCAGTACACCTGGTTTTTATTCAACCAAAACTGGTCTCCAAGCCTGGAGTTCAAAAATAAGTTCCTGCTTTGAGGCCGCTGGGAGCAATTTCCAAGGGGTTGGGGACCACTGCTCTAGCCCAATGTGTGTAGGGGCAAGATACTTTCCCTCAAAGGAATGTACAAAATATGTCTGCCTTTTGCTCAACTCCGAGCCATAACAGCTGGACCTTGTCTAACTGTGGGAATTTGCCTCTCAGCTTAGGGCAAGGCCAGACGAGGCGATTTTACGTTGCATTTTTAAAATAGCTAAGTCGGGTGTAAATACGCATAAATTAGACTACCACTGAAATGAATGGAAAACGCACTATGGCAATTCTCACAGAGTGCTTGCAAGCTGAAATCTGCCATGGGATGCCAGTATTTGTGTTTTTCAGCAGAAACGCCAGTACCTCAGGAAACTACCAAACCAATAGACTCTATGGGATCTGCATGTTTGAAATCACACATAGAGTAAATATGCAGCGTATTTTGAATATGGTGTCCAAATTCTCATGACATAAATAACGCATGTGCATTTTTTACAGTGTATTAGGCCAGTGGCTTAATTACATTGTGTATTGACAATCATTCCTGCTTCATTTTGCACATAAAAAGCTTTTCTATTTTTAGCCAAATGAATTATGGGGAACAACAACAAGTACATGTTGGGAAAAGAAATCTACATGCTGAAAAATGCATGTTGAAGGTCATGTGTGGTTTCAGTAGCATATCTACGCCCGACTGAGCTGTATTAAAAAGGCTACATATGGCCCTGCCCCTACAGGCAATGACAAACTACTCACATCAACTTATACTTCAGTCTGCAGTAACTAGTCTACAAACCACAATGATTAAGTAAAGAAAAATCAGTTGACTAGTCCATTAAAACAACAAACATGTGAATAGAGGGATGGAGCAGTGGTTACTCTGCTGGTGTTTTCCTGGTGGGGCGGCTATTGGCCCAAAACAGCACATTTGAGTGTTTCTGTCAATGAACACATTCATGGTATACATAGGGTTAAAACTGTGGTTCTTGACTGTGGGAAACCACCAGCAGTGAAACCACTGTGTGACATTACCCTTAAGGTAACATTTAAAGGGTTTGTTCGCCTTTAAATAAGCATGATGTAGAGATTGAGATTATGAATCAATTTGCAGCTGGTTTTCAATTTTTATTATTTGTGGTTTTTGAGTTTTTTAGCTTTTTATTCAGCAGCTCTCCAGTTTGCAAGTTCACAGTCCGGTTGATAAGGTCCCAATTTCCCAAATATTTTTTCACTATAAAAAAAACCTGAACCTACTTAAGAAAAACTTGAAGTCAAATTGGTTGAAACAGCCCCATTAGCAATTAACAGTAGGCGTTAAGAAAAATGTATATTTCACAGTGCCGTATCTTCAACAATTTATTAACATTTATTAAAGGTAGAATTTCAAATTTATGTGAGTTTTTTTAACTTAAATTCGAATATACTCTAAATTATCTCTTATCTTAAACAAATTTTATTTGAATCAAATTCGACTTATATCTAAAGTTTTTGCTCTGAAAATAACTCAAATGTCAGGAAGACTACCAACGTCCAAATTGGTCCTTGGACCTCTCCCATTGACTTATACATGAACTCAGCAGGTCTCGGGTGGCAAACAGTCTAATTAGAGCTCTTAAGTGTGATAAATCTCGAAATTCAAATTAAAACTCAAATTGAGTTATGATAATTCAGAATGCTTGGGACCTGGGGTTTTCCTAGATAAATGATCTTTCCCTAATTTGGATCTTTATACCTTAAAAGTCTATAAGAAAATCATGTAAACACTAAAACCCAATAGACTGGTTTTGCTTCCAATAAGGATTAGTTTGGATCAAATGCAAATTACTCTTTTATTATTGCAGAGAAAAGCGAAATCATTTTTAATTTGATTTGGATAAAATGGTGTCTATGGTAGATGGCCTTTCCGTAATTAGGAGGTTTCCGGATAACAGGTTTCCGGGTAATGGATCCCACACCTGTAATATATATCTTTAAAATACACAAAAGCCGTAAATATCTTGTAAATTATATCCTTATAAACGGTGAGTTCTGATGTCATCAGTTATAAACAGTGAGTTCTGATGTCATTTCTGTCACATGACTCACTGAAACTTGTGTATTATAATAAATAAAGTACCCCCAGTTGCAAAATATGAGGATATTATAAGTTACCTCGGAGTTCCATGACCTGTATAAAAACAGTCGTTTTTATATGATCATGAAGCTCCTCGGTAACTTATAATATCCTTATATTTTACAAGAGGGGGTACTTTATTCACTATATTACGCACACAGCAGTATTATTGTGTAAGAGATGAGTGAAGCATCACTGCAGTCTTATTTTTGCCATCAGATCAGTGGCCTGCAACTGTTGCTTAAGTACCCAGGAGCTATATTTTATCATTTTATGCATAAAAGTCAACAAGTTAGTTTAATAAATTCTCTTTGTGTAAACAAGCACATGATTTTACACACACTGATTTATTAATAGCAAAGAAATGTGCTGAACACACATCCTTGTTATGTGCATTATATCTAAAACTGTGTTTAGAGCTGACTGGTGTGGATTGAAACATTTGTACAAACTCATGATCACAGAACAAAGAAGCAAAGAAGTCTGTGCTAGCAGGGAAGCGGTGGACTGCTTCTATGGGTACAGAGCTTCCATACAATGTGCAAACACACAGAAGATAGTCATGTTCTATTTTCCCTCTCTCTCTCAGAAAGGAAATGATAACTGTTTGTCCAAGGGCTGGATGGGGGGGGGGGGGGGGGGGGGGGGGGGGGGGGGGGGAGAACAGTGAGCGGGACAGGGTGAGGTCTCTCCATCCGGTTATTGGAGCCAACAAAGAGATGCCTTCACATCGCATAGTCTAACCTCTAACACCTCTTGCTGAAATACAAGATGTCAGCAAGTCAGAGTTATCACAAACCAATTCAGAATAAAGCCTTGTTGCCTCTTAAACTATGCTTTCCAAGCCAGATGTTATTTTAAGAAAGGAAGAAGAACACATAAGACTGTGGAAGAGTAACACTGGATAAATAAGGATAGCATTGCTTGTCACTAAGGACTTGTGGAAAGCATCCCCACCCACTACACATACCAGCTGCCTTGCCATTACAGAAGCTGTAATATAACTATACTGCTAATTATGGCATACAGCAGAATTTTGATCACCACATTATAGTTATGATCACCAACACATGGCAAACCCACACACCCATTTTCAGAGGAAAATAACAAGTGACGTCTGCTTTCCCTATTAATATCACTGGCATGAAGCATTTTTACTGGCTGGGTTGTAAGTAACACCAAGGGGCAGATTTACTAAGGGTCGAATTTGAGGGTTAAAAAACCCTCGAATTCGACCATGTGAATAGTGTGAGAATGAAAATCCTTCTAATTCGAATTAATTTGACCTTATTTGATTGGTCGAACAAACGATCGAATAGCGAAAATTATCCATTTGATCAAATTTTTTTATTTGTTCTAAAATAATGAGAGACAATTCGGTAGCTTTAATCTGGCAAAATAGGCAGTTGAATAAAAATTTAAAGGGAAAGTTATTCGACTGTCGAATAGTCAAATATTCAAATAGATTTTTATTTGAATTATTCAAATCATTCGATTGAATTTTCAAAATTCACTGGTCGAAGTGGTCTTCAAACACATTCGAAAATTCGAATTAGAATCTTTTTGAAAATTCGATCGAACTTGGAATCCTTCATGTGAATTTGATAAATCTGCCCCTAGGTAAACTTAAATAAACGTCCAAATTCATTAATAATTATATTGTCTTTAGGGATGAACCAAATCCACTATTTGGGATTTGGTTGAATCCCCGAATCCTTTGAGAAAGATTCACCTGAATATCAAACAGAATTTGCACATGCAGTTTAGGGGCGGGAAAGTGTGAACTTTTTTTCACTTCCTTGTTTTGTGATGAAAAGTCATGTGATTCTCCCTCCCCAATTTACATATGCAAATAAAGATTCGATCCAGCCAGATACAAGGATTTGGCTGAATCTCGAACCAAACCAAATCCTGGATTTGTGTATTTAAAACTACCAATGTGGAAAAGAACTGCCATATTTCTTTCTTGGAGACAGTGGGATAGTTCCCTCCCCTGTGACCCAATTAATTGGAAAGGATATAAGGGCAGAACTCCACGAGAGTTTTTGGTTGCAACGACACCCATCGACAAAACGCATGCAAATGACAAATCGGATGGAGTCGCACGCATCAAGATATAATTGGACTGAATGAAAAATTGGAGGTAAAAACTACATGGTCTGACTGTCAGATGAAGATGCTGCTTACTTTGTCTATAGCCGACAGTCGTGTCACGACCGATGTAATGTAGTTCTTACCTGCAACTTTTCATTTAGTCCCGTTAGAATTTTATACGCCTGTGTCTCCATCAGATTTGTCTTGTGCGTTTTGTTGCTGGGCGTCCATCCAGCGAAAATATTAAGTAGAAAAAAAAAAAAAGTTTTCGGTTTCATTCCTAGCAACTTCACTGGATTGCTAAATACTTCAAGAACCCTCCTTCCAGGACACAGTTCCCCCCCATAAACTTGTTGAATGAACTATGCAGTTACCAGGAACAACCTTCAGTTCTCACTGTGAATTCCTACGATAGCAGCCAAAGACCCTCAGCCCCCCTCCATGCCAGAGTTTCCCACATCCATAACTAATGCAGCCAGGGAATGTGGGTCCCATCACTTAGTTATATAACTCCCTCCTACGCTTTCAGAAAGGTGATGCTGATGATTTATTCAGGCTAGCGGCTCACAACAATATGGGATGCACAGGGAGAGTTAGAGGAGCTGGTGTGAGGGATAAATGGAGAAGAAAGATGGATTATTGAGTCAGCTTTGGCACGGAGTGTGAATAAGAGGGGGGGGACTGGTTTGGTCACTGATCTTTACTGCCCCGCAGTGCGCGAGTGCTGCTTCCAAACGTATCAGTTGGTTAGGGCACTGCTACCCAGCGGATAAAGCAGTAACAATAAGAGAGTAGTACTTACAGACTGCCTGCCCACTGCGACTGCCATGCTGCTACTGTGCCAGAAAAGGATATCTCATACACACCATGCGTTCCTCCGCTCCAACCAGAACCTACACCCTCAATGACTGCTGCTCAGGCACTGTCTGTGGGAGGAACATATGGCCACAGGGAGGATCGGTGTAACTCTTCGCTGAAGGGGGTGGAGAATTAGCTGGCCCGACATTCAAAAGCGTTTGCTTTACACACGTAGGCTCGAGGGGGCTGTAAAACATCAAGTTCTCACAGCTTGATTTGCTTTGTGTACGCAGTAAAATGAAGAGGGTGGGCGTGTGCTCATAAATTGTTCAGGTTGTGTAAACACTCCCCTATAATCCGCACAGTGGTGCATACCGCAGTGACTGTAGAGTTGCAACGATTTTCGCTGCATTTCTAGGCTGGAGACAAACACGGTTCGGGAAAGCTTGTGGCAATTTTTATGATTTGAATCTTTATGCCATGTTGTGTTGTAAACGAGATGGTATTAAAAAAAAAAAAAAAGATTTAAAAAAACAGAAGTGTTTTAGGTTTATAATGAGCGCCATCTAGTGCTGAGAGTCAATTTTATGATTATAATGTATATTTGCTTTGAATGTGGTTAGTGTTACTCATTCTGTGTAGGCTAATTATGTGGGCTAAGAAAGGCATGCATCAGGTCAAAAATACAAACGTGTGGATCTCAACTAAGCTCATATTAGTTCAGCCCTAATTTATATCCTCTTTGGATCCCCTCTTAAATGACTTTAACACCTTATAAACAGATTGATATTCTTCTATGAGGCAAATTCACACTTATTCGCCAACGTGACGTCATTTCGCAACTTGTGTCCCTGTCGAAAATTTGCTAGTGAAGTAGATAGACTAGAGCAACTTCGCACCCTTACGCCAGGCGAAGTTGCGCACTGACGAAGGGACGTGCTAATTCACTAAGATGACCATCTTACTGAACCTTACCTCTTGCACTAGACTTTACTTCGCCAGGTCAGACCTGTCGAAGTTCAATACAATGGATAGGAGTTTGAAAAAAAAACTTTAAAAAAACGCTAGTGTCTTTTACTTTTTTTTAGGGTGATAGTCTGAAAAATAGCGTAATACCCTCCTTCCCCCCTACATTTCCTAATATATGGCAACTCAACTGTACAGTGGGCACATGTTTAGGGCAATAGGACAACTTTATTTTATTTATTAAAGGTTTCCTGGGCTTGTGTAGTGTAATGTATTGGCTGTAACATATACTTCTATTATACATTTAACTTCATGCCGTATGCAAATTAGACATCGCTTGCGTAAATGCGCTTTGCCTGGTGAAGTAACACTAGCGCAACTTTGCTAACGTCCGCCGCCCTGAGCGCAAATTTGGCAAAAAGAGTGAATTTGCCCCTTTGTGTTGGTCATTTTACCTATGAGTTGAATGTTGTGTGTGTATATATATATATATATATATATATATATATATCACGTAGCAGAGAACAGCACTCCAACTTGTTTGTTAAAGGAAAACTTTACCCCGAAAATGAATTTTTGAGCAACAGATAGTTTATATCAAATCAAATGACATATTAAAGAATCTTACCTACCTGGTATATATATTTAAGTAAATATTGCCCTTTTACATCTCTTGCCTTGAACCACCATTTCATGATGGTCTGTGTGCTGCCTCAGAGATCACCTGACCAGAAATATTTCAACTCTAACTGTAAAGGGAAGAAGTGTGGAAGCAAAACACACGCCGCTGCGTGTGAACAAGCGCAGGCGACTTTACTCCGAGCGGGTACGCAGCGATAGCTAGCTATTCGGGGGAGATTCGTCGTGGCAATAAGTAGCCAGGCAACAGATCTCCCCCGAATCTCCCCATCTGGCCTTGCCCTTACCCTGTATCATTCTGTGTAGGTAAATACGCAAAGCTGAAATGCTTCCCTTTTTATGGCGTTAATATGCAGTCAAGTAATAAACTTAAGACACAGTTTATAAACAGATATAAACACCTAGTTGATCTGGTTTATTCAATTAATTGGCCATTAAAACAATGTTTCCCCAATGTAAGGTACATAGTCAGGATTGGTACTGTAGAGCTCTGTGCTTATTTCAAAAGTGTGTGGGTTTTGGCAATTTCTATCTATGTTTTCTTACCTCCCCATAAAAATATCAGTTTCTGAAATTCTTTTGCTTTTTACCACCAACATCTTTGTAGCTAGGCAATTTTAGTGCTGTTTTTAAAAAGAAGAAGTAAGATAAAAATTATAAGCCTAAAATAGACTGTGACTCATTTTCTTTGTAGCTACGGTTCAGTTGTAACCACAGTTTGCCTGTATTTACACCTTGCTACTTTCACTATTATAACAGATAAAGCCTTTTAATGGCTGCTTTTTGCCAAGTGGTAACATAACCTATACAAAATAGTGTTGACTGTGGCTTCTAGCAAACAAGAGTGCAAACATATGAACCAGAAAAAACAAGTAATATTGTGAAGGGGAAATTATAATGAATAAATCATTAGTTACATTTGGCATGATATTAGTCCTTTGGATTGAAAACAGATTTTATTTCCAAGACAATTCCACAGGTTAATATACTCACAGATCCAATGAGGCAGTGCAGCAATAAATAACAAATGTCGGATAAGACAGCAAGGAGACAGCACAATTTGGAGATAGCTTGGAGAGTTGAAAGGTTCACCTTCTAAGGTTTCAATGCCTCGTGTGTTGGGATCCCCTATAGCAGAAATGGACCAGGAAGAAGACTATACCTGAATCTCTCTTCAGTACTGCAGTTCCTTCACTTAGGCAATCAGAGCCTAGGGGAGAACTACTCCCTTCTATCTCTCCTAGTTGGAGCACATGCTGCTCTTGATAGCTACATCTATCTATCTAGGGTCCCTGTTCCCCCGACTTCACTTTACTGGACCTTGTTGATCCACAGGCTCTATGGAACACCTCCAGCTAGGTTAGCACCTCAAGACCAAAGAGGAAGGCCCACCCATTGCCAAAACTATATTCAAGGAAGTGGTTGTCAGCCTATGGGCCAATTATACAAATTTATACAAGCAAAACTAGATACATGGGATTTCTCCCATCAACTAGGGAAATGAGGAAGTGTATGGAGTCATACGGTGTGAGAGATGAAGAATTAGGTGGCCAGTAAAGCCTGGGCCAGCAACATCAAATCTCTTATGATATTTTTGAATATAGCTGTTTTGTTTGCAAAAGAGAATTCACATGTATACCTGATATAATTTTGCATATCTTTAAACGCTAAACAGAAACTAAACCTAAATAAATGTATAGTATTCTTATAACATCTTGACAACAGTTTAATATTCTGATTTTTGATGATACAGTATATCGCCACATCCCCCGAAGCAAAGAGGGCCATACCATGGATAACTTGTATTTAACCTGGCATGTACCAAAAACCATTAACTTATCACTTTGTATAATATCTGTTGTGCCAGATAAAAATAAAGATTTTAGCAGTATGTTCCCAAATGCTTTTGAAGTCATTAATATTAATTGTTACTTTTAATTATTTCTTCTGTTTTGTAATATACTGTATGTCAGGGTAAATTGGGTGTTGGCATTTAGAATTTCTTTATAAAGATTTGTAATAATAATTATAACTATACTATATTCTGAAGAAAAATAAATCCCATGATGTGCTATGCTCCATACTGGTTTGTTCTGGTAGTCATTTTTAAAAATGTTAGATATGTAGAAAAGATTCCATTGGTGGTGCTTTATGCAATATAAGTACATTCCCCATGTTTTATAACCATTAAGTATTAAATTTAACAAACATATATTCACTTGTGTTATGTCCACCACTTAAGTTTGTAGCTTGCTAAGCCTGGAGCAAATCTTAATGCTGAATTTGTTCCCAGACATGCAAGATTATTTTTCCTGTTGGTGTTAGCATAGCCGATCTTTCATGACTCTCTATACATTATACCGTTGGTAATATCAGTTTAAAGGGCCAGTAATACCTGTCTAACGCCTATGCCTAAAAAATCAACAAAACCCTGTTACGACTGTTAGTTTAGGGAGGCTAAGCTATCCTAATATTTCATTAAAATCCACCCATGCCACGTCAGCAACGATGAGTGAAACTCCGGTTTCCATCTAAGTGCGCCTCCGTGTAAGCTCGCCGGCAAACGGTTCCCAGTCCGAAGCTCAAGTACAAGATACTGTTTTATTATTACAGAGAAAAAGGCAATCATTTTTTAAAATCTTGATTATTTAATTATAATGGAGTCTATGGGAGATGGCTTTTCCATAATTCAGCTTTCTGGATAACAGGTTTCCGGATATCAGATCCCATACCTGTGCTGGACTGGCAGGTTGCAAGGTTATGGGCTGAAATTTAGCTGCTGTTTGTACTTCTGATCCTCGGCATGCGTGCAGGAATTTAATAAAACCATAATTGGAGGGAGTGAGAGTATGTTCACTCTATATACAGTACTTGTAGTGCCCAATTGTCAAATTCAAATATGCCCTGTACAATTAGTGATTCATATTACAAACTCATTTAATGAAAACACAACTGAAATTTCCTAGTGGCAGCACAACAGACCTGTTAGTGGTAAGGCTTAAAACTGTTAAAAAGTCCAGTGTTACTGTTCCTTTAATTTAACTTGCTTTAATTCTGCCCACGTCGAGGAAGAGATAGAGATTAAAAATGTTTGTGGGGTGAGTTGTCTGGTAGAAATAAAGGTAGGTTTGCTATTTCCAGGCCTTTCCTACTTTTAATGGTATGGATCTATAGCAAAAATGGGAATGTTGTGCAAACCAATTCATTTTAAACCATTAGATGGGGTGCAATGAGGCTGTGAAATATCCTCAACCCATTATCAAAATATTAAAGAACAAGTAAACCTTTTTTTTTTCTATCTGTAAATTTGCTCTAAACAGCCCCCCAGATTAATGTACCTTAGTCCCTGCTGCAAGTCTGCTCTGGTTTCTGTGTTATCAGCAGCTTGTTTCCTCTTCTTCCTGGTGCAGAGTGAAGCCCCGCCCCTTAGCTTACTGAGCTGACCTTATCTCTGTGACTAGTCCTGGAGATCATTTGCATACTATGACATAGCAGAGACCAGTGTGTGCAGCACCTTTTGCTTGGGGAAACTAGCTTACTAATGCACACACTGGCTCCCTCTTCCTCTCTATTGTGGAACAGCAGCAAATGGACAGCTCAGTAAACTAAGGGGCGGGGCTTCACTCTGCACCAGGAAGAAGGGGAAACAAGCTGCTGATAACACAGAAACCAGAGCAGACTTGCAGCAGGGACTAAGGTACATTAATTTGGGGGGATGTGTAGAGCAAATTTTTAGCTGGCCAACTACATCAATGTCATCCCTGGTTTGACCAGTCCTACACTCAAGGTCCCCATAGACGCAATCTATCAAATTATCGTGCGGTTAGTGGGATACCAACTACGATTTTTCATCCGACATCGGTCTGAAGATTGATCAGCCAGGTTAGTAATTTTTTTTCGGTCCCCATGCAATCTACCTATGATTGCAGGGCCAAGCAGGCAGCTACTCTTCAGTTTTGCAGGCAATATCACCTGAAATTGTCTTTTTAGTTGATGGACACATCAGGCATTTAAACGATCGTTTTGAGATGATCGTGGTCTCACGATAACCATTGGATCTTTCAAAAATCTTTACATCTATGGCCAGCTTCACCCTCATCTGATCCTACGCAACAAGTTGGCGCTATAGAAATACATGTTAATAATAAATTCTATTGTTTCATTATACATTTTTCAAAGGGACACGTTGCAGGTAAAACTGTGCACCTGTGTAAAATGTATAATGAAGCAGAGAAAAAGGAAATTGTTTAATCATTTAAATGTGTTTATTAAAACAAGTCTATGGGGCAAATTCACTAAAGCGCGAAGCGTCTAACTGTAGTGCTAATTTGCCAGTGTGACTTCATTTCACAAATTCGCCAATTTACTAAAAGTGTCCCTGGCGAAAATTAGCTAACGAAGTAGATAGACTAGTGCAACTTTGCACCCTTACACCAGGCAAAGTTGGGCACTGACGAAGGGATGTAACTACGCTAATTCACTAATATCCCCATTTTACTGAACATTACCTCTTGCACTAGACTTTACTTCGCCAGGTCAGACCTGGTGAAGTTCAATACAATAGATAGGTGTTTGAAAAAATAAAAACTTGAAATTTTTTCTACGTCCCAAAAAAAGATGGCGTCTTTTACTTTTTTTAGGGTGATAGTCTGAAAAATAGCGTAATTTTTTTGGGGTTACCCTCCTTCCCCCATACATTTCCTAACATATGGCAACTCAACTATACAGTGGGCACATGTTTAGAGCAATAGGACAACGGGAGGGGTTTACTTCTCATTTATCTTTGCGCCACATGCAAATTAGTCATTGCTAGCGTAAATTCGCTTTGCCTGACGAAGTAACGGTAGTGCAACTTCGCTACCGTTCGCCTCCTGAGTGCAACTTCGCAATTTAGTGAATTTGTGTAGCACTGGCGAAACTACCCCTGGCGGAGTGCGGCAAACGTTGGCGAAGCCAATAGATCCAATACCTGTATAGGTATGACTTTTAGCAACAAAAACATTCCTTGAGTCTGTGTAGCAATTAAAGTCAGTACTATGAGAAGAAGTCTTCAAACATTGTCACATACATTTCTAATAGGGACGAAACCAAGGTGTGTATCACAGACCTTTAGAAAATAGTTGAGGTGCAGAAAGTATTTTAACCACAACTTTTATATCATTATATTAGTTTCCACATTCTAGAAGGTTTTATTTCTATCACATATAAGTGATATAGTTGCAAAAGTATTGTGAACAGTACATTGAGAGTTTTTAACAAACTACCGGATTGTGCTTTTTTTTTCGTCACTTGGTGGCATTGTGGGGAACTTTCTATGTTTGTGGGCCAATTTTCACCTTGTAGCCTTAGGGAGAGGGCCAGCGGCCCCATACTGCCTCAACCTTTTCTGGGGTTGTCCTCTTAGTATATAGATATTGCATTCTGTTGATATATATTTTCATTTGTTCCAACCAGAATTGGTGGGTTGGGGGGCCTGTCTTTTTCCAAAGCATGGTTATGCATCTGCGGACTTGGAATAGACACTGTTGTATACTTATGAGTTGGTATTTGTTATAACTATTTAAGGAAACTCCTCTTTTTCATACAAACTAAGAACATACAAATCCTCACTTAGTCTATCTCTCTCTCCTTTCTATTGCTGGCAGCTGGGGACATATCCCCAAACCCTGGCCCCTACCCCATCCCAGTTATATCATGGCCACGGGCTACTTCTCTTCAATGCAAATTCCAACAGTACAGAACTCTTATTTTTATACCCAAAAACCCAGTTAATCTTTCCTGTGCTCTCTGGAATGCCAGATGTGTTTGCAACAAACTCACTGCTAAACATGACCATTTCATTGCCAATTCCTTTAACCTACTCACGCTTACTTACTCATACTCCCAGGCCTGGAAACAGATCTGGGGGTGGGGTAGGGTTGCTTCTCTCTCCCAGCTGTACTTTTAAAGGTCTTCCACCTGTTCCTTCCCTATCATTCTCCTCATTTGAGGTTCACTGCCTTAGGCTCTTTTTCCCCGTTTAACTCTGCATTGCTGTCATATATCGACCACCCGGACCAACTGCACAGTTTTTGGACAACTTTGCTGCCTGGCTTCCTTACTTTCATTCATCTAACCTCCATGCTCTAGATGGGTCACATCTCTCTCCTTCCTTTGACTCTCTTCACTCTGATATCTTCACCATCTCTTGTCCTAATGTGGCTACCCCTGTCTACTACAGCACTCTCACCACTGCCCTTAATGAGCTTTCTCCTACAAAAATTAAACGTGCTAGACCCACATTGAAGTGCTCAAGATATTGCTGAGCACTTCAAAAACAAAATCAACACTATCAGAAGGGACATCACACTACTCAACCCCCTAGATTTCCACCACCCTCCCTCCACACTCCCCAGTCTCTCCTGTGCTCCTTCACCCCTGTCACTGATGAGGAAGTCTCAAAACTGTTGGCCTCTTCATACCTTACTACCTGCCCGCTTGATCCAATTCCTTCAAAACTTCTCCGCAATAACATGTCTAATCAAAGCCTTAACTCATCTATTTAATCTCTCGCTCTCAACTGGACTGTTTCCTTCTCAACTAAAACATGCTCTTGTCATCCCCATCTTGAAAATCCTCTCTTGATTCCTCCAATTTTGACAACCTCCGACCTATCTCTCTGCTACCTTTCATCTCTAATGTACTTGAGTGCCTAGTCTACAACCGACAAACCTCATTCCACTCTGACAGTAATCTATTGGACCTCCTACAATCTGGTTTTAAGCCACAACACTCCACTGAAACTGCCCTGAACTGACTAACTAATGACCTTTTAACAGCTAAAGCCAACAATCATTTCTCACTACTAATACTACTTTATCTCTCAGCTGCATTTGACACTGTAGATCACCCTCTCCTCCTCCAGTCCCTCCATTCACTAGG
This sequence comes from Xenopus borealis, assembly GCA_024363595.1. Taxonomy (NCBI): domain Eukaryota; kingdom Metazoa; phylum Chordata; class Amphibia; order Anura; family Pipidae; genus Xenopus; species Xenopus borealis. The sequence goes on along the minus strand of CM044431.1, from coordinate 86,797,581 downwards.
CCTTTGTGACACGGCCCTGTCCTGGTTCTCTTCTTACCTCACTAATCGTTCCTTCAGTGTCTCCTACAATGGAGTAGCATCTTCTCCCCTACCTCTTTCTGTTGGGGTTCATCAAGGCTCTGTCCTGGGAACCTTATTATGCTCCCTCTATACTTCTTCCCTCTGCAAATTAATCAACTCATATGGTTTCCACTACCACCTCTATGCTGACGATACTCAGATCTATCTCTCATCTCCTGATCTCAACCCAGAACTCCTAACTCGCATCTCCTTCTGCCTGTCCGCTATCTCTACCTGGATGTTGCAACACTACCTTAAATTAAACCTCTCTGAAACTAATATGGTTCTCTTTCCTCCAACTAACACCAGTAATATCCCTGAAGTATCCATTATAGTTAACAATTCCATTATCACCCCATCTTCCCAGGCCCGGTGCCTTGGAGTTATCCTAGATTCTTCCCTGTCATTCACACCTCATATCCAGTCACTTATTAAATCATGTCACTTCCACCTAAGGAACATATTCAAAATACAATCATTTATCACCCAAGACGCTGCCAAAATTCTTATTCACTCACTCGTCATATCACTATCGTCTAGACTATTGTAACTCTTTTTTAATTGGCCTTCCCCGCTAGACTGTCACCTCTCCAGTCCATTATGAACACCGCCACAAGGCTCATATACTGCTCATATACTCCTCTGCCACGCCATTCTGCCAATCCCTCCACTGGCTTCCACTCTCCTTCAGAATTAAATTCAAATGAATAACCCTGACATTCAAAGTATTTCATAACTCTGCCCCTCCCTACATCTTTGAACTCATCTCTATATACTCACTCAACCGCTTACTACGCTCCTTTACTGACCTGCTACTCAACACTTCTCTTATTACCTCCTCACATGCTTGGATTCAAGACTTTGCAAGAGCTGCACCCCTCCTCTGGAATTCTCTCCCACGGTCTGTCCGACCCTCACTCTTAACTACCAAATGCAACACTACATACAGTACCAAATTTCTCACCCACTTAATTTGATCTTGCCCATTCCCACACCTTATGTATTACTCCCTTACCTTTAGATTGTAAGCTCTTTCTGTATATGGCCTTCAGCACCTTTTTATCGGCATTGATTGTGATTGTATGTAACTCCATGTGTATGTAATTCATGTGATTTAGTTGTATAAACACATTTACTTTAAAGCTCTACGCAATATGTTGGCACAATAGAAATAAATGTTATTATTAATAATAATAATAATAATATTGTGAGTCTTCACATGCGTTAAGTAGGGCCAGTTCTGGAGAGGGTTGTATGGATACTGCTGCCGTTTCTGAGATTGTTCTGAAGACTTCTCGCCAGTAGTGATGCAGGGGAATAATAGTAAATTTGCCCCTAAATGTACATTCATATGTTAAAAAGTAATCTTTTTGTGTTAGTATCACTTTAAGTACTGTACCTGTGAGCACCCCTCTGCATGACATCAGCAGATGTCCATGAATAGGCCGACATCCTCAAATTATCATTCAGAATGCTGCACTAAAGGAAATCGGATCTGTTCTATATCAGGAAGTCAGCGGCATCTCTAAAACAGGGAGTTATCGAAATCCAAAGTTTTCTGATTATTTAATTTTAAAAAAATTACGACAAAACCTTATTTATTATTTAAAAAACATGATTTAATCCGATCAGAGAAAGACACAATAAAATTTTGAGAAAATCCAAAACTTTTTAGGGCTTTTTCCCAAAAAGTTTGGATTTTTGCCTGAAAAGCTGAAGTCGGATTTTTTGAGCTAATTCCAGTGCAGACCACAGAAACTTCCAAATAAGATATGGACATCTCCCATTGACTGATATACAACCTCAGCAGGTCTGAGATGGAGGATTTTCAGATTTTGGCTTTTTTCAGCCTTGGGGTAAAATAAATATTGAAACATTCAAGTTTTTTTCCCACAAAAAATTTGGAATTTATAGTAAAAAACAAAAATTTTAAAGAGTTTTTAGCATTCGGACTTTAATAAATAACCCCCTAAGTGTAGTAGCTTACAATTTGTTGTCCATTACAGACATTGTCAACGATAGATAGTTTATATAATATACAAGGTCTCCAGCTGCTTAGCCTCTTCTCTGTAGGCTGACTTTATCAGTGATTAAAAACTATGACAGTTGTATCATCAGCAAATATATTAATTTATTATTGTGCTGGAACCAAACTGAGCAGAACAACCATATGTCATGAGTGTAAAAGAAAACAAAACAAGTTTTAGGTGGCGAATAGTCTAATTTTAATTCTTTAGGGGCCAGAGTATGATAAATCTCAAAAAATTTTTGCAAATTTATTAAAAAATTCGAATTGAGTTTGGATAATTCCCTAGTCGAATGTAACAGTTTAACCATAAAAAAATAAAAATTTAAAATTTCAGTTCAATTCTATTCGAGTACAAACGTTTAAAGCTGTTTTTAAAAATCTGATGCAATGTCAACCTGCATTTTGCTTCACAGTCACTAGGTGGAGCCCCTATGTTGAAAAAAGTGCATTGGAAATAATCAGTGAAAGTTAGTTATGTCTAAGGGGTGATTTATTATTATTATTATTATTATTATTATTAATAATAATAATATGTATATCTTTATATAGCGCTGTATTGTTAAAATTATTTTATGTATTAACATTTGAATTTAAAATGTTTGGGCTACAACTCTTGCATTTGAATTATGCTTTCAAACTCAGATGTACGATATTAAAGGAAAACTATACCCTGAAAATGAATACTTGAGCAACAGATAGTTTATATCAAATTAAGTGACATATTAAAGAATCTTACCAAACTGGAATATATATTTAAGTAAATATTGCCCTTTTATGTCTCTTGCCTTGAACCACCATTTCGTGATGGTCTGTGTGCTGCCTTAGAGATCACCTGACCTGAAATATTTAAACTCTTAACTGTAACAGGAAGAAGTATGGAAGCAAAAGACACAACTCTGTCTGTTAATTGGCTCGTGTGACCTAACTTTATAGTTTGTTTGGTATGTTTGTGTGCACCGTTGAATCCTAGGATCCCAGGAGGCTGTCCTTATTTTTTAAAATGGCAATTTTCTATTCATGATTACCCAATGGCACATACTAATAAAAAAGTATATTATTATGAAAATGGTTTATTTACATGAATCAGGGTTTTACATATGAGTTGTTTTATGCAATATCTTTTTATAGAGACCTTACCTACATTGTTTGGGGGGTACAGTTTTCCTTTAAGCTCCAAAAATTTTAATAATTTGAATGTAACTTTTAAGTTCATGTAAAAGTTAATGGGGGCAGTCTAGGGCAAATTTAAAGCATTTCTCCAATGCAAGTTGTTAAAATTTTTCAACAATAACATAATTTTGCGGATTTAATTCAACTATATTTTATTGTATTAAAATGTATTAATAAATAAGAGAACATTACATTTTTTTACAATTTTTTTTAGATAATTTAGCAAGGTCACCAAACAATCATTTATATGGGATTGATTTGGCCATTTGTGCAAAGGACCAAATTGGATTGATTCAATAGTTAGCCCTAATGCAAATGATCATATCATGCCCTGGAAAGCTAATCAGACAAGGACATCATAAATGTGCAGATGCATTCTTTGTTCCATGGAATTTTCAAACCTGTCCAACTGATATCTGGCAGATTTTTAGTCAGATAATAAGATAATTTTTCAAGACAGAAACCATAAAAACAGATGCTTGAATTATATCTTTGCATACATGATATACACACCATTTCGCTGTACTGATAGATGCATTAATGCCTTTTTTTTAATTTGTACATTATTTGCAGATGCAATTGCTTTTCAAAGCAATGACCATATCAATAACATTGAAACGAGTTTAAAGTATCCAGTTCCCCCTTGTCAATCATCTATTTCTCACAATGTCTTTCACACTTCTGTGATTTTCCTTCTTTACAGTTCTGTTAATACAGAACATAAAGGGCATTATGGAAATTGGAGGGGAGCTGAATTTTTGCTACATTTATTACATACATTATTGATGTTACATATAGTCAGATCCAGCATTGGCATGATTAGCATAAAAAGACTGACTTATTTTGCAGTCAAAATACTTTGTAATAAATGTATATTGGAAAATTGCTTAAAATGAAATTAGCTTTCTTTATACACTGTATAAGATGTAATATCTTGGTAAAATTTATACAATAAACCATGACACAAGAAATATCATATATTTTCAACATTATTATTAATATTATTATAAACATGTATTTCTATAGCGCCAACATATTGCGTAGCGCTTTAACATTAACCCTTTATTATTTTTTTACTACCATCACTGTATTATTTTAAATATTTTAGAATATGCCTTACTTAGAGAATACATGTATATTTAGATCATGTCAAATACAGAATGTTTTAGAAACTGTTTCTATTCATCTGTGATATTACTAGACTTACATTCAAATAAAATGTGGATTCAAATACACCAGTCCCTTACAGTAGTTTAATTTATTTTAAATATGTATATGTTTATTCAAAAGCTCTCAATATATTCAACCGTACAACTATTTTGCAAAACTAGCATTTTGTGGAAAGTTACATTTTCAGTGCCCGATCACATTCTCTTTAATACAGATTTTATGTGTGTATTCTACATGAATCTGATGCAGTGAAGCATTTTGTTATATTTGCCTTTTTTCAGATTCATTCTTCCAAATTACTGCTCCGTGGTAAAAAAAAAAATTCAAGAAATTGACCCTGAACCATTTATATATCATGTAACAGTTGTACTATAATTTCTGGGAAAATCAAAGAAAGATTGTATATCCCTCCCAGAATCCTCTATGAAGCAGCACAGATGGCTGGATCTGTTATCCAGAAATCCATTATCCAGAAAGCTCCGAATCACAGAAAGGCCATCTCCCATAAGCTCCATTTTAATCAAATAACTGAAAATTTTAGAAATGTATAATTGATCCAAATTAAGATATAATTAATCTTTATTGGAGGCAAAATAATCCTCTTGAGTTTATGTAATGTTTAAATGATTTTTTAGTAGACAAGTAAGTTCCAAATTATGGAGCAATCCCTTATCTGGAAAATCCCAGGTCCTGAGCATTACACTTAGGTAGTTATTTTTTTGCATTTGTGAGGTTTTTCTACCTCGAATAAACTTTCAACTCGAATGTTTGTTTATTTATAAAAAATGTAAAAAAAAACTTGATTGAATACACTTAGGCAAAAACTCAAATACATTAAGTTAATATACTTTATAGGCTAAAAAACCTTGAATACTCAAACTTTTCTCAGAGTTTTTGAGCACAAAAATACACACCACCGTAAAAAAAAACCTTAAAAAGGTTAAAAAAAATCTTCAAAGGGTTAAAGGGACCTCTGCCACTGACTTCTACATGACCTCGAAAGGATTAAGCTGGAGAATTAGTAGCTTCGGGGCATAATAATAACAAATCTCAAGTTTTTCTTTTCCTGAAAAATTTTAGTTTTTAGTGAAACTATCCTCGAAAAACTAAAAATTTTTTTGAGAAAACACTTCTGAACTGAACCTTAAAATAATAAATAAATAAAAATAAATAACCCCTTAAATGTAGTTTCCCAAATGACAAGTTTATTCAAAAAGTCAAGTTTGAAAATATGCAAATTATTCTGTGGTCGTAGAGGCAAAAATGTACTTCAACTAAATAGTGTGGGGTACAGTTGGTTGACCATGAAAATCAGACCTAAATTTCACTCTTTGTTGATGCTCTAAATTGACAGTGACCACATGGCAAATGAATAAAGATTAAGAAGGGCATGCACAGAAACATGTCTAAGTAAAACTGCGGTCATACAGATTAGTAATCAACCTAGAGATAGAAACTATATGGAAAACCTGAATTTCTTATGAGTTGGAACTGGAGCGATTGAATTTCTGCTGGTGTAGTAAACCAGACTGTATCTGAAAGTCACCTTTGAGGTCAGACACAATTAATCAATGTTAGCTGAAATTTGTTTGCTATCAGCTTTTTTTCAGAGGCAGGCAACACATGGATCAATATGCCTTGTAAACCAAGAGATAGCAGTAGATAGAGAGATGATGAGCCTTTTCAGCACCTTTTGGGGGCTCATAATGGGAAATGGTGAAATTTTTAATTAATCAAGTCAATGTTAGTGTATAATTTGCCAGATCAGTTCTGCACTTAAACTAGCCTATGCCCCCTGGATTTCCTTTGTTATCACCATTTAGGGAGGCTGCATCACAAGTGTGAGAAATTGTGCTCTCTGCACAGAGACAACATTTTAATTTAAAATCTGGAATTTCGTCTCTTTAAGTTACCAGGAATGGCTTTTTGATGCCTATGGTAACCATTGGGGAGCTACTGCCTGAGGCAAATTTTTCAACTTGCCTCTTTGCTGGAGTGCCCCTGGCAGTTGGCCTTTTTAACTATATTGCTGATAGGGAGTCATAGAAACAGCATGAAGCGTATTTCTCATTTATTTTTATTTCATATGGAATGGAATTTTAAAGTACAGCCAGAGTGGCAACAGGGCATATCTTAAAGGACAAGGAATTTTAAACTAAACAAGTAGGTTAGAAATGTTGTACACTATGTTTTAGGCTTATGTACCAGCCCCAGGTACTTAACAGGAAATATCTGTGTCTCCAAAGATGCCCCAGTAGCTCCCCATTTTCTTTTCTGCTGATTCACTGCACATGCTCTGTGCTGCTGTCACTTACTGAGTTTAGGGACCCACTCACAATGTACAGTACACATATAATATAAACACAATATAAGGCTGATTAGTAATTAATATGGATAATTATTGCATGGCAGCAAAGAAAGCAGTGCTACACACATCAGAATTTAATAATCAGCCCTGTAGCCCTTTTATTACAGACAAACCTCATTTTCTGCTTGATAATTTGTGACAACCTCTAAGCTTAGCTTTTCAATGGCTGCTCAGAGCCTACTGAGTATGAGTGTCGCAGACAGTTTCCAAGATGGTCACCCCTTGTAACAAGTTTGAAGTCCTGGATCATTGCTGCTATTGACAAGCTGAAACTTTTGGATGGTGCAATGAGTTTAGTATATAAAACATAACATGTTTAGCTCTATTCATTTTTAGGGTTCAGTTTAAGTATAGTACAGTTTCACTTTTTACTCCAATAGAAGCGCTCCAACTCCTTGTACTACTTAACCTTTCACACAAAGTTCCTATGCATTCATTATATGTATATAGTTGGGGTGACTGTTTCCTGCGGCAAACATACAATTCAATTTAAATATCTTATACACATGCGGAAATTAATTAATCTCCCAACCGCTCACCCACTGTATGGCGTGGTCCGGGTGCTTTGCCCCGAACCCTTCGCTTTATCCCACAAACCGAAGCATAGGTTAATACAGGGTCACTCACCGCTCCTACTCGGTGGCCCGGGTGCTGTGCCCCGAACCCTCAGCAAGGGGAGACTTCCGTATATCCTTTCACCAAAAAGGCACGCACTTCACCGGACTCTCGGAGTCCTTATTGGAACCCAGTGTTATTTAGAACAATGCTCTCTGTTTTATTTAAAAGGGAGGACATTGTTAATTTGTTTATAGAGTAAATGTCTTGAAAACTCAAAATCAAAAATTTTCAAATCAATGTAATTCTAAGCTTCTTTAATATTAATTTCAAAGTAATTTATAATATAATTGCTATTTATAGCACGCTCTTTCTATCCTCTGCCATTTCATGCACTGCTGATTCTAATTATATCTGCCAATGAAACAATGTTGCTGTAGTCAGGTCTCCTCCAGCAAACACTCCAATTCTGACATGTTCTCTTTGAGTAGCAGACCTTTAAAAAGAGGAATGTGACAGGCATTGTGGGAAATAAAGGCTTTGCTGGAAGACAGCTGAATGCTGCAGCAGTACACAAATGACACTTTCAGTAGCCATTGCATTTCCAAATATCTTTAATTAATTACATTATTATATACAGTAATTTGCAGCAGTCCGATACTGCAAATAGTCAGAATCCAAAAATCGTCCATCTTAGACATGCTGGGGTTGTATATAAGTCAATGGTAGAATGCCCTATTCTATTTGGATGTTTCTGTGGTCTGATCTGAAATTAGCCCGAAAATCCAACTATTTTGGGCTTTTCGGACAAAAATCCAAAAAATCTATGCATTTTGGAAAAAAGCCCAAAAAATGTGTACGATTTGGGAAAACCTAAAAAGAGTTTGCATGATTTAGGTTTGTGCTCAATTTTATCGAGTTTTCCCCGATCCAATTAAATTGTGAAATGAAAATTCAGTTGTTATCTATCAGACCCATGTGATCAGCGTAAGCCATTAGACTGCCTATAAAGACCCCTGCCCTGCACTGAATCATTGCCCAATATAGGTTCTGCTATTGTGAGTTCCTGGGTGTATTTCTACTGTGATTCTTGTGTTTGACCTTCTTGCCTGTTCCTGACTTTGATTCTTGCTGCCTGTCCAGACCTCCTTGCCTGTGACCTCGACTACGCTTCTGTCTGATCCTTGTTATTGACCCGGCCTGTTCCTTGACTACGCTTCTTGTCCTCCGTTCCTGTACCACGTGCGGTTCCCTTGCTCGCCCAGAACTCTCCCCCTGGTCCTCTCACATTTAAGACCTGGCGGCATCCAATTAGCTGAGAGCTCCTCCTGAAGTGAAAAGCGGCTGTTAAAGGGGTGGTTTGAGTTAACTTTTAGTATAATGTAGAGAGTGATATTCTGAGAAAATTTGCAATTGGTTTTGATTTTTTATTGTATGTGGTTTTTAGCTTTTTATTCAGCAGCTCTTTATTTTGCAGTGTCAGCAATTTAGTTTCTAGGGTACAAATTAGCCTAGCAACCCTGCATTGATTTGAATAAGAGACTGGAATATGAATAGGGGATGGACTGAATAGAATGATAAGTAATAAAAAGTGGCAATAACAATACATTTGTAGCCTTACAGAGCATTTGTTTTTAGATGGTGTCAGTGACCCCCATTTGAAAGCTGCAACAAAACAGAAGAAAATTGCAAATCATTAAAAAACTATGAAAAATAAATAATGAAGACCAATTAAAAATTTTCTTAGAATTGGCCCTTCTACAATATAGTAAAAGTTGACATGAAGGTGAACCACCCCTTTAAAGGCAGAACAGTGAGCCGTGACCTTGGGGTTTGTTCTGGGTTTTGGGATACCAATTGTTAAAATAATGCAGTGTTGCCCTGCACTGGTAAAACTGCAGTGTTTGCTTCAGAAGCACTAATATTGTTTATATAAATAACCTGTTGTATAGCCATGGGGGCAACTAGTCAAAGGAGAAAAGGCTCACGTTACAGAGCAGATAGCAGATAAACTCTGTAGAATATAATATTATCTGTTATCCATTACTTATCCCGTGCCATATACCCGTTTTCCGTCATTGCTACTTAGCAGCTTGTTTATATGAACTATAGTAGTGTTTCTGAAACAAACAGATCAATTTTAACAGTGCAGGGCAGCACTAAATGATATTTTCATTAATACATTCTGATGCTAATTGCACTGGTTTCTGTGCTGCCATGTGGTAACTATCTGTATTAATTACTAATCAGCCTTATATTGTGACATTTCTATTGTATGTGTACTGTATATTGTGAGTGGGTCCCTAAGCTCAGTAAGTTACAGCAGCACAGAGCATGTGCAACAAATCAGTAGAAAAGAAGATGGGGAGTTACTGGGGCATCTTTGGAGACACAGATCTTTACTGCTAAAGGGCTGTGGTTGCCTTGGGCTGGTACAGAAGCACCAATATTGATCAATATTAATTATCTCTCTCGATAAATTTAGGCCATGGGGACATGGAGAGTTTGCTCCTCTTCTGTCAGCTCCAGAATATCAGTTTGCTTATCTCAGCCTCCAGAAAAGAAAATCAGGCTGAGAGAAGAGGAGTAAATGCTCCGTGTGCCCATGGCCTAACTGTCCCATTGATTTTACCACAAGCTTACCAGCGCGCAAGGTGGTGCTATATATATTGGACAAGCATGCTATAACAACTATTTGTCAGCCTATCCCAACCCTAGTAATAGGTACAAATTGGACATTTAAACAGATTTTTTAAAACTTTTTATTTTTTTTTACATAAAAAAATCTGTTTTAGCAAAAAAATCGGCAAAACGTTTTAAAAAGTCTTGGATTAAGTAATAAAAATCCAGTGGTTAGACAGATTCATTAAGTCACTACCTGATGCTGCAGTAGTCAGTGGACTCCTTATGGAGCATCTGGGTTATACAGTAGCTGTCCCTTGAAGAGTTTCTGCCATCTCAGCTGTGAAGCTCTCCAGTTATGGAGTTACCATTAGCCTCTTGATGGCTTTTATTTTTACTAATGCCCTCCTTACACAGTCACTAAATATTTTTGTATCACCTTAATTAGGCAGAATCATATTTGTAATGGCAAACTGGCAAATGTTCAAAGTTTGGGATATTTTTTATAACTCTGCTTCCTCATATTCCTCCTCCATTCTTTATTTCTTTTCTTCTCTTTATTATCTCCCCCTCTGGCCACTTGTTTTTACTTCCCCTATTAAATGCATTTGTTTCCTTATACTTTGTGCCCCTGAACCCTTCCATTATGTTTCCCTGAAATTCTTCTGAAAAAATTCCTGCCTTATGTTTTGTACTGTATAACTGCAGCCCAAATTGCTGCCTAAAAAGGGAATTTTTAGCTGAATTCTCCTTTATTGAATCGACGTTTCGGTCCTCTGTTTGGTTGGCAAGCGTGTGCAGTGGCCTTGGGATTTACATATATATATATATATATATATATATATATATATATATATACAGTATATATATCTGCACATTTTTTTCTCTTTTGGTATGCACACTTGCACAGTGGTTTACCTCTATTAAAGCCCCTTTGTCAGTGAATTAATAGCACAATGGTTTCTCTGCATCATTTCTGTAAACATTCCATGCACCTCTATTGCACGCATGTCTGCATCACCGTGCATGTAAAATTCACCAGGGCTCTGACTGCTTAAAACCCACCATAGACCATTACTGTACATGTGCAGTGACCCAGTATTAATATATGTAATGATGAACAGCTTGCTTTTCCTACCAATAAAAAGGTGGTGTGTATATTTGTGTATGAAATGTATACACACAATATTTTTTGATTACTTTCTAAGAACTGTGAATATTTAGTATATATATATTTTTCAGTAACAATAACATTTGCCAACAGCTTACCACAGACATTAATTGTCTATAAATTTATTCTCACTCTTATATCTAAGATCATCGAAGAAAATATGTGATCATCGATATACAACCTGTATTATTTCTGCTGTTGTTGAAGTACGAGTAATGCCAGCTTGTTGGACAGTACTATTTTCAATGGCCTTGCTTTCTTTCCTGCTTTTTGGGGGTAGCAGTGTTTTGGCTCTATGCCTCAAAAGTTTTCTCTTCAGTGTTAAACTAATGTTTTTATCAGGGGTGGAACTATGGGAGAGGGGAAGTGAAACTGTGTCAGGACCCTACTGGGCCTTCATAAGCTGCAAGAAGTTTAGAGGTTGATAAGGGCAAAAGGGTGAGGTCCAAGGAGGGGGGGGGGCAGGGGCTCGGGTGCAATGTTGCTCTGGGGACCTTGTGGCACAAATGATGTCACTGATTTTTACATTAATAATGCAGCTCAGAGTGAAATAAGACACAGTCTGTCATTTGCATCGATGAAATCACTTCAGCCGGTTGAACTACTGATATGATAAATGCATTATTATTGATCAAAAGAAAAGCAAACAAAATCCCAAGTGTAACATTTGCATATTAAGTGTCAGACAGATCAGGATTCTTCCTTGGCTGTGGTTAAAGCAAAGGACACTACACTCTTGATCAATACTTTGTTTTAACTTGTTCAGCATATCTAAGGATTCCTTACAACTCTAAATTCCATTCTGCCTGTCACCATGGACTTCAAGGTCAAGCCATTTATAGCATTGACTCAAACAATAGAACACTCAGTTGTCTTTGGAGTTCCACACAATTGCAAAATTTCTTTTTGTAACATTCTGCATTCCAAGCAAGGATATAGTCCAGCAGCAAATAAAGCAGGCCCATAAATTGCTATTTATTTTGCAAAGTTCATTTATCTTATATTTGTTACAAGCTATGTTACATAACTTTTTTGGACAACATCTATTGCTTCTAATCCTTTCTAGTAGAGTCATTTGTTGTTGTTAACATGCTAATACATATAACAAGAAGGGCATGAATGGAGAGGAGTCCTAGGATGTTCCTATGTCATGATGCGCATAGCAAATAGATGCTGTAATGTGATGTTACTTAAAGGAAGATTGCGACACAGCATAAATCAAAGTGACTTTAACTACCACAAGGTTGCTGAGTACCAATGGGCAGAATCAGTAACTCCCTTTTGTGAACATCCAAGAATCTAGACATACGTTGGGCTTTCTAGTATCAAAACTCAATAGTGCAACATAAGGCTAGTAGGTCTATGTATGAATATCTTTATTTAGTCATACATCCATACCCCGTTTACAATACATTAACCATACAGACCCGGTAATACATATTGCAATAGATAAATTAAATTAATGTATACAATTACAAATATTAAGGGGCATTTTGATTAATAAGATTCCTACAGGAATCTCTGCAATTTTAATTGTAGCAGAGTTATTAACAGTTTCCTTGCTGTCAGGAAAATACTTTAACATAGTTGCTTTGGGCGGTATAATCCAACTCTTTTCTATGGGGTAAGTCCACAAAAAAAAAATGACTACTGTTTTCATTTTAATGCAGTGCAAGTAATACATTTGTATAAATCCCTTAGAATGTTAGGAATTGGAAGTCACACAAAATAAATTGTAAATAGGTATTTTTAATTAGTGTTTACCATTGTCACTGCTTAAAAAAAAGAACAAGTAGTAGCAAATCTGCTTCTATCCCATGTGGAGGAAGGAAGTTCCTTCAAAGCCAGTAAAATATAATAATATGATAAATATTGTAAGGGAAATTGCACTGATCCCCATATAATTCAAGGGAAATATAGTGGCAAGGGTATTTTAGGAGCTGCTGCCGCCTTAACTCTCCACAGTATGAACTTTTCATGCCAGTGCATGAGGAGAGGAGTATTGCTAGTAGGGTTGCCATCTTTTCTGGAAAAAAATACTGCCTTCCTATATATTTATCATTTTTCCCTAATTAATAACATTTGGACAACCATCATTTGTACTGGCCAGACCAGTAAAATACTGGCCAGGTGGCAACCCTAATTGCTAGGCATAGAGCTAGAAGAGTTGATTAAAGACCCCCAAACACAGGCAGATATAAGCTGCCAACAGCTTTCTTTTTCGGAAACTTCGTGAAATTCAGGCGCATGCGCAGTAGTACCAACCGGCAAATGTGTCCTACTGCGCATGCATGGGCAAACGTTGCTGGATCAAGGAAGAAGATGGCGTGGGACAAGATGGCGCCCGTAAACTTGCCTGCAGGGGACCTGGACTTTGGGGTAATTAATAGGTATGGGGCAATAGCCTGGGGGGGGGGAAAGGTAGGCCGGAGGGGAGGAGGAGGGAGGAGTTTTGTGGCAGGAGGGTTGACTTCCCCTTTAAAGTTACCAGAGGCATCTCACCTTGCCTCATGGCTAGGGTAGCCAACTTTTCTGGAAAAAATACCAGTCTTTATCTATCTATTAATAACATTGTGATCAACCATCATTTGTACCGGCCAGGCTGGTGAAATACTGGCCAGGTGGCAACCCTACTCATGGCAGGTGTGGCCTTGGAAATGGTTGCAGGCAGATAGAGATGATTACAGCTACGGTCAAAACACATGCGACAGAAGTACCCTTAGTAAACTTGTTAAATTATTTTTTATTATAAGTGGCTTTTGCAGCAAAAATAGCTTATGCCAGTCCTCAGTAGTAGTGGTAGACTAATGCAAAAATGGGTCTTTACAAGCAACAACAAAACATTGGGCATTGTTAGTGGAAATGGTAGAAGTGTAAACTTCTATGGAGTTATTTATCAAAGGTTGGATTTTAGAGCTTTGTGAGTTTTTTTTTTTAGACCTTGAATGAACTCACAATGGTTTCTAATTTAAGAAAAGAACTTAAATGTAAAAAACTGGAATCCGTGTAGTCAGGGTTTAAACCTTCAATTGCTCGAGTTTCTAAGCAAAACCCAATGAAAACACTCAAACATCATGAAGACTATTAACATCTTGAAATAGTTCAAAGGACCTCTGCTATGGACTTCTCTACGACCTTGACAGGTATTAGATGGAATATTTTCGGATTTGAGCTATTTCTAGGTTCAGGGTATAATACATTTTGAAAAATTCAAGTTTCTTTTTAACTCTAACAAAATAGATTTTTGGCTAAAAATAGCTTGAAACACAAATTTATGTGGAAAAAGACAACTCAACCTTTGATAAATAACCCCCTTAATGTTGCTGTTCACACATACACCAATCCCTATAAGGGTAGGGATCTGCATATATGTGCTAGCACTTTTAGAGCTTTTACACATGGGTGCATATTTAATGTGTTTCCGTGAGTGTATGATCTGTGGTGTGGAACTGGCAGAACACAGATGTGAGGCAATAAAAGTGGTGTCATCTTTTGTTTCCACCCTTTTTTTTAACCACAGATACATTAATTAGATCACATGGATTAAAGTACAGGTTTTACTTTATTAGATTCCAGAGAAGGGCAGTGATCCTTGCACATTCAGTTTCACAATAAAAATGTTCCATGTTAAACGTACCAAGCAGAGAAAGCAACACTGACAACTGCTTCAGAGGAGGTAACATGATTTATAGCCCTAAGAAAAACAAAGCTGTATCATGACAAGCCTCCTGCACTGAGTTTTCAAACATATATTAAGGAAGGGAGGGGGTGGGGAACATAAAGAGAGGCACAGACAGACCTCACATTCCTTTGTTCTGCTTGGTGTATGGGTCAGTAACAAAGCACATAGCATTCTCTTGCAATGAAGATAATATACTCCCTCTCCATACAATTAAGGTCTGCACTAGAATTGAATAGGTGATTAGAGGTTTCAGATAAGCACATATACATTATGTGAATCTCATCCTGGGAGCATTCTAGCTCACTTTGCAGCTTCTTGTTTCATTCAAATAATTTCTGTACATTCTAAAAAAATACAAATATACCACTTTATGGCATTCTAACTAATTTAAAGGGGGGAAAATCCATCTATAGTGCTTGGGCTGAAAGTCCTCATGCAAAAGTGTTTTTATCAGCAAATACCCTGAGAATGGTCAACAGATGTAGATCTATGATAATAATGTCTATAAGTAACCTTGAAGTTAAGTCTGGTGAGATACCAACCATGAGACAAGGAGAAGGAAAGGCTTGCTGCACTTGGTGGTGCCAAATGTTAGGCACCCCCAAGTGATTGTATTGACTTACCTGAAACCCCGGTCTGGTGCTCCTATCAGTAGGAATCTGCACTGGACCGGGGTTATACCAGTGAGCACCATTGAGAGATCTTCTTCTGTCTTCCTCCTTCTTCACACAGCTGCTCATGTGCAGTAGAACGAAAAACTGAACTCTAAAGCTGGCCATAGACATTACGATCTTTCTCGGAAAAGATCTTTCCAAGAAAGATCGTTCGTTTCAACACACACGTGTAGAGCTGAATCGTCAGATATACAGGTAGAAACAATAGAATTCTACTTGTATCTGACGATTCAGCACTAACAATGGCCGATGTTCAGGGTGCTTTCAAAGGCATCCGATCAAAATTTTCCGTCCAGCCCGATCAACCAGCCGACCGATATCTTAATCTTCTGACGATATCGGTCGGCTCATTTCCCACCATACACGCACCGAATATCGTACGAAAATTCGTTTCGTACGATATTATCTGTGCGTCTATGGCCACCTTTACTTAAGAATTTCATTGAACTGTGCATGGGTTTTGCCCCAGAAAATTTGAAGACAGATGAAGACAGATCGCTCTGTGGTGCTCACTGGTATAACCCCAGCCCAGTGTAGTTTTCTGCTGATAGGAGCAGATAAGGTAAGTCAATGCAATCACTTGGGGTGCCTAACATTTGGCAACCCCAAGTGCAGCAAGCCTTTCCTTCTCCTTTAAAGTAGATATAATTACGGCTCTTACACCTGAGCATTTCTTTGTGTGTTTACTCTCACATGCTGAGTGTGAAAAAACACATATAGTGTGTCTATATGCATTTTTAAAAAAATGCAACAAAGTGGTTTTATGTGTTCCAAACACACCCTCTTATTACCCTGTCCTCAAATGTGCATGAAGCGCAAAAAATTGCAACAAGCTGAATCTAAAAAAACATAATATAAATGTGGATGCAGTGATATGTAGTTCTGAGCGCTCATAAGTACAACCAGGCAGAATATCATGCAATTACATAGTAACATAGTAAGTTAGGCTGAAAAAAAGACTTGCGTCCATCAAGTTCAA
>CM044431.1:86759702-86777676 GCA_024363595.1 Xenopus borealis | reverse complement strand
TCGCCAGGCGACAAAATGCCCCCGAATCTCCCCGTCTGGCCTTAGCCTTAAGGCAGCTGTTAGAATTGATACAATAGTTGCCAATACTCCATAGTTGCTGCTGAGAAAAATATCTATCTATAACTAAATGTTGCAAAATTGTAACAGTTTAGTGTCTGCACCTGAATTACTGAGCCATCAGACTCAAACGCCAGAGACTCAAACATTAAACTTGGAATTTGGAAAAATCAGTAAAAAAATAAATAATGGAGAGGAATTTAAACAATTCTTTGTTTCTGGTTAACAATCTGAAAACAACTGAATTCAAAAAAGTGTTTGGAAGGTGAACAACCCCTTTAAGCTGCTTCTGCAAAATTTTGTCTATTTTTGCCAAGACTGTTTAGTTTTCCTTTACTACAGCTTGCCCCTCTGTAAACACGCCCCGCCCCCCCCGCACATACACACACACACACACAGTGAGAGTCTTAGGAGGTTCTGTAAATTGTAGGCCACGAAAACAATTGACGGGTGCTTCCTCTTTACTGCAGCAAATGAAACACCCTCCGCCATTTCAGGAAAGCTGACACTGCATGCATTCACCTTTTGTAGCAACAACAGCAATAATTTTGCTGAGTGAAAGAAGCAGGTAGGGCAGCGGCCCAGCTAATTGGACGTCAGTACAGCATCACCTTGCTGCCAATTGTGCACCTTGCACTCAGGGATTTCATCACACGCCTTCTCTCATGGCCCCGCCCTCGCTCATCGGATTGGCTGCTGGTAGCTAGGGGAGGGAATAGGTTGTGGGGGCTGGTGGGTGAGGGTAGAGCGCTGATGGGTGGTGTGCTACTTGAGGCGAAAAGCCATGTTCTCCAGGTTAGGTGCAGGAGGAGGGGTCGGCAGTACAGGTGAAGCGTGAATTACAGAAAGTGGGGAATTAAAAGTTATGGTCGTGGGGGTTTGGAGTACCATGCGTGAGTCCTAAGGATGGCCCAGGCGTTGAGCCAGGAAGAGGTGCTGGACTTTCTGTGTCAGAGAGGGGGTAACGTGGCCAATGCTTCCTTGCTGGTGCACTTCAAGCGCTTCTTAAGGGACCCACAGGCGTCGGATACGGTGCTGCTAAAGCGGAGGGACAAGTTCAAGCGTTATGTTAACTCAGTGGCTGTTGTTAGGCAGGAGGGCAGCGTCAAGTGCGTGGTGCTCAGGAACAGGTATCGGGACCTGCTGGGAGAGGACATTGAGCCGGCAGCAGCAGCAGCAGCTGAAGATGTGGTGATCGAGGGGGAAAGAGATCAAGTTGTGCTTCCGACAGCGCGCGGACAAGACTACCTGGCACATCCACTTAGGGAGGAGCGGCTCCAACAAATGAATGCATGGCATGGGGGCGACGGGATCCTTGACTACAGTGAACCGAGAGCAGCGGTCCCTTCAGCAGCCTTTCACTCTCAGTCCTGGGACGTGGGCGAGTCTATCAACTCTTCACATTGGGATACAAAACGCGGTAACCCCGAGGATCCGCCAATACCACCAGACAGTCTCCCAGTCTCGCCTCCTTGCACTCGCTCCCGGCAATCCAGCTTCGCTTCCACATCCCCGCTGCTCACCTCCCGACCACCCAACCACTCCTTGTCCTCTAACAACCTCTCATCGTCCTTCTCCTCTCCAGAAAGCCCTGGTCTGGTCGCCAAGACCTATAATGCTAGCCCTCCGTCGGCTGGGAGTAGTCCCAACAACAGGGAACAGCCACCTAAGAGACAGAGCTTCGGCAAAGCTTTATATGCTCCTTATGTGAGTGTAACCTGCACAGATATAAAAGAACAAAGGGAAGGGTGCACTGCTTGCACTGAACTCCTAGCACCCCAACTCTGCCACAACTGGGAATATTCACAGACAGATCAGCTCTACAGTTCCCGGGAACATGATGGTGATTTGCACAGCAAACACACAACAAATGGCTTTCATTTGCCAGATTCTCCTTCTTCCAAGTACCCACATGCCACACCACCTTGCACCTCCCTCCAACTCTTGCATGAGACTGATCTAACTCCAGATGTGCCTCTAGCAGATAATCAGGCAGCAGTTTCATATCCCTCCTCTCCTCTTCCTGTGAATGATATGTATGGTATGTGGATGTGCCAGATCCCTGTGTTTAAAAGTATTAGGTGCCAGCTCTCACTTCAGGATCTGGATGACTTTGTTGACCAGGAGACATGTGGTAGTGAAGAGAGTGACAGTGGTGAGGGTGGTGATTGTGACACAGAACCCAAGGAGGATGATGCTGATTATGATACTTTCTCTAGTGACTCACATAAGGAACAACCTATGCTTTGTGTTGAACAAGAATCAGAGCATTTACATAATTGTCACTCAAACATGTATTTTAATGACAAAAATGATCTGTATAATTGTCTTCAAGAGGAGGATGGCACAGGAATGAAAGACACACTTGTTGAGTATGAAGATGTGGCAAGTACAAGAATTAACACCAGCAAATCTGTATACACTACAAAATCTTTCCTTACAGATCAGGCACCCATTTTGTTTGAATTAGTAAGAAATGCATCACCAAACAAAACAAGCTCAAGCTTCCAGGGGGCTATTTCATCATCTGATGAGGAATTGCTTGACAGGGATTACAAAAAGAGGAGGTCTTCACGTTACAAGAAATCAGCCAATGTCACTGCACTGTGTGTCCAGCCTGATACAAATGGGCTTCTTACAGCTAAGCGTGTAAGCTCTAGCAGTTTCCTTATAAATAATAACCTCCAGGTACAAAGCACACAAGCACAGTTTCTGCCAGACAACAGTAATTTTGGCATCAAAAAATCTGCAAGTCAGAAATCTTCTGTGGTACCTCTAGATCAGAAAGAACACAACTGGATTGTTAAAACAGCCGCTGGGTTATGGATTCAGGTTTACGGAATGTTTAGCATGGATCCTCACTTGGCTTTGCACAAAGATTTCATCACTGGCTACACAGCTTTGCACTGGTTTGCGAAGCATGGTTGTATTGATTTGTTTAACAAGGTCGTTTTTGGTGCTAAAAAGGCTGGAATAGAACTGGATATGAATGTAAAATCCAGCAATGGATACACCCCTTTACACATTGCTGCTATCCATGGGCATCATAATGTTGCTATCATGCTGGTTGAAAAACTTAAAGTGAATGTGAACGTGAGGGATAACAGTGGAAAGAGGGCTTGGCAGTACCTGAATAGTGCAACTTCTGGAGATGTGTGGCAACTTCTTGGTGCACCAAAAGGGAAAACTATATTTGCATCTCGTGCCTTGCATACTGCTCAGAATTTAAATATATGCAATAAAGCATCTAGCCAGCTGGCCAGAAAATCCTCTCTGGCTGCTTTCCCTAAGACCCAACATCAGAGATGGAAAGCAAACAACCAGTCTTTCCTGAGGGAAAAGGAAATCTATAGTGAGTGAAAGGTGGCAAACACCCACAAAATAACCTGTACTTCCATCTTATATAGACATGGACTAGTGCCCTCATTTTAATTTATGCAGATACATATTTATTTACAAGGCCATGCAATGAAATGCGCAGATCCATCATTTGTCTGCATTCAGTTACGTTTAAAGAAATCTTTTATTTATAGTGTGCCAGATGAATGTGCAAATTATGGACTTGCCATTTTCATTCTTTATTTAGACATATATACAAAAGAAAGGTAGTTGAATTGTTAGTCCCTTAGATGCTAAAAACTTATGAAGTGTATAGCAAGGATTTCTACAGTTTTTAGCTAACCTTTGGTTTGCTGAAGATGAGGGGAGTTGCTGTTAAAACTGAGCAGCAGCTAACTAGGCATTTTCTCTTCAGATATTTGGTGAAGTAGCTGCAATCAGGGTTTTTTAACTAAATATTTTGGTAATCATCCATCTGTATTGTCATAAGCAGAAATAACAATTGCAGCATGGGCATCATGTGACTTATAAAGCTATCACTGTTACTTCTGTATAGAAAAAGCATCTTCTGCAGCTAATAGGTGTCTGCTGCTAAGTACCTGTTTCCATTAGGGCTGGTGCAGACAGGGACAATCTCCCCGAACTGCCTTCTCCCTGTCCACCGCCTGTTTAAATCAAAAAGCGCCAGGCCCAATGCACATGTGGCGCGGCTATTTCCGGAGTCGCCCGAAGTTTCCTCACTAAGCAACTTCGTGCGATTCCGGAAATCGACGCACCGCGTGTGCATTGGCGCTGGCGCTTTTTGACTTAAACAGGCGGCGGACAGGGAGAAGGCAATTCGGGGAGATTGTCGCCTCGCAGAGACTCCCCGAATCTCCCTGTCTGCACCAGCCCTTAGAGTGTTTATTGCATTGTGTAAGGATGGCTTCTTTTATATGGAAACCTAAATAACTCTTTAATTCTAAAAAAATTTTGTTTTTCTCTGTAATAATAAAATAGTACTTTGTACTTCATGGTTATTAAACTACATAAATCCATACTGGGGCAAAATAACTATTACATTTATTTAATGCAAAAAAATGTTCATAGAACAATTTCCTATTGAGAAAACCCCCGGTCCCAAGTATTGTGTATAATAGATTAAATGGGGAGATTTGTTGCCCGCAATTATTTATGAGCGGCTGCGGGTGACAGATCTCCAGAAAATGCCTTTCCATTGGAAATAAGTAAAATTGCTGGTGGTATGACCAACATATTGCTAAATCCTCCAGAGGCAACTTCAGGCGACTTAGCGATATATTGCTCATACTGCCAGCGTTTTTAAATTATTTCCAATGGAGAGGCATTTTTGCAAGATTTGTCTCCCGCAGTTGCTCATAAATAATCTCAGGCGACAAGTGCCCTTAGGCAGAGCCTCCTGTGACTAAATTGCCATGTGTGCTGAGTCTGCTAATGTATTATGCTTTTGTGAGGAGCAGAGTACATATAGCAAGGCTAGCACAGTTGAGTGCAGGTGTTAGCCTGTGAGTCCAATAGATAACATAGTGGACACCCTGGCAGGGCTCATTACTACCGATTACATTATATGTAACTGTGGAACTTAATCATGTCAGTCTTTTTATTTGTAACCTTCAGTCATGGTCTATGGCCAACAGAGGAGCCTGACGACAGTTAAGTAGATGTTACTGGTGGTTGTAGTGTTCCTTGTTGAGTATCTTCAGGTGGCCATACACTTCGTTATATCAGGAAATCCCAACTACTATCTTTGTTCTATCAATCAGTACATAATTCAATCAGGATTGCCGATATTCCATATTGGTCAGTGCATAGTGCATAAGCAGATATAATAATATAAAATATAAATAAAATGATGAGGAGCCGTAACCCAAATAAACGGAACAATAGAGAGGTGACCATACCGTGAATGGGCACATTCATATTATCCGCCAATTAGGTTGTGGGCCAATCAGTTAAAGGAGAATTCAACCCTACATTTAAAAAACCCCTACCAGCATCCCCACCAAGTCCCCTCTCCCTCCTCCCCCCAGCCTAAGGGATACCCCGGGGCAAATGTTCCTAAGTCCATACTTACCCCTCCGTGCAGATTCACACATTGGACTTCACGTGTGCCATCTTCAGCCGCTTCAGTAATCTTGGAATGAGACCTGCGCTTCTGCAAATTTTGGCACATGCGCAGCTGCTGCAATGCGGATGATTGTCCCAACTGCACATGGAACAAAACGCTGGTCTCATTCTGAAGTGGCTGAAGATGGTGCCCGTGAAGTCCGATGCCTGAATCTGCACAGAGGGGTATGTATAGACTTAAGCTGGCCATAGACCTAAAGATTTTTGAAAAGATCCAATGGTTATCGTGAGACCACGATCGTCTCAAAACGATTGTTTAAATGTCCGATGTGTCCATCAACTAAAAAGACAATTTCAGGCAATATTGCCAGCAAAACTGAAGGATCGCAGCCTGCTTGGCCCTGCAAACATAGGTAGATTGCATGGGGACCGATAAAGATTTTCTAACCTGGCCGATCAATCTTCAGACCAATGTTGGATGAAAATCGTAAGATGTACGATCGTTCGAATCCCACTAACCGCACAATACTTTGACAGGGAACTTTAGGGGCATTTTCTCAGGGTATCACTTAGGCTGCGGGGAGGGGGTTTTTGATGGGAGTGAGGTTTTTTTTAAATGTAGGGTTAAATTCTCCTTTAATGATCAGCAGTAGCTAGTCTGTAGCCAGTTGTAGCAGATGCTTGTCTGGTTAAAGCCTTGGCTGAGTGTATTTTTGGAGACTTTTAAACACAATGAGAAACAGTATCATCATTATGTATGGCTACATAGAAAAGGAATGATCTCTGCTTACAGCATATGATAGAGCAGGGGTCCCCAACCTTTTTTGCTCGTGAGCCACATTTAAATTTAAAAAAAGAGTTGGAGAGCAACACAAGCATGAAAAAGTCCATGTGGATGTCAAATAAGAGCTCTGATTGGCTTTTTGGTAACCCCTATATGGACTGGCAGCCTACAGGAGAGAATGTTTGGCAGGACATCTGTTTTTTATGCAACCAAAACTTGCCTCTAAGCCAGTAATTAAAAAATAAGCACCTGATTTAAGGCCACTGGGAGCAACATCCAAGGGGTTGGAGAGCAACATTTTGCTCGAGAGCTACTGGTTGGGGATCACTGTTATAGAGCCTATGTATTGCCACAGTTAAAACTCATAGTGAACAGAAAGCTGTGCAATTAAGTTCAAATTAATTAGAGGGTTATGTCTTAAAGGGGTTGTTCACCTTTGAGATAACTTTTAGTATGATGTAGAGAGTGATATTCTGAGACAATTTGCAATTGGTTTTCATTTTTTATTGTTTGTGGTTTTTGAATTATTTAGCTTATTATTCAGCAACTCTATAATTTGCAGTGTCAGCAATTTGGTTTCTAGGGTACAAATTACCCTAGCAACCCTGCATTGATTTGAATAAGACCCTGGAATATGAATAGGAGAGGAACTAAATAGAATAATAAGTAATAAAAAGTGGCAGTAACAATACATTTGTAGACTTACAGAGCATTTGTTTTTAGATGGTGTCAGTGACCCCCATTTGAAAGCTGCAAAGAAATGGAAGAAAATTGCAAATAAAAAAAAACTATGAAAAATAAATAATGAAGACCAATTGAAAAGTTTCTTAGAATTGGCCCTTCTACGATATACTAAAAGTTAACTTGAAGGTGAACCACCCCTTTAAGCCTTTGTTAAATGTTAGCCTAATAATTATATGCTAGTAAACAGGACTGTATGCTGTCATACTTTTTATAAACATGCCTTTCCTTTGAATAAATGGAATAAGTACCAACTTAAAAACGGCCACTGACCAGAGCCGGGCCACGCTGACCAGGTGCCCTAGGCAACCTGGCTGGTCTCGGCGCCGGCTGAACACACGCATGTGCTTGATGGCGCTGGCGCTCATGTGTATCACTTGGCCAATACGGAAATAGCACAAACAGTTATTGAGAGAGGGGACCGGTTATGGGGTAGGCGACAGAGCAGGTACGGTCCTGCATGCCTACTCTGCCCACCCTTTGGCCTGGCCCTGCCACTGGCACAAATAGATTCATATAAAATCACGTACACACTAATTACCTGTAATTTTTTTACTATAAAAGTAAAGGGAATTTAAGAGTAAAAGGGATGTAAACGTAAAATTCTAAACTTCACATTTTGCATTCATTAAAAATTTTCAGTGGTTTTAAAATTATTTGTAAATGTCACTTCAAGTAAAAATTTGTCTCTCTGTACTGCTTGTTCTGACTTTTTAGACTAGTCCCACATGGGGGTGATTTTTTTGTCTGTGTGTTTATCAGCAGTAAGTGGATCTTGGCCTGTGGAGAATCTCAGAACAAGAATCCGCTCCCCTGCTGCTGTCCTGATCGATGTACCTGCACCCGGAAGCAGGCAGACATGGTGCATATTGTCAAAAACCATGAGAGTTCACATTTCACAGTCAATATCCTTCTGTGCCTGCACCATGAAGGATACAGTGCTTCCAGGTGCATGCATATCGATCAGGACAGCAGCAGAGGAGAGGATTCTCGGCCTGCAGAGAAACTCCTAGTCTGGCACTAGCCCTAGTTGCAGAAGTCCTGTTTGCTGTCAAAAACACTTCTGTTTATCAGCTAGGTTTTATTGCATTGTTTAAACCACCAGGGCAGATAATAGCAAGGGGCATTGCATTTTAAAATAAAGGTAGCCACTAAAAGCTGATGAGGACTATTACATTTGGGGTTAGCCAAATTTAACCCTGCGCGTGGGGGGCCAAATCAAACCCAGATCACTTGCTTGGCAACTTTGCCAAGCAATCAGATCTGGCAGCTGTATTGTAACCTTTTGCATTAAAACCAGTAAAAATATCAATAAATGTATACAAGAACAGTAAAAGAGTAAACATTATAGAGAAATGTCAGATCCCTATTAATAACATTGGGGTCAAGCATCTTTTACTGGTCAGGCCGGTAAAATACTGGCCAGGTGGCAACCCTAATTATAGTGTAGTAGCAAAATTTTGAAAAAAAATTGTATGAAAAAAAAACTCAAAAACAATGTCCACCTAATGCCTTTTTTTTAAAAAAAAATTATTGAATATTACCAGCATTTGCCCAAATTTTTACATTCTAATGTGCCGTTTAGTTTTAGTCTTCTGTAATATGAATGCGGTGACCAAAGTAAAAGAAAATGATAGACACGTGTATGCATAGTGAATTCTTTTCTCTCATATACCGAAGTGTGAGGCCTGCTTTATTTAGGCTGCTGGGTGGGGGAAAGGGAGGGGTGATATCACTCCCAACTTGCAGTACAGTACTTTCAGTACAGCAGTACAGTACTTTCAGTACAGCAGTAAAGCACGAGGTACATGACCAGGGGCAACTGGGAAATTGACAAAATGTCTAGTCCCATGTCAGATTTCAAAACTGAATATAAAAACATCTGTTTGTTCTTTTGAGAAGTGGATTTCAGTACTGGAGCAGCAGTACTGGAATTGATGCTTTTTAAAAAAACATGTTTTCCCATGACCGTTTCCCTTTAAAGTTTTAGTATACCACAGGAAAGATCAACATGATTTTCTTCAGTAAATCCTCCTCAGCGATCATAGTTTATTATGAGCAATGTATATATGAAAAAAGATGTTGCACAAAACAGGGTCTTTTGAAAAAAAAAGTTACCACTGATTATAAGAAAGTGGTAACTTTTTTTGCAAAAGACCCTGTTTTGTGCAACAGCTTTTACTTTTTAAATACATTAGGTGGGGGGGGGGGCAATGAGGCCCTCAACCCATTATCAATATATTTAAGACCTTGAGACATACAAAGTGTGTTTTTAAAAATTAGTGGTGAGCATAACTTTCCCTTGTTAGTTATAGTTCATGTTGGAGTAGTGACCAGCTCTCTGTTGTAGCTCCCACCCCTTCCCAGCCATAGTCAGGTGATCCCACTGGTGTCTAATAAAAGGGCAACCAAGTTTGGGAGTTTTACTTTGAAAGTAAGTTGCAGGTAAAACTTAGTCCCTTTTGTAAAATATATAAAATCAATTAATAGAATTCTTAATGAATCAGATGCAATTTGAGAGTAGGACTGGCCAGATATGGGATGACTTTGATGTAGTTGGCCAGCTTAAATATATTGCAATATATTGTTTTAAGGGTAAGGCATTTTTTAGTAGCTGTATGAACAAAATGTCTCAATGTCTTAACTATATTGATAACATATTATATACACACCATAAACAAGAACTGCTGCTAGGTTTGAAGTTCTGAACTTGAACTGGAATGTTTTTTTATACAGCACTCATATCTACAATATGCAACAATGATCTTTGACAGTTACACTGGAAGCATTAGTTGTGCTTGAAAGAAAAAAAACTTTAAACCATTGCTGCTTTGCCTGATTTCCTTTTTTGGACGTTAAATGTGTGATGAACAGGTACTCCTCTCTCCCAAGATTTGTTCGAGACATCTCCAGATTGGGTCTTCCAAGGGCAAGCTTGTTTATATAAATACTATGATCAAACTTGGATATTAAAGAGCCTTAATAAAGCCTATTTTTCCATGATGATGAGTTATCAGAGTTTGTTGTTATACCAATCAGGAGCTTCAATTACTTTTTTTTTAGTAAATGTTGATTAATTTGGTTACCTTGTCCAATGCAGTACTTGTGGCCAACCATGAGATAAATACAATTTAATGAAAAAGCAGATACTAAGGCTAGATTTTTAGAACCGGATCAGACTTCACCATATAACTGTGTACCATGTTAAAGACTTCACTATAGGTATTGCTGAGAGCTGTCAAGATGTACTGGGAGCTGCAGTTAAACACCAGATTGGTAAGGAGTCATGAGTAACCCAGAGATAGAAATACAATGTTTATGCTGAATACAAACACATACTTGTAAGGTCATGGACAGATAAAGTGCCCTGTAAAATATTCACCAAATGATGCTATTCTCTTCAGAAATTTAAGGTAACATAGTATCCTGTTGCAGGCACTCGGGGTTTATTTAATGTGCTGGCAGATTCAACAGTGAGAAGCCCACCAGCAACTTGAACTTTTAGTCCTTGTCATTCTGAGCTGAACTAAGTGCTGCAGGGATGGATCATTTTCCCAGAACAACAATCCTACAAGTACCCCCCCCCCCCCGCTACTTAATAACTGGGTCACATTGCTAGGTGACATTTACCTTACACTCACCATGTTGCACTAATCCATTAATGGATAATATTCTATTTACAGTATATCTAAGTTCTGTACTCCTGTGTCTTTCTCTGTTATAGGAACAATGAAAATGTTTTTTTTCTTTTAATTGACGTAACAGCTGTTTGGTTTTGGCCATATAAAGAACATTTTGTATATGGAATCTATTTGCATTTTATGTGTTTTTCTTCAGCAAATCCTGCCTGATACCACACATTCTTTTTCACACTGAATATAAATTATTTGAGGTTATTTATAAGTACATGAAGAAAATAACTTTTTTTTTTTTTTGGAATGTAAAGATTATTACTACCTTACTACTATCTTTTCAGTATAGGGCATTGCAGATTAACCCACATATCCACTAATTTTTCATCCCTCGGATAATAATTTTATCTAGGATTGTGAGACATTTCATGTTGCTATAGAGTACACAATCACTTGTCTCTCCTTCCCACAACAAAAAGGCATTGGAGCAGACAGACACACACTGATCACAATACTGTTACTAGTATAGTGTAGACAGACACTATTTTGATCACAAATGTTCTCCTGAAGAACAGTTTCACAGTCATAATTCACAGTGTGCCATATTAATAAAGGGTTATCGCTACAGGTTTGAATTTAATAACATTTCTTCAGTCTATTGATTTTTGTCAGTGACCTAATTTCTCGCAAACTATCATCATGTTCCTTGAAGGCAATGTAAGAATGTCCGCAAACAAAAATGACTTGGCATCATTTACTGTATTAGCAACTTGCTGTCATATAAAAACATGAAGGTTCAGGCAAAGGTGCACATGGGGTTTTATCTGGGTTAGTAGTGACTTATGTTCAGAGTAAAAGACTGATAAAACCCATATGACACAGGATTCCAAATGGTACACTGCTACAGAGCCACAGTGGAAAATGGGTTGCTTTTGGCTACTATGCTTTGAATCCAGTACAAGATGTAAGGCAAAACTGCTGGCCAATATAGCTTTATACTTAAAACCTGCTATAGGGCAGACAGAAAGTCTAGGTCCCCCCTGCTGTATTCTGTTCCCATTAGTGCTCCCTAACTTGCATGTCGCTTTGTGCGGGCTCTCCGTTTACTAATTAGAGTGTGTAACTCCAGAACATACAGTATATTAGTTGGCCTTTCCAATGATGGTGGAACATGGGGAGATTTGAAGCCTGTGGGAAATCTGCATTACCCACAGTTGACAAACCTCCTGAAAATATCTGTGCATTGGTGCCAGTGGCTATCTCTTTGGCATAAACATAAAAATTAAAGATCTGCAGGTGACAAATTTCCCGGTTTGCCATCACCCCAAACTTAAAGGAGAACTAAAGCTTAACTAAAGAAGTAGGCTAGAAATGTTGTACATTGTGTATTGTGTTTCTGTATCAACCCAAGGCAATCAAAGCCCTTTAGGGACCAACTCAAAATATACAGTACACATAGACCATAAATGTCACAGTATAAGGTTGATTAGTAATTAATACAGATAATTACTACACGGCAGCAAAGAAACCACTGCAAATAGCATTAAATAATCAGATTATATTGCATGCCAACCTCATTTTCTGCTTGATAGTTTGTGATAATCCCTAAGTTTAGCTTCTCAACAGCTGCTCAGAGCTCACTGTCGCAGATACTTTCCAAGATGGTCAACCCTTGTGACAAATTGTATGTCCTGGATCATTGCTGCTATTTAGAAGCTGAAACTTTAGGCTTGTGCAATATGCTTAGTATATAAAATATGACATTTTTAGCAATGTTCATTTTTACAGTTTAGTTCTCCTTTAAAATCCAGTAGGCTTATGATCCCCACTATTGCATGCAGAACAGAAGAAGATGATCTCTGTCTTGTACAAGGCCATTTTAAAGGAACAGTTACACCAAAAAAAAATCAAAGTGTTTTAAAGTAATGATGCTGTTTAAAGTGATCTGTTTGCTTCAGAAACACTACTATAGTTCATATAAACAAGCTGCTGAGTAGCAATGGCAGAAATTGAAAAATGGCTATATGGCACAGGATAAGTAATGGATAACAGATAGCATTATGTTCTACAGAGCTTATCTGATATCTGATATGTAACTTGATCCTTTTCACTTTTGAATGGCTGCCCTCATGGCTACACAACAGCTTATTTATATAAACGATAGTAGTGTTTCTGAAGCAAAGACTGCAGTTTTACCAGTGCAGGGCAACACTGCATTCTGTTTTTATTACTTTAAAACAATTACATTTTTTGATGTTACTGGTCCTTTAAGGCCTTGGTGGGTCCTGGGCAAAGAGCCAACTAGTGGGCCCAGATAACCCAGAAAATTTTTGAAATCCAGTCCCCCCTCCCCTCCCTCCCTGTGTTTCCTCCATCCATCTTCCTCCCTGTGTGCGTCCCCTCCCTCCATCTTCCTCCCTTCCTGTTCCACTCCTTCCATCTTCCTCCCTGTGTGCATCCCCTCCCTGCATCTCCTTCCCTGTGTCTAGCCCCCCCAAAGCAGTTTGCCCCTAAAAGCAGTGGGCCCTGGGCAGATGCCCCATAACTTGCATTGTTAAATCGGCCCTGCATATTCCAGTCCCTTATTCAAATCAGTGTATGATTGCATTGCTAAGGAAATTTGGACCCTAGCAACCAGATTTTGGAAATTGCAAACTGGAGAGTTGCTAGATAAGAAGCTAAATAACTAAAAAACCATAAATAATGAAACCCAATGGCAAACTGGGTCAGAATATTACTTTCTACATATAAATATGTTACTTTAAAGGTGAATAGTCACTTGTAATGTATGTCAATGAAAACTTGCTTAGAATGATGTTTTTATTAAGAAAAGCATAATATTTTGAGTTGACATTCCCTTTAAATCATTGGTGCGTGGGCAGTTTATAGCTTTGTAATGAATGAGATAAGCCTTTGAAGAACTATCATTCCTTAAAAGTACTTTTATACTTTTAATATGTGGGCATCTATAGGAAGGGGGATAATGGTAGCCCAATTAACTGTTCTAACAGTGTATACAGACAGAAAGCCTACCCATAAGTCTTTGTAGAGAAGCCTAATACACTGATTGTTACAAATCTACTCAGTCTGCCCCTGGTATATTTGGCCAAAAAATGTTGTCAGTTAAAAAGTTTTGGTTTTAAAAGGCAAAATAAGTGTGTATATTTGATTACCCTTGATTACCTTTATGTTGTACCCTAGAGATGTTTATGGTGTAAAGTACAAAGAAAATCAGAGCATTACAAATGATTTCAACTAATTATGGGACAATTGTGATTCCAGTGTAGGCTGACCATTAAAACAAGAAAGCTTTAGTTAAAAGGTCTGCGGTCTATCAGAATTCAGATTAAAAAAAGGTATGTTTGAGGGACACCCTTGTTTTCTTTGAAAAGCCTTTGCAAAGGAAGGAGCTCAGGTCATTGCGACCAGGGCCGCCATTAGAAATCACGGGGCACTGCACAACAAAATTGTCGGGGCCCCCTGGGCCCCACCCACCCAGACACCCATGCCCCGCCCAAGCCCCGCCAACTATTATCGCCGCTTCAGGACTTCAGTGTCGGCTCCTTCGTGACTTCGGGTCTTTCCGTCACTTCAGGACTTCAGTGTCGGCTCCTTCAGGTCTTTCCGCTGCTTCCGGACGGCACTTCCACGTTCTGCGATCGGAAGGAGCCGCATAGGCTCAGCACTGGTAAATGCAGCGCTGCCGGGCCCCCCTTCAGCCCCGGGCCTGGGACACTTGTCTCCCCCTGATGGCGGCCCTGATTGCGACAATGAAACAAAGCTGAAAGAACTGGAAACTTACAAAGTTATGATCTCTAATAAAGAAATTTATCCAGTGGTTGGATATTTAGAGTTTATTTTTTCACATGGAATTTGAAGAATACATTTCACCCACTGTTCATCTGGTTTAGGTATTCAGACAAGAGTTTTGGATGTCACTTAAAAAGGATCAAATTGACAATCAATGCAAAGAAATTGATAGAATCAATGATCTCTTCAATGTAGCTGGGTGAGTAGGCTTTTAAGGACTGAGTAGTATCTCAGCACAAGGGAGATTGCTCTAATTAATGACAAATATTGGTCTTGGTGTGGTTCATTCAAAATGATTCCATTGTTATAGCAGCATTATGCAAATGTGAACAGTTACTGTAATAAAAATCATAGATAAACGCCATACATGTGCGATACCCCTCTAGTGTTCTGCTTAGTGTTTTGACCTATTGTACACGAAGACTATAAGACCTAAATGTTGCAGGTTTGTACACCATGGAACCATACTGGATTGCACTGAGGCAGACTAGGATTTCACCATGAATGTAAATGTCTGGAGCATGTACTTCATGATTAAAGCATTCTTACCAAAAGTATGTATTGGTTACTAATCTGTCGCTGGGATTTAGTATTCCTAGTGCTAGTTATGAGAAAGAACCTATCTTAAAGACAATTCACCAAAGAGTTCTGCATGATTTGGACTTCAAGTGGAATTCAAATACTCTGGCCATTCCAAGTCATTCGAAACGCAATTGCAGTCATCTATCAGTGCAATGTGGTAAAGAGAAAACACGGCATGTTAATTAACTTAGACGCGGATTAAGCATTTGATAGAATCACACACACACACACATTTAAAAACACTTCTTAAATTTCAGCACTTTGGCATGCAAATGTTAAACCTATTCAAAACATTATACACCCACTCTTACACCCAGGTTACTGCAAATGGAATCAACTCTTCCAGATTCTTGATACAAAGAGGGACTAGGCATAGCTGTCCCCTCTCACGTTTTAACATCACCCTGGACCCTCTGTTACGACATATACTGAATAACAACACTTTCAAAGGTATAACATTAGACACACAACAACTTAAACTAATAGCATTTGCGGATGATATTCTTCTCTTTTTAAACAAGCCAAAAATGGAACTCCCTATCTCGCAACAAAAAATTGAGATCTTATTCAAAATAAACTTAAGAAAATCGGAAGCATTACAATTACAATACACTACCCCAGCAGACTGGAACAATCCTTTCCCTTTTAATAAAGCCAGAACGCATATCAAATTCCTCGGAATTCAACTGCCACAATCTTATCATGACATATACAAATTAAATATCAGACACACCATTGACCAGATAGAACAAGAAACTAGGAAATGGATAAATACCAATTAGTGATGGTCGAATCTACCCAGTTTCGCTTCGCTGAAAAATTCGCGAATTTCCAGCGAAATTCGAGAATTGGCGAAATAATTTTCTAAACGAGTCGCGGCACGTTTTTGACGCGTCGCATCATTTTCGTCGCGTGGTTTTTTGAGGCGCATCTCTACATTATACTAAAAGTTTACTCATAGTTGAACAACTCCTTTAATGTTTGACTTTGTGGTGTAAAACACAAAACTTTAATAAAAATAATAAAAAACAAAACAAAAATAATGTAGACTGGCAACTTTCACTAAGTTCTTCACTGAACATTAGTTTATTTGTCAATAAAAACACTCCCCATAAATATCAATGTAGTGACTGATGAGTGAAAAGAAGTTTCAGAAAGTTAATAAAAGAGAGACAAGGAGAGACAGATAAAGTGGCTGAAGAAAAGGGTTGCATTTCAGGTATAAAAGAAGGAGATTTAGCATCAAGCAATTTTAAATAAAAAAAAACAGTTTTGTCTACAGGACAATAGTATAGACTTTTAACAAAGACATTACTGTCTATATATTTTTATGCATTTTTATTTAGTGTTAAATCAATGTACAAGTCACAATCGTCAATGACTTTTCATGTCTTGCATACAAATTATCCCTATTTGCCTGGTTGAATGGCTGAAGTAGTTTACAGTTTGGAAGAGTTTTTTCTACTATCTTTTACAGCCATTTTAAGTGCCAGTAATTTAATGGAAATTACACAAAATTACAGGAAGCAAATATGTGATCAGCATTCAAGAGCATTCATTGAAAATACACATACAAGTACAAATAAATACAAGTGCAAACTCAAAATAATTGTTTCTGAACAAAAAGCGAAGCGAAGAGGGTCCATGCAAGTTGTATAACACATTTTAATAGTAAATTCCCTTACTAATTAGTTAGAACATTTTGCATATCCATATGTTAATCTAGTGTTTCTCAAACTCATGTGGGTGTTCTTTCAAAACACTGAACTCACAAATGTCTTCAAGGGTAAATCACAGTCGTATGAGAAAAAAATGTTTTAATAACATGCAATTAAAAAAAACAGAAAAGCAAAGAGTAATATATGTGCTGATATTCACCGCATGCTGTAGTACTATATCTCCAGCTATCCCCATCCTGTTTAATAAGCCTGAAAGGGCTGCAGACTGCAACAAGATTCTTACATATTGCTGGATGGAATATGTTGATGTTATTAGCTGTTAAATAACCTAAACACATCTGCTGACATTGTGACTTGTCTACAGTACCTGATGCCCATAGGATAATGAAAAAGTATGTTCCTGTTCTTCACAGTGATCACCATGGAGTTATTCTCTTCCCGTTTCTTTTGTCTTTGCACATGTGTAGAAGAGTGAAATACTGAACTTTAACAAAGTTAAAGTTTTGCCTTGCACCGGCCCTGTGGTAGCAAAGAAAGATGAAGCTGAAGAAGAGGATTGCTCCATGGTGCTTGCTGAGAACAAGCCTGGGGTATCAGGTAAATGAATACAATGACTGGGGAAGAAGTTTTCTCTTTTTGTATTAGGATCATCTTCTAGAAGGAAGGAAAAATTTAGATTTGTTGACATTTAGGCAGGTTAATTGGCTTCTGACTAAACTGCCCATAATATGTGTGAATGTGATGGGACCTTAGACTGTAAGATCCTCTGGGGCAGGGACTGATGTACATCATTTATAATCTCTTTAAAGAACTGCAGAAATGTGTCAGCACTATAGTATATGAATAAGAGGAAATCAATAGAATAAGCATAAAATGTATTTTCATTCCTTTCTGGCCTTAGCAGTCAAAGTTTATGAGGGCAGTTCATGACCTCACTACAGGGACATACTCCGGTTCAACAGCAGAGCTAGAACAGTTCCCAAAAGATGTGTTTAACTCTGATACAGGGGCCCAGTGAAAAGAGTCAGATTAAAGTCAGATTACTGGAACTACATCAGGGTGACTTATGACCTTACTTTTAATTAGTTTTTCAAGTAAAGGGTTCTGACAAAATATTGGAATACAGTGGAGGTGGGGTCTGAAAACCTTTTTGTGTGCTAAATTCTAGTTTTTATGTAGGGACTGTGGACACTCCATCTTTAAGGGAAAGGATCCAAGCAAAGCCAGACCCTGAACAGGTAAGATTTAAAAAAAAAAAAAAAAAA
>CM044431.1:86675188-86759557 GCA_024363595.1 Xenopus borealis | reverse complement strand
TAAAAAAAAAAAAAAAAACACTTAATTGTTTGGAAGCTAGGACCTTTTTTATATATTTTATAAGTAATCAGCCTATTGGGTTATTTGTACAACCACAGGGAAGAGGACACTTTTACAAATAATAGTTGTCAAATTGTTGTTATTTGTACAACTGCAGGGAAGAGGACACTTTTACAAATAATAGTTGTCAAATAGTTGTCAACCAGTGAGCTGTTTACAAATGAATACACAATAAATATGAAGAGTGATTGGATCCAGAAAAAAAACCAACATAAAAATTGGCAATATAAACATTTTCTGGTAGAATCTTGGTGTTTACTGATGGTATTTATCTTGTAACCTATCCTGCTCTGATCTTGATTGGATCTTTACCCATATGCAGTTTATATTTTTATGCATCATATGCCTTTTTCCATTTGGTTCTTGCATACCCCTGTGTGAAAATTTGAGATAATATAAGTCACTTTTTAGCAAAATTGCTTATCTGGATTTTACAATGTCATGCACAGCAGTTTTTCCTCCAGTGGAGAAAGCACTGATTCAGCTCCCTACTGCGCCATGTATTTGTCCAGTCACAGGAATGCAAATCACGTGTAACATTGGGAGGATTTTGGTGCAAAAACACTTGCCTGATTTTTTTGGTTGAAGCTGTCCCATGTGAACATAGATAGAAGGATTACATTTAGGTCAGTGCATACATACATAGTGCTATAGTGCTATTACATACCCCAGTTCTTAAAGGGAAATTCAACCCCTCGGCGCTAACTCCAAATCCCCCCCACCCCCCCCGTAGGCCCTCCTCCCCCCCAGCCTACCTCTCCCCCTGGGCTATTGCCCCTAAGTCACTACTTACCCCTCTGTGTAGGTCCCCTCCAGCGAAGTTCACAGGGGCCACCTTCTCTTCCAACTACTTCTTCCTGGATCCATCCGAATGTGCAGTAGAATGCTGGTACTACTGCGTATGCGCAGAAAGTTCACAAAGTTCTCCGACTGAACTTTGTGCGCATGCGCAGTAGCACCAGCGCCCTACTGCGCATGCGCTGCAGACAGAGCCGGATCCAGGAAGAAGCCGTTGGAAGAGAAGATGGCCCCCGTGAATTTTGCTGGAGGGGAGCTACACAGAGGGGTAAATAGTGACTTAGGGGCAGGGGGGAGGGGGGCCTACGGGGGGTGGGGTTTAGTGCCGGAGGGGTTGAATTTCCCTTTAATACCATGTATTGCCCCCATTAACATCAATGACAGCTTGAAGTCTTTTGTGGTAGTCGTGGATGAAGCTCTTTATCTTCTCAGACGGTAAAGCTGCCCATTCTTCCTGGCAAAAAGCCTCCAATTCCCGTAAATTCTTGGGCTGTCTTGCATGAACTGCACGTTTGAGGTCTCCCCAGAGTGGCTCAATGATATTGAGGTCAGGAGACTGAGATGGCCACTCCAGAACCTTCACTTATTTTGCTGTAGCCAATGACAGGTTGACTTGGCCTTGAGTTTTGGCTCATTGTTATGTTGGAATGTCCAAGTATGTCCCATGCACAGCTTCCGGGCTGATGAGTGCAGAATTTCCTCTGGTATTTTTTGTATTTCACCTGAAGTTATTTATGTGTTCTTCCCTGCATCTCGAACAATTTTCTGGCAGTTGTGGCTGAAATTCTAGTTGGTCTACCTGACCGTGGTTTGGTTTCAACAGAACCCCTAATTTTCCACTTCTTAAGTTTGAACACTGCTGATTGGCATTCTCAATTCCTTTGATGTTTTCTTATATCCCTTTCCTTTTTTATAGCATTCAACTACCTTTTCCCGCAGATCCTTTGACAATTATTTTGCTTTCCCCATGACTTAGAATCCAAAAAACAGTGCAGCAGTGAATGAAAGATGCAAGGGTCTATCAGGACTACAGAAAGTCATTGACCTTTTATATACACCCACTAATTACAAGCAAACAGATCAGAGTTGAAGATGGTTACCTTTAATAGCCATTTTGTGTCATGACCATTAACCTGGTTAACTCAGCACGCTGCTTAGGGGTCGTCTTTGACCAGTCCCTCTCCTTGTCTAATCACATTAATAATACTGCCAAAACCTGTCGTTTCTTCCTCCGCAATATAGCCAAGATACGCCAGTTTCTTTCACAAACAACAGCCAAAACACTAATCCATGCCCTTATCTTATCTCACTTAGACTACTGCAATCTCCTCCTAACTGGTCTTCCTGACTCCTTTCTCTCTCCCCTCCAATCAATCTTAAACTCTGCTACCAGGATTTTTCTGCTCTCTCCTAAAAGAGAATCTGTTCAACCCCAACTAAAATCCTTAGCATGGCTTAGCAAAGGATAGCAAATAAAATCCTTCTACTAACATTCAAAGCCCTTCACTCCTCTGCTCATCACTACATCACTTCTCTTGTCTTGCTATACGTTCCTGGTCATCTTCTCCACTCTTCTCAGAGCCACCTTGTCTCAGACCCTTCTATCTTGCTGCTCCTTAACTCTGGAATTCCATCCCTGAATTTCTCCATAAGGAATCCTCTCCCAATCTCTTTTGGAGCACTAGAACAGTAGCCTAGTCCTGCGCCTACTGACTATGCCTTACCATGTTCACTTTTTCATCTCCAATATGTACCTGTATGTTAACCTCCCATCCACTTAGACTGTAAGCTCTACAGGGCAGGGACCTCCTTTCCACTGTCTCTTACCACATAGCACTTAACCTCTTTGTCCTATGATTCTGTATATATTTATTATGTGATTTGTCTCCCCCGTGTATACTTTAATATATATATAGTACTTTTATGCACTGTACAGTGCTGCGGCTCCTTAAAAGTGCTTTACAAATAAAGTTATACATACATACATACAAGTTGTGTGCATGTTATCAGGCCAAATAACCCAGGTATGTACTTTTGATCAGGGTGGTTTGGGTAGTTTGTGTAGTGATTATGATTTAAAAAGAGTCAACACAGTTGTTTGACAATAAATGGCTTCAGCCAACCACTAACCATGAGTGAAAGAAAAGGTTTTGTGTTATCATTCATATTGTCTGAAAAATGGTTAAGAAATCATACATTCTGCCAGGGTATGTAAACTTATGAGCACAACTGTAAATAGGAAAGAGAAATTGCATTACTTTATATCAGAGCTTTCTTTATAATGGGTTTTTATTAGATCCCACCATACCTGTCCTGTATTTAGTCTTTTGTATCATGGAAGTGGCTATACTGTAGCTACTGTCTGGTTACTACTCCATAGATATTCTTGGTTCTATAATGTTGATATGGGTTGAGGGTGCTCAGTCTAAATGCTAAATGTCCAAAGGGGACTTAAACTTAAAAAGTTGCTGTAAGTTGTTAAATATGTTACACTGACTGTGCTTTGTTTATATATAAATATATGTGTGTGTGTGTGTGTGTGTGTGTGTGTGATTGTGTGCAAAAATGAATTATTGAACATACACTGTATAATTCCTTGCTATAAAATTTTCCTGTTCAAACCTTAACGTGTTTTTTTTGGAATGGATGTCAATATAACATAAAGTTTGCATAGAGTGTTTGTCTAAGAGTGCTGCAATATGGCAAGACAAAAGGGACAATGTCAAAAAGGTAAAAGAGGATTGCAGCACCACTAAGTCTATATATTATCTTAACGGCATTTTCTTTTATTGTGCCATTTGATTTGTAAATTATCAGTATCAGCACTTAAAAATAGTACCTACTAGTTTTACTTACTGAATGGTATCCGTGCCACTAAGGGGCGAAGCGTCTAACGCTAGCGCTAATTAAATGACGTCAATTCGTAACTTAGCTCTGGTGAATTCGTCACCGGCTCTGGTGAATTAACGCTAGTGAAGTAGAAAGACTTGCGCAACTTCGCACCCTTACGCCAGGCGAAGTTGCGAACGTTAGCACTTACGTTAGACGTTACAATACAATAGATAGGAGGTTGAAAAAAGAATGTAAACATTTTTCCAAAAAAACGCTGGCGTATTTTAGCATAGGAGGGTGATAGTCTGAAAAAGATCAATATTTTTTTGGGGGGGTTACCCTCCTTCCCCCCTACATTTCCTAACATATGGCAACTCAACTATACAGGGGCACATGTAGGGCAATAGGACAACTTTATTTAATTTATTAAAGGTTTCCTGGGCTTGTGTAGTGGAATGTAGTGGCTGTAACATATACTTCTATTATAACTTAAAGTTCCCGCCATATGCAAATTAGGCTTCGCTAGCGTAACTGAGCTCTGCCTAGCGAAGTAACAATAGCGCAACTATGCTCCCGTTCGCCAACCTGATCGTAAATTCGTACTTTAGTGAATTTGCGTAGAGCTGGCGAAAATTGGCCTGGCGAAGTGCGGCGAACGCTAGCGAAGCCAACGCTAGTGAATTTTCAGAAGTTAGTGAATTTGCCCCTAAGGGTCTAATTTCAGTCTGTGAGACAGGTCAAAGCATCTAAACACTATTCTGTTCAATGAGATGTTACAGTTTTAGCTTTAACACCTCACTGTATAAGCTTATCTCTGAAAAAGCATGAGCATTGCATTTACTTTTTAATGCACTACAAGTTAATGGGTTTTATTTCAGTAAAATTGTCTGCATTGCTGTGAATCCGTAATAATAAGGAATAGGATTAGCACCACTTTTTATGATTTTACCGCTCATAAAATAACAGGATCATAAATCTGCCCCTATGTAAACTCTTCAGACCACATTCTGTCATGATATCGACTTGTTCACTCCTGTGTGGCTTATACACTTGTCATTTCATGCACTATGTTGGCATGTAAGAGTTCCAGCATTGTGATTTGCTGAGATTTTCCTTCAGCCGATTGCATTACTGTCCAACAATGATAGCTAAGTTAAAAAAAAATTACACCCAAAGTAATTTTACAAGGGAGACAAAATTCCTGAAAATCACCTTCCATTGTAGTCAGGACCGCCATTAGAAATCACAGGGCCCCGTACAGCAAAATTTTCAGGAGGCCCTGGGACCCACCGACCACTAGCCCCACATCACAGTTAGAAGACCACACAGACATCAGCACTAAAAAACGGTAAACCCCACTACACACACACACACACAAGTTATTAAAATCCATAGCTGGTCAATGCCCTTTTACAAGTTAAAAAAAATGTGGCACCAGGGCCTCCCATCATTTTTTTTTTAAATTGGTTGTCAGGGTCCCCTTCAAGTTAAAAAATATAATTGGTGCCCAGGGCCTATAAGTTTAAAAAAAAAACATTGGCACCAGGGCCCCCATAAGTTTTTTAAAAATCATTGGTGGTCAGGGCCCCCCATGAGTTAAAAAAAATTGTTGGCAACAAGGCCTCCCATAAAAGTTTTTTAAAAACACATTGGTGCCAGGGCCCCCCTTACAAGTTACAAAAACATTGGGGCCCCAGAGAATATAATTTTAAATATTAGTGGCAGGGGCCTATACACACACATTGTGGCTTCAGGACTCCGGCTCCTTCCTTGGCTTCGGGTCTTTTTGCTGCTTTAGGACTTCACTTTCGTGGCTTCTGGTTTTTTTTTTGTGTATTCAGCAAAGAGAGAGTATTTAGCTCTTTGGGACTTAGAGACTTGAGGCATGACTTTGGCACTATGAAGGGGGGCAGGTTATTTCGAAAAGTGCAGCACATACGGAACCCCCTTTTAGGCCCGGGCATGGTACAGCAATATTCCCTGTGCCCCCCTGATGGTGGCATTTAAATTGCTGCTAGTTTGCCAGTAAAAGCAGTAATCAAATGAAAATGCTACCCATTGTATTCATGCAACTACCATTACACTGTAATGCCTGGGGGATTAGGTTTAGGAGCAAAAGAGTTCTGACAAATATTCAAATTATGATTCACAATAATAATAAGATTTTTGGAATTTTGGGAGGGAAAACAAAAAAATAATTTATACAGGCTATAGGAATAAGAGCTTTGCTGCAATATACTTCTGATAGTGAGGTACGCTGAGAGAAGAATAGGGTATCCAGTCCACCTAAATCACTGATACTCAACCAGTGGCTCGGCAGCAAAATGTAGCTCTTGGACTCTTTGCATGTTGCTCTCAGTGGCCTCAAAGCAGGCCCGTATTTTTGAATTCCTGGATTGAAGGCAAGCTTTGGTTATATAAAAACCAGGTGTTCTGCCAACGAGAGCCTCCTGTAGTTTGTGTAGAGGCTACCAATATTCAACCACAGTCCACAATTGGCATGGCATCCCCCGGCAAGGAGTGTTTCAGGGGCAACTGCCTACTGAGGCAGCAGCCCCGATGTCGCCCCACTCCTGCTCCGCGCCTCCAAGTTTTAGCGTCGGAGGGGGCGCATCGCCGGTGCAATGAGCGCTATTGCACTCGCTGCACTTGCAGAGCTGAATTTCCGTCTTAAAAAAATGGAATTTCAGCTCTTAAAGTTACCAGAGGCGGCATTTTTGCCATCCCTGGTAACTGGCCTCTCCATGCCACCTGAGGCAAGGTTCTCACCTTGCCTCATGGGAGGAACGGCCCTGTCCCCAGGAACTGTATCATGCTTGTATTGCTCTCCAACTTCTCTTACATTTGAAAGCGGCTCATGGGAAAATAAGGTTGGGGATCCCTGACCTAAAGGGTCAAATTCACTATAAATGGAAAAGCCATATGCAGCTTCTAGCCAGAGCAGCACTTAAGTGTTTTGCCAGTAAGTGAAAGCAATAGCAGCAGGTAAGTACTCTAGACAGCGACATCTGGATAGCACAGCAATATCTGGAATTTTTTGGCAATTGCATGCTTGCATTTTTACAGAAGAGTATATTTCACAACCATCTTTTTATATATATCTTAGTGCTAAAAGTTTAAAGAAACCTCACTTCTTTTACTAAAAACTTCAAATAAAGTAAAACTTATATTGACACACTAATACATTAATGAACTTGCCCACAGGAGTTCTTTTAGTACAATGTGATTTTTGAAATGGAGAATAGAATGTACAGATAAGGGTCTGTACAAGAAAAAGAAAAAACCACAATGTTTGTTGTTGTAGCTAGTTCTGATGGGGTCAGTCATTGCATTTGACCTCCATGTTGTATCTGCTTCACTAAACAGGTGATCGCTTGTTAACTACTGGTCACGTGTCCAATGAAACTAACAGGATAAAAGTTATCATCCGGAATGCTTGGGATCTGGGGTTTCTGGATAAGAACTCTTTCTCCTATTTGGATCTCCATACCTTCTCTTCTAAAAATGAATTAAACATCAAATAAACCCATTGGATTGTTTTGCCAACAATATGGATTCATGCAGCTTAGTTACCATCGGTACAGATATGGGACCCTTTTATCAGGACCTGGGGTTTCCCGGATAATAGGCTTTTCCGTAATTTGGATCTTTGTCCTTTAGGTTTACTAGAAAATCATGTAAACATTAAATAAACTGGTTTTGCTTCTAATAAGGATTAATTATATCTTAGTTTGGATCAAGTACAAGAAACTGGTTTATTATTGCAGAGAAAAGGGAAATCCTTTTTAAAAATTTTGATTATTTGGATAAAATTGAGTCTAGGGGAAATGGTCTCTGCATAAATCGGAGCTTTGTGGATAACAGATTTCCAGATATAATGGATCCCATACCTGTACAAGGTCCTGTTTTATTATTAGATCAGTCAATAAAACACAGCCGCTCCAGACTCACCCCTCCTCATTGTAATGTTTCCAACAGGCTCCACTCCAGACTCGGGTGCTCAGCCAACAGCGCCTCAGCTGCGTTCGAATCAGAATCAAAGGGAATGGATAGGCGGCACTCCGTTAA
This sequence comes from Xenopus borealis, assembly GCA_024363595.1. Lineage (NCBI taxonomy): Eukaryota > Metazoa > Chordata > Amphibia > Anura > Pipidae > Xenopus > Xenopus borealis. The sequence continues at coordinate 86,751,799 of CM044431.1, read as the reverse complement.
AAAAAAGGTGTTTATTCAAAAAAGGGATGGATCCACATGGCCTTACGCGTTTCGGGAGAGAACTCCCTTAATGATAGGCTCACAAGGCAGAGAACACCATTTCTTTAAATACACATTGTAACAGTGACATCTGCTGGACAAACATAGTAACAAGATATAGACACATAGTTATTAATGAATAAGTAATTGATATTATGGTTACTAACTATATGTTTTGTATTACTATTAAAATAATACTTTAATGTTTATATGTTAAAAAGGTAAAAAACCTAAAAAGCCTGCTAAAAGAGAGGGTATAAAATATACCTCTCTCTGTATTTTAAGAGTGACTAAGTCTGTTAAGTAAAAATATACATATACTTTGGAATGATTTTATAGGAAATGACAGTATAGTGGGAGAACTCTAAAAAGGCAAAATTTTGGTTTCTTCTATGAAAAGATTATTAATTTTAGATCAAGGGATGTCAAAGATCTTATATAAGAGGGCCATCGTAATTATATGAGGCCATATTCTAATATAAATAAGTGAGATCATGTCTCATATTCAGGCCTTTTGGTATCCTCGTATCCAGTTTAAAAATCCAAAAGGCTTCTCTTAGGTTTAACGGTTGGAGGGTATCCCCTCCTCTCAAAGGAATTTTCACTTGTTCAATAACCTTGACCGTCAGGTCAAGGGTTGCCCTAGGGTAACAGTTCGCGAAGTGTTTGCCAATGGGGGACTTTACATCTTTGATTTCTATGGCTCTTATATGTTCTCTCACCCTGTCCTTCAAACGAAGGGTGGAGCGGCCAACGTATTGCTTAGTGCAGCATCTGCATTCCAAAAGATAGACAATATGTTTTGAATTACAATTATAGAAACCATTGTTCTGATAAATTTTACCTGTGACGTTGGATTTAAAGTTATTGCTAACATCAATCACTTTGCATGTCTTGCAAGTGGTAGCCCCACATTTATAAGTTCCCTTAAAAGTCAACCAGTTATTAATTGTGTCTTTCATCTTATAAGTGGCTGAAGAGACAAAGCTGGGGAAGTGGCGAGAAGCCATGAAACGCGTTGAGTAGCCGCTATTTTTGTCCTTGCACACTCCTAAATATGGATGTTTTTTAAATGGATCCAATAAAGGCTTGATTTTTAACTATTTGCTCCAGTGGTGCTCCGTGTTACATTGTTTCATTGGACTTCTACCGATCGATATCTAGCCGAAAATCGGCCAGGTGTTGATCGGGTAGGATTAAAAATCCCGTCAGATCACGGCTGCATGTATTGATGCGGTCCCGCGATCTGACCGCCCGTATGCCCTGCATTGTGATCCGATCGTGGGCCCTAGGGCCCACGATCGGATCAGCCCGATATAGCCCACCTCAAGGTGGGCATATCGGGGAGAGATCCGCTCATTTGGTGACATCGCCAAACGAGTGGATCTCTCAGTGTATGGCCACCTTTAGTTCTACCAGGCAGCTGTTATCTTGTGTTAGGGAGCTGTTATCTGGTTACCTTCCCATTTTTTCAAAAAATTACTTCACAATTTAAACTTTTTGAATTGGAATCTTCACTTTGACCCTTAGTAAATCAGCCCCTATGTGTACTGTACATTTTGAGTGGGTTTTCATTTTCAACTCAAAAATGGGATTAGTAATAGTAACAATAGTAGACGTACAGAGCATTTGGTTTTCAGATGGGGTCAGTGACTCCCATTTGAAAGCTGGAAAGAGTCGAAGAAGGTGGAAAATTAAAAAAACTATATAAAAATAGTGTGTGTGTGTGTCAGGGTGTGCTAAGAAAATATTTCAGCTCTTACCGTAACACTTGTACAAGTTTAAAAAAAAATGTCAATATCTTCAAAATTTAAAACAAACCTCAAGTCAGTATCTTCATAGTGTGGATAATTGACAATGGGGCGCCTAGTGGATAGCTTGACATTTGCCATTGTAGGCATGGCCTCTGCGAATACAGCATCAAAAAACAAATCATTTCACTCAAAAGATTGTCTGTGCAAAATACATCTAGTATCTGAATAATGTATATGACTGCATTTGTACAGATATGTGTCTCTACTTATCTATGGATATCTATAAATATAGGACTTTAAAAAATGTTTGTTAGCAATTTCTAATGCACCAATAATATTCGGAACCCTACCTGGACTCTAGCTCTATTTGTATTTGACTGAATCCATTCCAGAAGTTTTTCCTGGGTTAAATTGCTGAACTCCCCTTTAATCCTCCATTGACTCTGCAGGTTACTGTAGCCTTGTATTGCCATTAATCCTACGATGATGAACACAGAGTGACGTACTTTTATGGAAATCCAGGCAAATAGCAACAATAACATGATGATCAATGACAAATCATTCTATCAGATGTCACCAATCTGGACTTGATGCAAATTCAGACTGTAATTCCCCTGCATTTTTCCTACCTGTAACACCTCTATTGTTCACACCCCTAAAACCCAGACCCAGGCTGAAAGAACCCCCACTGTTAACACCTCATACAAACAGCTGGAGTGGCACCAGAATTGTGTCACCTTATGTAGTACAGTACGAACTGTTCATCTTAAAAAAGTCCTTATAGGTTTCCCTGTCTTCTGCTCTATTCTGCCTTTCCTATGCTCCCTGTGTGTGCCATACTCTGCCTGCCCTATGCTCCCTGTGTGTGTCATAATATCCCTACCCTATGCTCCCTGTGTGTGCCATACTCTCCCTACCCTATGCTCCATGTGTGCCATACTCTGCCTGCCATAAGTTCTGCGTGTGTGCTATACTCTGCCTGCCCTATGCTCCCTGTGTGTGCCATACTTTGCCTGTCCTATACTCCCTGTGTGTGCGATACTCTGCCTGTCCTATGCTCCCTGTGTGTGCCATACTCTGCCTGCCCTATGCTCCCTGTGTGTGCCATACTCTGCCTGCCCTATGCTTCCTGTGTGTGCCATACTCTGCCTGCCCTATGTTCCATGTGTGCCATACCCTGCCTGCCCTATGCTCCCTGTATGTGCCATACTCAACCTGCCCTATGTTCCATGTGTGCCATAATCTGCCTGCTTTATGCTCCCTGTGTGTACCATACTTTGCCTGCCCTATGTTCCATGTGTGCCATTCTCTGCCTGCCCTATGGTCCCTGTTTGTGCCATACTCTGCTTTTCCTATGTTCCATGTGTGCCATATTCTGCCGGCCTTATGCTGCCTGTGTGTGCTATAATCGGGCCTGTCCACAACTATACTATATATATATATATATATGTGCCCATTGTTCCCTTGGCATGGGATTTATTGGACAGGCTATTAATGGGTAAAGATATGCATATGGCTGATGTAAAGATTTGCATATGGCTGATATATCGTGGGCAAGATATCTCATCTTGCCAATAATTCCCTAGTGCCATTTCCATTAGATGGAAATAAGGTCAAGGGCACACATGCCGTTTTTACATTGCCTTTTTAAAAATGTTAATACTGGAGTAAATACGCCCTGCAAAATCACTCTACTCTTTTTCATACTTTTTTTCAACCAGGCAGTTTTGATTTCCCACAATGCAATTTCAGATTTCCCAGAATCACCATCTGCAAGAACCTCCAGGTGCATACTGAATTATGTCATTACACAGCATCATGAAATAATTCAGTGTATTTCAGCCGGTGTATCTGCTACACTATGGATCATATTCTGTTCTATAGGAATGGAATTTTACTGCAGTATTGGCACCTTGGTCAGAAAACACAAAGAATGCTGTTTAATAGCCAATGTCAGTTTTGTAAGCACCCAATGGGTTTACCCCATGCCATTATATTCTATACAGTAAAATTTAGAGCATATTTATGCCATTATTTTAAAAACACAAAGTAAAAACTCTTTAATTGATCTTGTGACCCCTATCCCAATAAACAGTGTTGTAACTGTAGACCGGGGTGGCCCAGACCGTGGGGTTGGCTTCCTCTATAGCAGTGCTGTCCATTTTCTGTGGTACTGTACCAAGGGCTGGAATTTTTCTGGCCTACATGGTGGATGGCCAATAATGGAAGCCAGTGTTGAGAGAGGGTTGTGTCTGTGTTGTTGCAGATGGTGCTGTGTATGTTGCTTAATTCCTGTTTCTGCAGGATGAAAGGGGTTATCAATGGCTGCACAATACCCAAGCATAGTGGAAAGGGAGTGCTTTATTCTGTGTCACAAACTCACTATAGATCTGAGTGGAGTACACATTGTATTTGTCCTTTTGCTGTCTGTTTTTTTAGTATTTTCATGAAATATGCTGACAATCTCTTGTCAAGTGTTTCACTGTTTTTAATTAGGTTGTTTACTATTCAATTATCTTTTTGTATGATGTAGAGAGTGACATTTTTAATTAGTTTTCATTTTTAATTAATTGTGGTAATTTAGCTTTTTATTCAGCAACTCTCCACTCTGCAATATTAGCAATTCAGTTGCTAGGGTCCAAATTACCCTAGCAACCATGCATTGATATGAATAGAAGACTGGAATGTGAATAGGAGAGGGTCTGAGTTGAAACATGTACAATAAAAAGTAGCAATAACAATAAATGTGTAGCCTTACAGAACATTTGTTTTTAGATGGGATCAGTGACCCTCATTTTACAGATGGAAACAGTCAGAAGAAGAAGCCACATGCTAATAATAATTCACAAACTATAAAACTAATATAATAAATAAATAAATAATAATTACTGTTTAATATTAGATTAATAATAAATCAATACATTAAACTAAAATCTGTATAATAAAACTAATAATTTACAAACTACAAAAATAAACAAATAAAAGTTGCTTAGAATTAGCCGTTCTATAACATACTACAAGTTAACATTAAACCACCCCTTTAAGTGAATGTAGTTCTGCTTTTGTGTCTACAAAAGGTAAAGCCCCTGCTCCACATAGGTCAGTCTATAGCAGCCTACGGCAGCTATTGCTATTTTGCACCTGAACATGTTGCATTGATTTTTAATTTTTTTAAATATTGTTAAAAAAATAGGGATTATACAGTTATAACTCCCCCAAGTAGCTACCAAAGAAGTGCCAATGGACCAAACAGCACACTGCTTGCTCAGAAATTCCACAAACAACTGTGAGGATGTACACAAGAAATAGAACTAGTGAAATATGGACTAGATCAGGGTAAAGTGATACTGACGCTAAACAATGAATTTTAACATAGGAATGTACATTAAATGTTACTTATAGGTCATGTTGATCATTTTTGCTGAGAGGTTTGTTTTTGTATATAACTGTTAGCTGAAATGTCTAAGCCTGACTGTCTGACACTCTAACACTCTGACTTTGCCAACCTAACAGTCCCATCTCAGCCTGTTAGTTACAGTTTCTAATGCTAACGGACTCCTGCTGCACAAATATGTCAGCCCCCTCATACAGGAACATGGGGGATCAGACAGGTAATGTAAAAGCATCATGCAAATACTTTATGGCAAAATTAGAAGTAGCTTTCAAAGCCAATCTTATAATAGATGTAAAAAAGAGTTTAATTTCGGGTGTCAGCATTAAGCTTGTTCTCCAGGCACTCTGATTAATTCTGTAAGCCAGATTTGTTTAAAAATAACACATACACCTTATTGTACTTACTGTTGTTACTGGAGATCACAGAGACCCACCATAAACTTGACCCATGGGTTAATAATCTCTAAGAATAAGTGTTCATGGGAAGAAAAGCGAGTGCTTAATCTTTTCCCAAAAGTCTCAGTAATAACCATGGTGCATGGTTCTAAACAACTTTCCAATTGGCTTTAATTTTTTCTTATTTATGGTTTTTTCATTATTTTCCTGATCCCACTCATTCCAGCTTTCAAATAGGGGTCACTAAAAAACTACTGCTCTGTAAGGCTACAAATGTATTGTTATGGCTACTTTTTAACAACTCATTATTCTAATCAGGCCCTCTCCGATTCATATTCCCAGGGCCGTTTTAAGGCCTTGGTGGGCCCTGGGCAAAAAGCCAACTAGTGGGCCCCCATACCCCAGAAAATTTTTGAAATCCGGTCCCGGCTCCCCTCCCTCCCTGTTTTTCCTCCCTGTGTGCGTCCCCAACTCCCTGTGTGCGTCCCCTCCATCTTCCTCCCTTCCTGTTCCCCTCCTTCCATCTTCCTCCCTGTGTGTGTCTTCCTCCCTGCGTCTATCCCCGCCCCCCGACGCAGTGGGAGCAGTGGGCCCTAGGCAGATGCCCCATAACTTGCATTGTTAAAGCGGCCCTGGTCTTGTACTGCACTTGTGAAATCCTTACCGCACACCTCCCTTCCACAGTACTGCAATATGGTGCTGGTCCACCGTTAACCCTGCCGGGTTCCTTAGCAACCGTACTTCTGTAAAAAACGGTCCGCACACACTTCTTTAGCAGTCGGGTAGTGAACCCCTTTTATTTATGCCACCTCAATCAACGTTTCGGGGGGTAGTACCTCCCTTCTTGTATCCTGAAAAAGGGAGGTACTACCCCCCGAAACGTTGATTGAGGTGGCATAAATAAAAGGGGTTCACTCCCCGACTGCTAAAGAAGTGTGTGCGGACCTCTTGTACTGCACTTGCCATGCAATTTCTCACCTTGGCCAGATGCATTTTGGCATACCATATTTGTGTACTTAAACTGGTTATTTAGTTGCACGCAAAAGCTAATTACAGACTAGGTCTGGCCATCTATAAAGTGCAAGCTATCTATCTGGTCAGGGCGAGAGGCCACCCCAGGCAACCCGTCCAGCTGAGGCGCCCTCTCAACCACATTTGCAGGAGATACACTGCAGGGACGCTTCAGGGATACTCTCCCCCCCCTTCATGTATGCATGCGCATACGCTCAAACAGGTACGCCGCTTCAGGAACGCTCTCCCCCTCCCTTCACGTATGTGTACGCATGCACACGCAATCAAACAGGCACAGTACTGCCGAGAAGCGCAACTCCCTAAGCCGGACTAAGGGGTAGTGAAAGGTACGTGCCTGGCGCCCCAAAGCTTTGCACCCTAGGCACATGCCAACTCTGCCTACCCCTAATTCCGGCCCTGCTGCTAGGCTGTTCCTCTACCAAGACCTTTTATTTGACTGATAATAAAATCATATCTTTTGCCCTCATGCATTAGTATAAAAAATCTCTCTCTGTACTGTTAAATAAAAGGCCCATTCATTGTTAGTATCTCTTTGGTATGAATGGTTCCTGGATTAGGCACATAAACCCTCTATACCTATACATAAACACTAAAAGCACAATAATTACCACAATGGGATAAAAGTAACAATAGATATAACATTCTGTCATTATTTCCTTACCAGATCACATGTCATGGCACAGTAATTTTTTCAGAAGACACAACTGATCTAGTTAAGAGAAATAAATATATTAATATATATATATATATGTATGTATATATATATTCCACCTGACATTTGCTTTCAGTAATGATATGTTAAGGTGGCGATACAGGGCCAAGTCAGCAGCTTAGACTCTTGTAGGGAGCCAGCCAATGTGCCTGAATAATATGGTGAAAAACGGGCAGAGACCAATCAGACAGGGTTGGAGTTTTCTTTGGATCAAGGACTGCATCTGTGCATTGCCGCTTAATATAGATATTCCTTCATTTCGAGAATTTAATCTAGATCCGCTTTCAGCTTTGTCTGGGTATGGTTCATTAACGATTATGGAAATAAAATGAGCTATAATAGCCATGAGATAGAGATCTTGTACACAATGATAATTGCCCTGCAGACATTTCTACTGCATGGTCAAAGTCTGCTTTGCTTTCTGAACTACCACATGTAACCACAAGATACAGCATGATTTTTCTTTTTCTCAGCTATATGGAAGGCAATAGTAATATCATAGGAGGCCGGTACGTGTTTTGTTACTATTGGCAACATTTTACAGTTTAAGAAATATATTTTAATTTAGTATGCAATGAATTTTAAAATAAATAGATGATAATAAAACCACAGTGATGGGCAGTCATAGTCAAACAAATCCACAACACAACAATTATATATATATATATATATATATATATTTCCTTTTTTAGTAGTATGCCATTAAATGTTGATAGTTGAATAACTATATTTACCACAAACTATATAAATAGCAAATAGTTGTCCGTGATAACTTTATGGACAATGACAGACTGGGTGTTTTGTCACCCGCAGGAAATTGCTTTTTGCTGCCCCTAGTCATAGTCACTTTGAATTGTAACCTAGAAATGCCCTTCCAGTTTATGCTTCCCTGTGGCACACAGTCATTCAGTATCATTCAGTTTATATCTCTGGGGAAAGCAGACATCAGTATTCTCCGTTGCTTAAACAGAATACAGAATGTCATAATGAAGACCATTCACAACCCCCTACATAGATAAAAAAAATCAATCCTTGATTGTATAGACAAATGCTTCAGACATCCAAACATGGGTAGTATTTAACACTGTAGCCATTGACACAGCACACTTAACAGAGGTGGGTATTTATTTTCAGGTGGATCCTATAAATCAGGGATCCCCAACCTTTTTCACCCATGAGCAACATTCAGATGTAATAAGAGTTGGGGAGCAACACAAGCATGAAAAATGTTCCTGGGTGGGCCAGATAAGGGTTGTGATTAACTATTGGCAGCCCCTATGTGGATTGGAAGCCAACAGGAGCCTCTGTTTGGCACTACATCTTTTTTTTATGCAACCAAAACTTGTCTTCAAGCCAGGAATTAAAAAATAAGCACCTGCTCTGAGGTCACTGGGAGCAACATCCAAGGGGTTGGGGAGCAACATGTTGCTCATGAGCTACTGGTTGGGGATCACTGCTATAAATGCTGGGGCAATCATACCATAGAATAAACAGCCCAATAATTTGTAAGGGGTGATCTCACTATGAACCAATTATTATAAAGATCTGTCACAGAATATGTAGCACAGTCACCCATTTTTTAGCATAGCAGCAATTTTACTTGTATTGCCAACTCTGTTGTACATAGAATTGCTATAATTGCAAGTAGTGGGTCCATGAAGTCAATAGGGACAAATGGTAGCAAAAATGTGCTCCTACTTACTTATAGAATTAGTCAAGAGACCTAAAAAAACATTGCCTAGTGGAGCACCCCTAACATTTGACTAATTTGCCAAATTAACATAAATTTTTGGCTTGATTCATCTTTGCTGCCCTGCATACCCATGTCACAATCAGATCCCGTATCTGTATTAGGAAAAAGGTAGAAAATGGTTTGTGGGCCCTTTTATACCAATTTATTCTAATCAAATAATGTTTTTGTATAAAATAGATCATAGAGCTGATTTACAAAATTATACAAAAGTGCAGTTTTTTAACCAACAATTCATCTGGTTTTCTCCACCATGCATATAATTATAATACCTCATTCCTGAAGCAAAATGTTTTGTATTTAACAGTGAATGGCCGGCAGGCAAGTGGACATAAGCAGTGACACATGTAGGACTCAGACATCCCCTTGCACACTTCTTAATTGCACATCATGTAGGACAAGCACAAATATCTATGGGTGCAAGGCATCTATACTCTTCTTACCTCTTGTATCATATATCCTTATAAGACTATACAGACATTTATCTGTCCTAACAGATTAACCAATGTCAGAAGCAGAAAAATATTTTCTGTATTTTATTGGTGGGGCGTGGTGAAAATAAAATTGCTCAAGGCCTCAACAACTACCTTAAACCATTTTATTAATGGACCCAACATCAAGAGGAGTGCTTTGAATCCTTCATATCCTTCAATACATTAGTAAGGCATTATTGCCAACAATAACAAGTGTTAAAAGGGGGGGGGTGGGCATAAATAGACAGAGTATCAACTGGACTAGGGGTATGTTTGGACATAACTGGTTTTGACAAGAAATATCAGGGCTGTGTGCTTATTTGCTCTTTTTTCAATTAACTGGGAGGCATGAATATATGTTGAAATTGCGATACTGAGAAATATGTGGAGGGAACTATATTTTTGCCAATCTTGTCTCGTACCACAAACTCCCCACATACTATATGTTTTTTCCTTGCATTGCTTCTGTACATTTAGAAATAACTGGAGTAACATTCTAATTTGTTGAAACAAATTTATTGACAATAACATTCATTTGAAACTGAAATGTGAAAAAATTTCAATCCATTCTTAGAAGAGGAAGTCCTTGAAGGCCTTAAGATGTGCAACGATGTAGAACAGGTTTTTTTGAAGAATGCAATGCGATCATCTTGGTGCAGATATACAGAGATAGCGAGGTCAAAGAGAAATTCTCCTAACTGGCTACAGGGAGTCATTGTAATGCCTTTAAAGGGGAATGAAACCCCCAGGTGCAAACTCAACCTCCCCCCTTGTAGGCCCCTCCCTCCTCCCCTCCAGCCTACCTCTCCCCTCGGGCTATTGCCCCTAAGTCCCTACTTACCCCTTAATGCAGGTCCCCTCCAGCGATGCTCACAGGGGCCATCTTCTCTTCAAACTGCTTCTTCCAGGATCTGAGGGTGATGGGCGCGCATGCGCAGTAGGAAGCCGGTACTACTGCACATGCGCCGAAAGTTCATGGAGTTCGCCGACTGAACTTCATGAACTTTAGGCGCATGTGTAGTAGTACCAGTGTCCTACTGCACATGTGCACCTAGCACCGTCAGATCCTGGAAGAAGAAAAAGATAAGAATCAGTTAGAAGAGAAGATGGCCCCTGTGAACATTGCTGGAGGGGACCTGCATTAAGGGGTAAGTAGGGACTTAGGGGCAATAGCCCGGGGGGAGAGGTAGGCAGGGGGTGGAGGAAGGAGGGGCCTACGGGGGTGGGTGAGGGGTTTGAGTTAGTGCCGGGGGGGGTTCATTCCCCTTTAAACTTAGGGTTTTGATGCGTTGACGGATAATAAGCAATTTGGTAATATTATGTTAAATTATAAAGAAAATGGCTCAAATCACAGGTAGCTTATTCAATTAAAGATCTTGTTGTGATATTTGTCTTTATAATGATGTGCCGTAGCTGTATCAGGGCTTTTCAAGTTGTTTTCATGCCATTCCAGGAATCCGTTGAGCTGGCACATCAAAGGCAACCCTGTTGGAAAAGCAAGGATGTCTATTTCAGTTCAGAAACCACAAAGAAAAATATCTGGATGTAGAATTTGTATGTAACTATTAATGTTGTTGTTGTCAGTGACAGTGTGTTTACACAATACAAGATTTATTCCTTTTAAAATGCTTCTACTTAGAAAGAAAAAATGTTTAACATTTGCTTTTACAGTGATAGAATTGAGTATTTAAAAAAAAAAATAAATGTTTTCAAATAAAAACACTGGAGAAAAAAGAGGAGTTGAGAAGACCTAGACTGTCCTACTTACGTCAAACAGCAGAGAACAAAAAATAGAAGAAAGATGACAGGAACTGCCAGAATTGCTCCTCTTGGCAGTGTATGTTTCACTCGCTCCCATACGTCGTTCAGTTGGGACTGAATTTTCTCTATGAATAAAAGGGAGAAAGTATATTAGGGATCATACAGGATGTTACAATCTCAAAATGCACAAAATGAGTTTCATACCAAGTATACAATATACTGAATGTGTGTATATTTTTTAAGCAGGACTATTGTTTTACCTTGTTTATGTAACATTGCTTGTATATGCTGTGCTTTAATTACATTACACTATTATTATGTATACATTATATTAATGCGTTTGCATAACTACACTGTACATACCGACAAAGCCTTCTTCTGATTCTCGCTGAGCTCTGGCCTGCAATGGGTGACTCCAACAAACACAAAAAATACAAAATAAAATAATAACTACATATAATAATCTATTCATTGTGAAATGCTTCAAAGCTCAAGATTGTAGCTCCTTAGCAACTCTCAATGAACTGAAGTATGACACCTGGTTTTCTTTAATTAAACCAATTGTGCTGCTATTATGACATCATGAGTTACTGTAGTTGCAATGAAGACCATTGTGACATCAGAGGAACAGACACAACCAATGCTGCACAGTAATGACATCATAATGACTTGTTACCATGGATACCATTGTAACCTAAGATGTAAAATAAGAAATGTTTGAAATATAATCAGTTACAAGTTCTGACCCGTTTCTGAATAATCAAGATTTTATCTGAGCTGGGGTTGGTTATTTGAATTAGCTCTACCACATCTTCTAGAAAAGGGAGTCCCCCTACAGATATATTAGATATTAGAAGTGTCAAACAAAATCTGACTCCCATCTCCAACAAAAAGTCAGAATGATGTGAGACAGAGGCTGAGATCAAGTAACTTGATTAGAAATTGTAATTTATTATATTTAGAAAGTTTCTTATCTCCGTATGATGAAGCTTACAATAAAATGTCATTGTATTTACATTGGGGAAAGTGGGAAAACAAACCAACATCTTGTTCTTCTATCTCAGCTGGTTATTCTTCTTATTCCTCTCCGCCCCCTTTTTCTATACGCTACTCTTCCTACAGTTTTGGGCATAAAAGCGCCAAACTTTCCACAATTATTCGTCTAATAGCAAAGTATGTTGTGTGTGCTTTAATTAACGATCCTAACCGCCGTGCACGTGTGGCGGATCGCCAAAGACCCCTTTTTACTATTGACTTTGACAGGGAAAATCGTCGCCATTCGCAGAGTTTTGAATCTACACTCCCCAGACTCGGACCACCTATTGTTAGTCTCACCCCGAATAAAAGCGTGGTTTTTGGGGGACACCTGAAAGTGGGCAGTGCTACCAACAGCCAATGAAAATTTAGCAATTTTCTATACGCTACTCCTCTCACAGTTTTAGGAGTACAATGGTGAAACTTTGCACACTTGTTTGGCTTATGCCCGAATAGGTTGCTTGTGCTCTGTTAAGTGATCCCATCCTCCGCTCCCTTGTGGCGGGCCCCTGAAGACGCCATTTTTTACCCTAGACTTTCATTGGAAAATATTAACCGTTTGCCACTCGAACAGCTTTGAAGTTACACTCAGCAAACTTGGGTCACTTAGTCATGGGGTCAACCTGAAAAGTTCTGTCCCATTTTGGGGACTCCAAAAAGTGGGTGGAGCAACAAACAGCCAATCAGATTTTCCCTATTGACTTCAATGAGAAAATGTAAAACGCTGTCATTCCCACAGTGTTAAAGCCAGAGACCCCAAACTTGGCACCGTGGGTCACAAAGTTTGAAAAGTGGGTGGAGTTTACCACAGCCAATCAAATATTAGTCATTTGTTTAAATGGGAAAAGTTAAAACTGTCGGTGCTCTTAGACTGTTTATGGGAGGGTCCTCAAACTTGGCAGAGTTGGTCACTGGAGGACCAGGATCAAAATTCAAAAAGTGGGTGAAGCCAAAAACAACCAATCAGATTTCTTTGATTGATTTAAATGGGAAAAATTAAAAATTCTGCCATTTGCACGTTACTGATGTCATGGACCTCGAATATCACAAAGGTGGTCACTGGGTGTTTGTACTTCAAAGTTATGAAAAGTGGGCGGAGCCACCAACAATGAATCAAATTTCGTTAATTGATTTTCAATAGAAAAACATGAAACTGCCATGATTCAGAAACCTTAAAGTGTTAGTGACTTGGTGACTCTGGTTCAGAATTAGAAAAAAAGGGGGCGGTGCAACAACAGCCAATCGGATTTCAGCCATTGATCTTAATGAAAAACAACAAACTGTTGCTACTACGGCGTAAATGCCAAGTGTCCCAAACTTTACTCACTGGGTGACTGCGGTCAAAATTGTGGGGAAATGGGTGGAGCCAATAACAGCCAATCAGATTTTACCTATTGACTTCAATGTAAAACTTTCAAATACTGCCGTTCTAACAGTTTTAAAGCCAGAGGCCCCAAATTTGGTACAGACCATGACTGTGTGACTGGGGTTAAAATTCAGAAACCTGGGTGGAGCTTAAAACAGCCTATCAAATTTCACCTTTTGCTATTCTATATGAATATTTACTATGCTGCCATTCTTACACTGTTAATGGCAGGGTCTTCAAACTTGGTACATACGGTGACTGGGATTCAAATGTTTTTTTAAAAAGTAGGTGGAGCCAAATACAGCCAATCAGATTTTTTTTATAGATTTCAATGGTAAAATTTGATCTGCTTTAATTCTCACAGTTTTAAACCAGGTTTCAAAGACTTTGGATACTCACTGTGCTCCAGGGGCAACTGGGCGTGACCTCTACAATGTTTCTAAGCCAACATCATGTGGTTTCTTTAGAAATGACACCATCTAGTTCCTCTTTATTATTCCTTTGTGAGCAGGGCCCTCTGATTGTAGTTTTATTCCACTGTTTGTAAAATCATCATAATTATTTGTTACAAATTAATGTAAAGGACAACTTTCTGGTGATTCATAAATAAATGATGATGAGAAATATTGCAGTCACGATTTGGTTAATATAGTGAGCAATGTAAATTTAGACATACAGATATGGGACCTGTTAACCATAATGGCGTTTTCTGTTGATATTGTATTTATCAGGTGGTGAGTTCTAGCTTTCAGCTTTTGATAAATACAATTCTAATAATCTCATAGGAATGAATAGAATGTGGGTGAGCTTTTATACATGAAGCTCCAAATTCACATTTTGATAAATCTGACCCTAAGTTTACTGAATAGTAATTAGTTTGATTCAGATGGAGACTAGAGGAGACGGCCTTCCTGTAATAAAGAGCTTTTTGGAAATGGGTTTCCAGAAAACAGATCCCATACCTGCACAACAAACCATTTTTAATCCATTAAAGGAAAGCAACATGTAAGGTAGTGTACCTTTGGCGTTCTCCTCCTAAACTACACCAGTTTGCCCTTCCATTAATGCAATAGAGCAGAGTAGGGCAGTGTGGTTCCCAAGTGTTATATTGCACCATTTAATCTGCAAGCAATTACTGACACTTCAGGGCAAATTTATAAAAATTTATAAATTTATAAAAAATTTTAGTTTAGAGCTTAATAAATAAAAACTCATCCATATTCTAAAAATCCCATAGGAATGAATAGAACTGTATTCATGAAATAGTACGTTTTTACTTTCACCCATCGATAAATACATTCTAAAAATTTTTATGAATCTGCACCATAACATGTGTAGTTGAAGCCAATGTAACCTGACTGCCACTTGCATTCCAAGTTTTTGCAATCAGTTGTTAGAGATGATTTAGCCATGCGTGGGGTCAACTGTGAACCCCACTGTATTACTCTGTAATGGACATTATTGGGTTGTTTAAAACATGATAATGGTTTTGAGGAGGCTATCAATAGTTTAGGTTTAGGTCTTAAAGGTGGATGCCAGGAGACATATTTCCAAGGGGGTCCAGTGCAGTGGAGGGGCAGTGGAAAGAACCAGTGCACTGAAGGAGTTGATGGATGTTGGTTGCACAGCCAAGGGCCATGACAGTACTCATGTATTCCTGTTAAAGGCCTCTGGTCAAAACAGCTTATAAGCTAATGGAGTTATTCTCTTTTTGTGAACAGCAAAATCACTATTATGCTTTATGACAGCATTTCTAGATTTGATATCCAAGCTAGTTTACTACAGAACAAAACAGGTTTAACTTGTTTTCATCTAAAATTCTTTTTAGTTACACTGCTTTGGCTTTGTTGTGTTTTGATAGCCAAGGATGAGTAGAGTATAACAGTGCTTTATTAGCAGGTTCATGCAGCCATTACAATAACATAAACTGTAGCACCTAGAGAAGTACAGACAGTACTGTGTTTACACATTTCTATAAACACCACATATTCCCCCTATAGTAGGAAAGCATTTGGGCAAATGTAATAAACAACAATAAACGAATGCAAAAAATGGGGAAAGGTATTGGTGCTGGCCTCTCCCTCCGCCAGTATAAATGCCAAAAGAAAAGAAAAAAAGCCAATACCTTATTCAAAAGTGGGGTGTTCCCAGTTTTATTGTAGTGCTCCAGACACGTGAGTCATGTTCAGACGTTTCGGGACAACAACTGCCCTTCCTCAAGTGACTTGTTGTCCCGAAACGTCTGAACATGACTCACGTGTCTGGAGCACTACAATAAAACTGGGAACACCCCACTTTTGAATAAGGTATTGGCTTTTTTTCTTTTCTTTTGGCATAAACAACAATAATGCATCTTAAAGCAATAATATAACAGTCCTTGGTCCATGCAGGTCGTTTTCTGATTATTTCTATATGTTAACTTTCTTCAGGCCTATTGCAGTTGGCATCAGGAGTAGGAAAATGTCCTTCACCAAAGTCATATCTAGCAGGCGCAAGACAGCTTGAATTCCACATGTGTCCATCAGATCTCAATGTTTTTTGAAAAAATAAAAGCATTTTAAAAATAATACCATACTTTGTCAAATAGGTTCTTTCACTGAGGGAGTCCATACTGTGACTATAACATGCAAATGAGTTCACAAGCATGCTCAGATTGTAGCACTGCCCTGAGTATTCTACCCAGAATGCTTAGCTTTAGTAAAAGTATCACAAGATTTCCCTATCTTATACCCTGCTGGTGATGTAATTATGCAAATGACAGGCACACGGAGGCAGGTGGATAACAAGGATCGTCAGGCAGGCCAAGGTCAAAACCGGGTAATCAATCAGAATGGATGAGACAGAAGAGGTAGTCGGCATTCAGGCAAGCGTTGGGTTACAGAGTGTAGAATAGTCAGGAACAGGCTGGAGTCAAACACAGATAATCAGATAGAATTCAGAAAGCAGAATAGCACAAGGCTCAGGAACCACCAGGAAACAAGTCCTATCACGGGCAATGCTGAAGCAAAAAGCATCCCTTTAAATATCTTGTTGTTGACGCCAGTACGCATGCGCTACAAAACCCAGAAGTACCCACTAGGAAGATGCCGGGAAGAGAAAGAGCAGCACGCCGGGCGTCCCCGCCACACCACTAGACCACCAGAGTGAGTGCTTCTTACACTATTTCTCTATTTAGGGTAGTGGCAGATGGGGATTGTCGCTGGGCAACTAATATCCCCGTCTGCCACTACCCTTACATTTAGGGTGGTGGCAGATGGTAAGATTAGTCACTCAGCAGAAAAAATATCAAAATGCCTAATACCAAATGCTTTGTGCTTTTTATGCTTGTGTTTTTTCTTGTACCAAATGCATTAGTTTCATTGGACATTTTTTTCTTGCACCTAATACACTGATTGATTTTTTTTCCTGTGCAAAAAAAAAATATATATATGCTTTTTTAAAGGCAAAACCAACCCCATGGCAAAATTATACCATGGGCTTGTTAAAAATTTTGCCCTAGTGATAATCTCAATTCCACTGGGAATCTGTATCAGGTGAAAACGTGCTCATCCCTATTTGTTCTGTGGGAATCTTGTTGTAGAGAACAATCCAGTATGTACTCGCACTCCCTGGCCCTTCAAATAGAGACGCTGGTGTACAGAAAAAATGGGGAAACGGCAACCCCAAAATCCAGTAGCAGCAAAAAGAATTTTTCCGGCACACAAATAATGCAAGCAGGTAGAAACCTTGCTAATATTTATTGCAGCATGCAACGTTTCGGGGTTACCCCCTTTATCAAGCATAAACATACAAACTGCACAAAACAATTTATAGGTGACAACCATCACATGATCAAAAAAAGTGGGAGTGTGAACAGGTGCAATTAATACACATTAATTGTAAACATTACTAAAATCCATATATATATAATTTATACACACACTGATAGTTTAATTAATATTTGTGCAGAAGCCGATTTTTCAATGAGAAAAATGTCTTTAGTGTAAAACAGTGGTCATAGAAAAATCTCCAATGGTGTAATATAGTATCTGAAAGAAATTCAATATGATACTTAATGGTTAAAAACTGTGTCAAAAAGTGATATACAAAAAGTATCAAATAAGTTAAAACGTATCAACAGTGATCCTGATAGTAAAAAAGTATCAAACTAGCCAATCTAAAGAATCGATACAGTAAAAAATTAAAAGACAGGTAATGGATTAAAGGCAGAAACTATCGTACCCTAAACGGGAATTGAAATCTATCCCTGAGGCAACTCCAGAACCAAATTGTTTATCTGAAAAATGGAAAAGAGAACCATATCTTGTTGTAGGACATATCATATGTATCAAATATTTCCATCCATAAAAGACCTCTCTTAATATAATCGGGGTGATAGGTAACCCAGATGAATGGTGTTACTGCACAGAATAAGACATATCAAATAATTTAAAAACAACTGTTAACTCAGTAGGAAAAAGCACTTACCTACTGAGCCCTATGTGTTCCATGACTGCATAATTTATTGAACAGCAGCTCAACCATTTGCTCAGTAAGAAGCTCTTTCTGGTGTTTTTTGTCACAATGTATGTCCCATGGGAGACAATGTGCTAAAATGGACTGTACCTATATATATGTGGCTCTGGATCTACTGATGGTAGTTACTTCTTCGCATTTGATGCGATGCAATCAAATACTAGTATAATATGTTTCATGGATCATTTTTTACCAGTGGACTAGGCTTTAGCGTTTCCTTATTTATTATTAACTAGATTCTCTGCCTTAGAACACAATTCCTATTATTCCATGGTGTGTGTGAAATAGTACCAAGAGAAAAGAATAAACATAGTAAGTTACAAATGGCTTAAAATATTGTATATAATAAAGTGGCAGGCTCAAGATAAGCCATATACTATAGGGTTTTATAAAGGAAGATACAAAGGTGAAAAAAATAGTAAGCTACTATTGTTGCAGCACACAGAGGGAACTCTATTCTTATACCTGGAAGGCAGGTTTAGCAGAGGATCAGGAACATAAAGACAGTGACATTGACATTGGGTCTTTAGCCAAAAACACAGATTTATTCAGGCAAGCTCTTCCCAACATAAAGTCGCAGGAACACAGTTCATTAGCATTTGAAGATCTCACATTCATAAATCACCCCTCTCTTTAGGATTCTCACCATTCAGGGAAGCTTCCACACCTTCAGGCTTCTCACCAAGCCCTTTTCACTCTCCCCTTTATGAATATCAGTAACATACCCTTTGCCTTGGCTCACCTTCTGGAAGCACCACAAATATCCTCCAGCACAAGGAGGTGCTGGGAGCAATGAGGTGTAATCCTACACCTCTTTTATTTGCTGCTCATCTGCAACATAATCAGACAGCTACCTGTAACTGGTGCAGCTGCAAAACAATGGAGTATGGAAGGTAGGGTCCACCCTGCTCTCCTCCATTCACTTCAGGGACCCGTCTATCTGACTTTTTCCTAAGCCTGCAAAAAACAGCATTACTTGCTGCAACAACCTACATTTTCCCTAACAGTTAACTACAGTAGTTTAACACTGGTGAAAAATGCTGGAAAATAGAGCTAGGTACTGAATGGGAGAGGAGGGGTCTTAGAAAAGTCCAAATGGGAGAGTGAAAGGTTACAATAACATGAGAGGAGGGGCAGAAAGGGCGGATGTTTTGGAAAAGCAGAGGTGGAAAGGTTATGTATTTACACCTACAAATAAGGAAAATATACTAACTGAAGGAGACAGAAGAATGGGTTCAAGTGGGTTTCAGTCAGAAAACTCACACAAGTGGGTTCAGTGAAACCATGCAGTTTACATGTTAATAAACTGGTAAATTGATATTTAGCATGTATTTTTTTATGAAGCACCAATATAGTCCACTGCTCTCAACAGAGATTATATAACACTCACATCAGCCCATCAGGAGCCAATGAACTGTGTGTTTTTACAGTGAGGGAGGAAACTAGGGACACAGGGCGTATATACTGTGCACAACGCTGTCCCCTGCACCAGAGGGAGCTCCAGTCCAAAGGAGTTTGGAGCACCTTGTAAGGGATAGGGATTGTCCCAACTAATTTTATGTGTTCTGTAAGACTTGATTGGCATGGATTGTTGCCATCAAAAACTTTGGGGTCCCTTACAGGACCCTCCCATGAACACAAGTGCAAACACAAAAGATCAGCTAGCTGTTAATTTTCCTTTGCTAAGAAAGTAGATTAAACTGTATTCATGGGTTTTTCCAGCCACAGCTCCTATAACACAAATGGCAATTACTTTAACTGTCAGTTTGCACCTCTTGTGGGCGAAATTGTTTTGATGTAATAGGTGCCAAGGCTTGTAAACTTGCATAAGTCAAATATCTTTAAAAAAAAAAAGAAAAGAAAAAAAATTATTGCACATTTGTGCTTAGCATATTCTTATACATCAGGGTGCAAGCCTCACTTGTAAGGAACGCTTACCCTGGTGGTCTAGTGGCTTCTGGGCATGCGAGGGCATTCGCCATGCCTCCGACGGGGATGCCCGCCACATTTGTCTGTTCCCTTCCAGTGCCGGTTCTCCTATGGAGTGCACATGGCTGCCCGCACACACTTCTGGGTTCATTCCTTGCCGTGATGGCGTCATCGTACAATGGAATGAAATTCAAATGTATAAAAGGGGAATTTAGGTTACAGCACATGGCCTGTTGTTAGGTTCTATTAAGTTCCTGGTTGTATATTCCTTGTGAATCTTATCTGATCTTCTGTGTATTGACCCTTGCTTGCCTACTTATTCTGATCTCTCCAATTCTCACCTTAGCCCGCCTGATGACTCCGAACTCTCCAATCTGATCTTGCCTGTCCACTGACTATTCTACGCTCTCCAATTCTGATTATGGCCTGTCTGACTATTCTTCTCTGTTTGTGCTGGCCCAGCCTGCCTTTTCCTGGTGGTGTCCTCCTTCCTTCCAGTATCCTGGTGAGACGATGGTGCCCCTTTAATTGTTCAGAACCGTTAGCTTTGCTCCTCTCTCAATAAGACCTGGCGGCATCCAATTAGCTGAGGGCTCCTCCCGAGGTGAAAGGCGACGGTCATAGGCAGAATTGAGAGCCGTGATCAGGGAGCTTAGCTTGGGTTCTGGATTTAGGGTGCCGTTTGTGACACTTTACATGTATAAAGCATATGTAATTTCTTTATGTACGTTCTGGAGAATACTTCACCTTTGACCAGATGTATTTTGTTGCTGATTATGTCCAACTGCATTTTACAGCATATATGTAAAACCCTAGGTAAAGTTTGATATTTTAATCTGAACATAAGAAATTAATTAAGTTATACAAATACTCTACCTACACAGCATGTCAGGGAAACCGTTTTTAAAATCCTAACCAAAACAAAGTAACATCTCCATCTTCTGGTGAATTGAAATAATGTATTTAAGGGAAATAATTTCTTGAACATGGAAGGTTTCTATAAAAATGTATTACATAAAGCAGCCCATACATACATACTTAAATACTGCCATTTTTTGGTTTAGTGTGTATAGTTATTAACTTATTATTTTATTATAATGTATTTAGAAGGCTCCAATATATTCCACAGAGCTGTTCAATAAATGAGTGTATACTGAACATGATAATAACATACAATAAATATGACAGCCAATACAAGGGTAAAGAGGGCCCCCTCTATTAAGCATACATTCAAAATGGAGAACGTAAGCTATGGGGCTGGACAAGATCAGGAGGCAGCAAAGTGAGAGCATTGAATTTAGCAGGCAATAGAGGAATATCGCACTCTAAAGAAATGTTATACTAGATTAAAGTAAGCTTCTCTAATGAAATGTGTTTTAAAAGATCATTTGGTTTTGTATCTCAATCTGTAAATTTAGTGTGTATACCAATTTTATTGTACAGCGCTGCAGATTATGTTGGTGCTTTATAAATACATGTTAATAAATATACAAGGATCAAAAGGAGAGGTAAAAAATGTTTATAAGCATGCATAGGATATCTACATTATATCTACATAATATAGATGGTGGGAGGAATGTGTGTAGATAATTAGAGGTGGAAGTCACCGCCGCCACCCCCCCCCCATTCAGAGAGAATAGATGTAAAAATGGAAAGCAGAGTTTTGAAAGCTATTAAAAGGGAACATAAGAACAGGCAGCACATAAAGATGATCTAAAGTTATTTGATTCTTGTTGTCTGTCAGGTCCCTGTAGCATTGCCCATGAAGCAGATGATAGTGTTGCAATGGAGAGGTTTGCTCCTCTGATGTGGAATTGGGGTGGAAGTCAGTAAGTACCCTTTCCATGGCACCAGTTATAATGTTGTGATAGTTATGTAGACAAATACTTCCCCTGCTAAGTTACAATCTGGAGAGCCATCCGATTGGCTGGGCACCCCAGTGCATCCTTGGGAGAGAGGGAGTGCCTGACTTTGGAGCCAAATGTACAAGGTTTCCCACAGAGCTTAAAAAGGAAAATCCCTGCAGCAGCATCTGGAGAGAATCAGATCTGGGGAGAGCGACATGGCAGCTTAAAGAATAATTCAACCCCTTATTAAAAATCCCTACCCTATATAGAGCCCCGTCTCCCCCCCCCCCGCCTAGCTGCTACCCCAGGTAAATTCCCCTAAATTTTTACTCACCCCTTGGTGCAGATTCAGGGCATCGGAGTTCACTGGTGCCATCTTCGGAAATCTTTGGGTGTTCTTCTGGCGCTTCTACTATTTCAGTGAATTTCAGCGCATGCACAGTTGTTGAGAACTGTTTTTTCTCCAACTGCGCATGGGCCGATACTCTGCTCTCTTCCTGAAGATTTCCTAGGAGAAGAAGATGGCTGCTATGAACTCCAATGCACCGAATCAGCTCAGAGGAATAAGTAAAAAGTTAGGGGCAAGTTAGGGGCATATACAGTTATATGAAAAAGTTTGGGAACCCCTCTTAATTCTTTGGATTTTTGTTTTTAAACTAAGGTTTGTTGGGCTTAATGAAGTCGTTTGCACATGGATAGGAAACCGGCTAGAGGATCAGGTACAGAGAGTGGTTGTTAATGGTACATTCTCTACTTGGAGTAAGGTTCTTAGAGGGGTCCGTCAAGGCTTGGTAATGGGTCCACTTTTATTTAACTTGTTCATTAATGACTTAGGGGAGGGTAATGTAAGTAATGTATCAGTGTTTGCAGATGACTCAAAACTATCCAGCCCAATTAATTCCATCCAGGATGTGGCATCCTTGCAACAGGATCTTGACAAACTGGAAATTTGGGCTAAGTGGCAAATGAGAAAATCTTAGCTATGAGGAAAGACTGGCCAAATTGGGTATGTTTGGGCTGGAGAAGAGGCGCTTAAGGAGTGATATTATAACTATGTATAAATATATAAGGGGTTCATATAATAATCTCTCTAATGCTTTATTTGCCAGTAGGTCTTTCCAGCTAACATGAGGTCACCAGTTCCAATTGGAAGAAAAGAGGTTCCACCTAAAAATTTGGAAGGGGTTTTTTACAGTGAGAGCTGTGAAGATGTGGAATTTACTACCTGAATCAGATGTACAGGCTGATACATTAGTTAGCTTTAAAAGGGAATTCAACCCCTCCGGCGCTAAACCCCTCCCCCCCACTACCCACTTAGGCCCCCTCCCTCCTCCCCCCAGCCTACCTCTCCCCCCTGAGATAAAAGAATCTTTTTTGTTGTGGGGTTCCCAAACTTTTTCACATGACTGTACCTGGGTAGCAGCTAGGCTGGGGGGGGGGAGGAGGAGGAGGAGGAATGGGGTCTATATAGGGTATGAGTTTTTTTTAAAGGGGACCCGTCACCCAAAAGAAATATTCAAAATCCTATTTTATCACATTAGTCAAGCAAAATTAACTTTATTTACACTATATAAATTATTTGATTCTTATTTCTTTCAGTCTGGGAATTCAAAATTATAGCAAGCAGGCAGGAGCCATTTTGTGGACACTTTTGTGGACATTGTGGCAAGCATTATATCATCTTAGAATTTGTTTGTGCACCAGAATGGGGGACCCAATATCCATCCCCATTCTCAGTGAAGAGAATGGGGGAATGTGTGGAGAGCAGTGACATCTAGGAAGTGCTGAATGGAAAGTGAAAGTAATTTGTCTGCCCCGCTATGTATTGGCATAGAGGAGGGCAGACACTATTTGATTGACAACTGATATTTTTAAATGAGCTTACAACAGCTATGAATGCTTTGATAAAAAATTGAAATTGGATTTCATGTTTAATTTGAGCATTAGGGAGAGCCAGTTTCTATCTCCTGACTGTGGATGTTTTGGCTACTGTTTGTTCCCCAGGGTGAGGACAGGTCTTGCTTGTGAACCTGCCACATGGGAGCCGTTATTGCTTTCAAAGGGAAAGGTACCTTGGGGCAGGTAGCGCCACATGGGGACTTAACAGCTCTTGGGGAAGGGACATTGAACTGATCAGATTTATTCTACATTTATCCAGCTGGAGTAGAGTGTGGTACTGTGGCATTGAGAGATGGTGCCAGGTGTTGATATTCCACACAGGTTCCCTAGAGTAAAGTGATATTTCTAAAGTTTCTACAGTTACTGAATACAGTTTAAATAAAGAGTATATTTGTTTTATTGCAAACTGTGTGTGTTTTATTTTTCCTAGTGGAAATCCCCTGAGGTGTGCTCCTCAGTGTTCCCTAGGTGGAGGCACTGCTCGGAAATCCCAGTTCCCAGTACTTTTCATACGCAACAGGGACAGTAAACAATTTAGGGTTATAGTTACAAGAATGCAATGGCTTTAAAGTGGACCTGTCACCCAGACACAAAAATCTGTATAATAAAAGTCCTTTTCAAATTAAACATGAAATCCAATTTCAAATTTTTATTAAAGCATCCATAGCTGTTTTAAGCTCATTTAAAAATCTCAGCTGTCAATCAAATATTGTCTGCCACTCCTCTATGCCTTAGGCATAGAGGCGGGGCAGATAATTACTTTCACTTTCAATTCAGCACTTCCTAGATGCCGCTGCTCCCCACACACTCCCCCCAGTTCTCTTAACAATTTAATTGTGTAGCCAGGGCATGGGAATGGACATCAGGTCCCCCATTCTGGTGCACAAACTAAATTTTGAGATTATGCAAGGCTTGCCTTAATAACAGTGTCCACAAAATGGCTCCTGCCTGCTTGCTATAATTATGAATTCCCAGACTGAAGAAAACAAGATTAAAATAATGTATGTAGTGTAATCAATGTTCATTTTGCTTGACTAATGTGATGAAATAGGATTTTGAATATTTTTTTGGGGTGACAGGTCCACTTTAACATGATATGGTAGAATTTAGATCAATCTTTCTAGAACAATGTAAGATATAGGGATTAATAGCCTCCACATGTAAACATAAAAACAGGTGTCAAGCCAAATAGTATTGCCTTGGGTGGCAATACAGCTATAGGATTGTTATTTAGAAGGTTCTGAAGTTACAAGAATGCCATCTCCCATAGACTCCATTTAAATAAAATAATTCAACATTTTTACTATTTCCTTTTCTGCTGTAATAATAAAACAGTACCTTGTACTTGACCCAAGCTAAGATACAATTAATCCTTATTGGAAGCAAAACAGTCCCATTGGGTTTATTTATTAGAGGACAAGCAAAACATTTGGGGGCTATGTTTTCTCATTCTCCCCCCCCCATGTTACCATGTTTAACCAGAAATAATACTGACATATGTATTAAAATGGAGCTAAGGTTTTAATATAAAAATCCACATTCCACAGTTTGCTAATTTCCTACAACTTCTCAAAATCAAACTGTATTACTCATGGAAGGTTTATTACTCACTTTACCACTGCTCTAAAATTCGATTTGCCATTTACATACTGATATGCTGCTATTAGAACTTGTTGTAAAATCATATATATATATCCAGTCCAACCTGGTGCACTCAACACAATTATGGTAACTGCTTGGGTGCAGGTAAAAATCTAATTTATATATAAGACCAAAAAACAATGTTGTGTTTAATTTTGTTTTCACTATTCGAGTGCATTCGAATGCCAAAAAAGATTGTAGTTTAACATGACGTTTCAGCTAGCAACTTAAGCTGTCATCAGCTGTATCAAGTGCACAAATATACGAACAATTGCCTTTTAAAAGATCCCAGTGGCGCCAAAGATTCCCTATGATGTCATAGCTGGGTGTGTACAGTGTCAATCACATCATATAACAGGAAGTGAGAGTCTGTTGGTGTGTGCTTACTATAAATATCCGGGACATACCACGGTGTAAAGTAAAGGCTTTGTAGGCTGTTCCTGCTGAAATTTGCTGGATAGTCATGATCTAAATTTGAAAAGTTTCTCTGCAAAAATTAGGTTCACAGACTCAAAAAAAATGTTGTCTCCTCCATAGATCAATAAATTCTGGCAATTTTCCCAGTTTTCGGCAAAGCAGAACAGGTCAGATTCACCTATAACTAGTGCTTAGTAAAGGGCAATAACAAGCTGCCTGTTTTTCATGGTGGGTGCAAGTTGCTGCTGTTTCAACCTATACTGAAGGACAGTAATGAGTGCCTGTGTATGCAGTTTGTCCCACTTTGGTAAATGAGCGTTTTGTGATTGGTACATTATTGCTGTGCTTTATTTAATATTACTGCTTGGGATTTGTCTGTATTTTTCCATATCCATATATTTTCCATATCCAATTTTTTACCCTCCAATTCAGATAGAATCTCTTCCTCTATTATTATTTTAGCCATTAACTGAAACATAACTTGTACTCTCCCATAGTCCCTTTACAACACTTTCCTTAATTCATATACCATCCAACCAATCAATTCACCATCTCTCCCTTTTCTCCAGTTCACTTAGCAAATTCCACTCTCACCTGTTTATATACACAGTATCATGTCTCTCCACTTCTCTCCTTATTCGGCAATTTCTATATTCTGTCCCCCTTTAAAGAGTAGGAAAATGTCAATCACGGGGGGGGGGGCAATGGTAGGCACCACCTGGGATTGTTACAATTACCTCATGACCCAGTGCCCCTATTTGCAGAAACCGGACCTGGCCCGGGGTACTTCTCCATAGAGCAATGCCCTTCCTGCTCCTTCCTTCTTCCAGGTTCCAGGTCATTTTTATTCATCTTGATAAAAATTGCTTGAGCATTGATTTGAGAGCAGACATTATAACAGGGCTATTATCCCAAATCTAGTTAAATTTATAGTACCAGTTCAATACAAGAAGTGGGAATAATTTGGTTTACTAAATAGAAGGGTAATAGAGGGTTGTGGCGGATGAAATGCACTTCAATTATTGTATATATCATTTTAACTCAGTATTGTAACTGGCCTGTGATATTGTATGGATTGCAAAGAAATCCATATAACAAGATAACCTTATAATTCTTGTGTGTGCTTGTGGTCCTCATCCATTTGTTGGTCCCCAGGCCAAGGATCAATGAGTCAGTGTATGGCACACTCAGGGAGCACGGGGCAAACAGAATATAGAAGAAGTCAGGGAAACCATTCAGTACCACTCTGAACAGTTCATACTGTGCTTCATACAGTGGGACTCATTTATAAACTTTGCACAGGGCAGAATGATTCGCACAGTGAAAATATGTGCCCTGTGCCTGGTTATATTTATAAAGCTGAATAAGAGTGTGCAAACAGATTTATGAATTTGTTTTTCACACTGAAAATGTCTATAAAAGCTTTTAAAATATGGCAAAAAATGCAAATCACCCCTGTGTTAAACCAGTAGGACAGCAGCTCTCAGGTGCTGGAAATGATTTCTGGTTCTTGATTTGTAATTCACAAGGGGTGTGGTTGTCAGCCTGGGAAACTTGCTGACTGCACTTATTTCCCTTTCTGGGACACGGGCCCCATTGGGAGAGCAGGGGCCACAAACCCTGGTGCAGTTGCACCATCTACACCCCTGGTAGTTACGCCACTGCTAAGAAAAAAGGAACCACAGACAGATTTTTAAGAAAATGAAGTGCTTTTCTTTGTATTAAATAACACATCAAAGTTATTTTATTGTGCCCTGTGCATTGGTGACATACACACAAGTACTTTGAAAATTCAATTACAGTATAGACTTTTAACTGTCCATAATAGCATGTTTTGTGACATCTCACAAGAGAATTTCCATGCAGTGCTTTGTGTCTGCATGAAGACAAGAGTAAACAAAAGTGTACAGCATATATGTACATGCCATTAAATCTTTGCTAGGCAAAATGTTTCCTTCATAAGGATATGGATATAGGACATGCAGCCAACACCAGGCCTCAAGGGCTGAAACAAACCCATGCTTGGGCAGAGATGCCTTAATTTCTCTTTCACCTGTCAGAACTTAACTCCAGTTCCTATGTCACACAGGAATATGTGTAGGCACTACCACCTTAATTCAGATACAAATAGCAGCTACAACTATCCCTGTGTGATCAATGAAGCCCCTTACAGTGTTATAGTTGCCCATGGGTAGATTTTTTTACAGCAAGCAGCTGGACTGTCCGTAACTAAAAGTCTTGTATTTCAGGCACTTTCAAACATACCAGGTATCATAGTTAAACCAGAGTCTATTTAATCGCTTTCTCCTTTGGTGCCAGATTGGTCACCATTGCATTACAAAAATTTGGCTTCAAATCACACCCTTTGATTTAAGATTTTTTTTTGCCCATTTTTCTCTTGCAGACTGTGGCTCACCAAGAAAGCTATCAGAGGTGAAACAGGTAATGTAAACATAACAATGCAATACAGGATGTTTAATGACTAACAGACTAAAGTCTTGGAGTAGTGTCACACTTAGTGTTTTCGGCTCCCACCTGAGCATGGGATCAGTCAGTGAGGCATGCACACGGTGTAGAAACACAAAAGTATACAAACACCAAGGGGCAGATTTATCGAAATGTGTGCTTAGAGTTTAATAAATAAAACTCACCCACGTTCTATTGATTCCTATGGGATATTTAGATTTGTATTTATCAACGGGTAAAAGTTAGTACTCACAATTTAATTGATACAGTTCTAAAAATCCCATAGAAATGAAAAGACAGTGGGTGAGTTTTTATTTATTAATCACTATATACACATTGTGATTAATCTGCCCCTCAAGTGTGACACTGTTTTTAGATTTTTGTTAAGTTTTTTTTTTCGTTTTTAATCTTATTAAAAGACATTTTCTACACAAATTGAAGGTTAGACTATATACAAAATGTACATGAATTTCTTACAAAAGCAAAGGGAAATTTATAAATAGTAGATGTAGGCACGTCATTAAGGCATTCATGCTTCATTGTCATGAACTGTATTGGGGGGGGGGAGGCATTGACACATTCTAAAAAACTGTTTAAAGGCAAAGAACTAGAAAGAGACAGATGAAGCAAAATATTTTCAGATATCACTTCAACAATTCCCAGACTTTTAATTAGAGTTTTTTTGGAATCTGCTGCAGATGTAATAGGAATATATGAGTCCAGGTTTGCCATGCAGTAAAGGAAGATAGATTTTGAAGGTAATCACCAAATTTGCCCTTTAGAAGTTCCATGACAACACAAATAAGCGGTTACACCAGCTGTAAAATAATTTTTTTCACAGTCATTTGGAGTAGATTTTCATAATACCTATAGATCAGGTTGTATCAATTTTTTTATTGTGAATTGAATGCGTATCTGTATTAGGAAAGGTATGCTGATATTGGAGAACATTAAAGTGAAGAGGTCAGTGGTGGAGGTAAACTTGTGTTCCCCAGAGAAGATCTCCTTTCCTCTGGTAAAGACACTTTCATGCTAATAAGGTAGTCACTTGGTAAACTTTCAGTTAGGCTCCTTAATTGCTCTTGGCCAAGTTTAATCTTGTCGTCCAGCTCCCGTTGCTCAATCAATAAAGCTGATTTCATTTTGACAAAATGCTGGTAGTCTGCAAACTCTTCCCCCGTGAGGTAGTTTCCTAAGATGTCCATCACCAACTTCTCACGTCGTTCTAGGTTCTCCTTCAGCTCACGGGCGTCTTCATGCTGGCCACATAGCAGTTTTTTCTTCTCGTTCCAGGTGTTCTGCAATAATATGGAACACATGAATGAGTTGCATTAAATGATCCATAAGAACTCCCATCAACAACTGGATGGTTCGGATTTAACAAATAATATAATTTTTTCAAAATGTATTTTTTAGTACTCTTGATTGTTTCATTACCTTACTTTTATAAATCAACAATTTTATACAACAGTATAAAGCCAAGATAGGAATAATCAGTATGAATAATCAGTATGAAGACCTTTCAATCATCATTCTAAGCACAACTGTGTTAAAAATGGAAAAGATGCATGCATACCCTCTCATCAGCACTGGCATCTTCCCCCAAGCTGCTTAGTGCATTTTCTACCCTGGCCAGACGTCCTGAGAGCGACAGCAATAGATTCACCACTTTATCCAGATCTCCGATGAACATCTTGTACTTGTCAAATTCATTAGGCTTGCAAAGGCTCTCAATGACGGTCTCAACTTCCTCACCGAGGCTGTTGTTCAGCTTTATATCATCCAGTAGGCTTTCCTTAGCATCCTTCAGAACTTCAAGTTTACATGTAAGACTGCCAATTAGCTCTGCCTGAGGGTATAAGATAGATATGGTGTTATATAGTGATATAAATTAGTTAATTGATAGATATGGTGTTATACAGTGACATAAATTAGTTAATTGACTTCTCATTTGTAATGATAATGCCAAGAGATATACAGCATAATAAACACATTACAATAGTACAGTGGATAACATTGCTGTTTTGCAGGCTCAGGTCCTGGATTCAGTTCCAACCAGGGCACTATATGAAAGAATACTGCATCACAAAAACAAAAAATGGGGCAGAAGTGGAGATATTGTGGTACCTGCCAACCAGTATGTCTTCGTCAGAAAAAAATGAAGTGTAATTCCACTTGTGAGTGTGTGTTTATTTAGTAGCTTTTTTAGCACAGTGTAAATGTAAGCCGAACTGAGTATCTTTCTGACTGACTTTTGCTTGTAGCAAAGAACAAAATACTGAAAAGTCTCTTAATATTACAGCTTCCTTCATGCAAAAAAAACCCAGTATGGCATTCCCTTTTAAGAGCAGACATATTCACTAAATTGGAAGAATGAAAAATGCCCAGACAAGTCAGGCAGAAATATGCCAATCTAAATGAAAAGCAGGCCCAGTCAGGTTTATAATAACTTGCCCACAAAGCAAAATGAGAACCTCCTGTGGGAGCAAAGATGAAAAGTGTGTGTATATAAATATAAGGACATGAATCAACACTATTACTATAACAATTGCACAAAGGGAGCATACATTTCAACTTGTTTGTGTAGCGCAGGCAGGGCTTCTAACCCCTCAGGCTGGCAAGTATGATGGAATCCACAACTCAATAGTTGCCATAATCCCCAGCACCACTGCAGGTACACAAAATAGTTACATTTTATTGCAGAAAGAATGAAGATTTTGGGAAAACGTTTTCTTTTAGCAATATGCCAGAGAAGTGGAAAATAAAGTGCAAATACAACCGTGTGCTTTACTTTCTTTGACTTTTGTATGTGAAATATTCTTCCAATTCTTTGCACACACAAAGCCCAAGATGCAAAGCACCCTTGTCTAGGGCATGCATTAAGTTGCAAGCTCCTTTGTATCATTTAGCAAAATGCAGAGTGCAGCAGTACCAACCAACTATGTTCAAGTGCTAAGTGTAATTAACTCAAAAGGCTGCAATTTTATGCCCTTCAGCACTTACAAACCTGGCCTAAATAGACATTACAGTGCAAAATGATTTTACAGTTTACCCCTTAGGTGTTATGCCAATGTGGTGATTTGAGAAACTAGCCTTAGGCGGCAGTGCCCCACTGGTTCTCAGGGCCTGCAAAAAGCTATTGAAAGCAGCATCTACTTAACTTCTGGTTGTTACTTTTGAAACAAAAATCTTCCCTAGCAAAAACAGGTCTGTTATTCAGCTGAGTTGTCTAACCTTTTATCAACAGTCTGAGCCAAAAGGGCAGAGAATAGAAAGGGACAAACACTGCATATAATTAGGGATGCACCGAATCCACTATTTTGGATTCGACTGAACCCCCAAATTCGTTGTGAATGATTTGGCCGCATACCAAACCAAATCCGAGCCTTAACTTCATATGCAAATTAGCAAGGGGGAGGGTAAAAGAGAGCCGTGGGGGTTCGGCCGAATCCAAAAAGTCACATGATTTTAAGGATTCAGATTCGGTTCAGCCAGGCACAAGGATTCGGGCGAATCCTGCTGAGAATCCTGGCCAAATACCGAACCGAATACTGGATTTGGTGCATCCCTACATATAATAGCATAACATATTCAGAATGGCTAATTCTAAGTATCAATTGGCCTTTATGTTTTCTTTCCTACAGTTTTTGAATTATTTGCCTTTTTGTCTCACTCTTTCTAGCTTTCAGATGATGCTCACTGATCCCTTCTAAAAAAAAAAAAAATGCAATCCTATCTAAAATAAATGCTCTTTCTATTCAGGCTCTCTCCTATTTATATTCAGTGCTCTTATCTAAATCAATGCATTGTTGCTAGGGTAATTCGGGTCCTAGCAACCAGATTGCTGAAATTGCAAACTGCTGAATAAAATGCTAAATAACTGAAAAACCACAATACCAGTGCTATTATGCTCTCTGCACTAGCAACATGGACCCTAGGAAAGGTGAGCGTTTTAGGAGGGGGGACAGCAGCACCACAGAAGTCACCTCAGGGCAGCAGGGTGTTAGAATGCATGCCTCATGTAAAAGTATATGAACTGCATCATGTCATTGTGTATCATCCAATCTTTTATGGAGAAATATATATTTGTTACCTATATTTCCCTATTAATAACATTGACATTACACCTAGTATAGGTCGGCAAAGATTTCAGTATCATCCTGAGTTGAATATTTTCTAGAAATGTACTTATAAATATATGTACAGTATTAGGGAACAACCCTAATATAGGTTATAGGCCGGATTACTCGTTAGGCACCCTAGGCAGCTTCCTAGGGCACACCTAGCTCTAGGGGTCCGGGTCGGAAACTTTCAAAACTTCTGGGTCCAGACTCCAGGCCGCCTTAGTTGCGCCGCCGATGGGTGGAGCGCCCTGACGTCACGGTGCGCATAGAGCCGTCATTACTGGGGAGGAGGATCCAAATGCCAATAAAAGCACGAGTGTGTGCAGGGAGAGTGCAGTTGGTCCCTAAAACTTTAGTTTGTTAGGTGGAGCTCTAAAGTCCTGTCTGTGTTTTGCCTTGCGGCCTGGCTGGTGACCGGTCCATTGGTCTGTGCAGCAACACTGTGTGTGGCACTGGCTGACTTGCTGTGCCTGCTGCAGGCGGAAATGTTTTCTAAAAAATGTTTTAATATATTTTTGAAGACTGTGTCTGGGACTGTGACTGCTGGCTTGTGAGGGGGGGAGGAGGGGGCAGTAAGACCAGGCGGGCGGGTTGTTTTGTAGCCATTTGAAAGTGATCTGGGCATCTGGAATCTGGGGGTAAAATTGAAAAGGGTCTGTGGCAGTGTTGTGTTGTTGAATTGTTGCAGGGAGGGGGGCAGACAGAACCGAAAAAAAAAAACTACAAAAAAAAACAATATTTGTCTCTGGGAGTGGGACTTGTGAGAGGGCAGGCTGTGCTGCAGCCATTTGAAAGTAAAGCCATTTGATCTGGGGGTAAAAATAATTCAAAAGGGTCTGTGGGGCAGTGGATCTGTTCAGCTGGTACTGCAGGGAGTGAGGGAGGGGGGCAGACAGAACTGAGAAAAAAACCTACAAAATAATTATTTAGGGCCTCTGGGAGTGGGAATGTGCAAAACTGTAATAACTGGAAAAAACCACAGAAATATATTCACACTTTCATAACCTGCCAAATTATGTAATATGAACATGGTAATTAGAGGGTGTGGTCACAAAAATGGGCATGGCCACAACTTTTTTTTTTTATCTCTATTTCCAAAATTTTGGGAGGTATGTGCTAGCAAAACAGTGCTTCTTTTACAACTGTAAAAGAAACACTACCTTGCCTGGGGCCCTGTTTAGTCTTAATCCAGCTCTGCTTACATAGATATTTAAATGGTAAGTAAAATAAGTATAAGGCATACAGTATATTTGCAGTTAATCCCTGACTAACATAACATATTATAGGGGCTGAACCTTGACTGCTTCCTAATCAGTATAGTTAAATTGGCTGCCACGAAAAAAAAAAAACATTCTGTCTGCAGCTGGATACATTACATTGAACCATGTTCAGGTTAGGGTTGCCACTTTTTCTTGAAAAAAATACCGGCCTTCCTATATATTTGGCTTTTTTTCCTATTAATAACATTGGGATCAACCATCAGAAATACCGGCCAGGCCGGTAAAATACCGGCCAGGTGGCAACCCTAGTTCAGGTACACCCGGCAGATTTCACCACCCAAAACAAAATCACATTTTGGCCCCAAAATCTGCTGTGTATGCCTGGACCAGGACTGGACTGAGAATTAAAATAGGCCCTGGCATTTCAGGTACACAAGAGGCCCATCAGCCCACATATAGGCCCAAACAGCCCCCACCAGCCCACTAAACACTGACTTTCTATGGGACCTTATAGCAGCCCCTCTGGCATTTGCCCTAACCCACAAATGGCCAGTCCGGGCCTGGCCTGGACCCAGGCCAAAGCTATGTATCCAGGTGCAGGTCAGATTCTGCTTGTGTTTGTCTATAGCAGTGATCCCCAACCAGTAGCTCGCGAGCAACATGTTGCTCTCTAATAGAAGCTACGACATCATGACCTGTGCTACCTGGCTTCCCTCCACAACGGAAAGACGTCAATGATTTTTTCCCCTCAAATGGGTTCAAAATGAAAAAGAAAAATCTGGCTCTGAGAAACAAAAAGAGATGGAATATGCTAAGTGTTGTCTTTCATATATGATTAGTGACTGGACGGCTTCATATCTGCCGCTCAGACGGTTGTTCTGCTTTCATTAATCACTATTGCTATCATTCCAAAAAGGGAGTAGGCATAATATAATGCCTTTGTGCACATACAAAAGTGGCCTTTGATTGCACAAATGAGTCCCCTGCTATCGTCTCCTCATAATGACTATGATAATGTTTCTCCATGCAAACTAAAAGGGAACATGCCAATGCAATTAACAGCATGTCCCTAATCACTCAGATCTATTTCTTTTTTCCCAGGCATACTGAATCCCTATGTTTTTTGAATTGCAGGGCTTTTTTTCGTTAATCATAATTTACTTAAACTCTTGCACAGTGGAATGTAGTATAAGCTATTTACATTATTTATGAAATTCATAGGGATATTTTTATAAAGGGGAACAAAACTTCTATTGTAGTGAACTGTATCTGTGTGGAACTGACCTGCTATTATGGAATGCACATTTCCTAATGCAATTGTAAAACTGTGTGCATGCAAATGTTATTCCCAAGGGTACATGCAACACCGATATAAAATTCAGCCTGCTCTGATTTATTGCAAAAGTGGACATCTGAATAACTAGAGGAAGTGTTACATCTTGTATTAACTTTGGGTGTTGTACCTACAAACTCAACTGATGCTAATGCAGTTCTGTCACTGTGTGCATACAGTCAGGTTTCTTATGAAAACGGTACACATTTTTTAATTAAAGTATATTGGAGATAGATTTCTTTTTCATTAAAGAAAATGGGATTTTATTTCTTTGCCTTTCCTTGCCCTTTAAACCACAGCCTAAGCCAAATCAATGCTGCAGCCAACTGCTGCACTATTGCTGGTTGGAGTCATCTAATTTAATTGGTTACTTAAAGGGCCACTTCTGATATAAGGCAGAACCTTCCCTTAGGCTGAGCAGCCCACTTTGATCCATTCTGATGCCAAAGCTTAAACGCAGATTAGGTAAAGGAAGGGGTGTTATCAGATGCTCCTGCTTAAAGCGATACAATCATGGGGAAAAATGTTATTTTCAAATGCATCAGTTAATAGAATTCTGCACTAAAATCCATTTCTCAAAAGAGCAAATGAATTCTGACATGGGGCTAGATATATCAGTTTCCCATCTGCCCCAGTCATGTGACTTGTGGTCTGATAGACTTCAGCTGCAAGTTCAAGGGATATCACCCCCTCCCTCCCCCCCAATCTTAAGGTGCTGAAATAAAAACTACATCATAAAAATCATGACAGAACCCCTTTAAGTATGAAATACTCCTGAAATGTGCTTGTTTAGAGAGGTTGCCACAGGCATAGATGTCTTCCCAACATGGTTGCCTCGAGCTGGGTAATACTAGGCAACAGGCCGTCAGGAGAGGACAAAATCAACAAGCCCAAAAGGTATATTTTTCATATATGATTTTCAGCCAGATATTGGTCGGGCAAGCCTGTGATTAGGCCCCATACATGGGCCAATAAGCTCCCAGCTTGGTCTAGAACAGTACTCCTCAACCAATAGCCAATCACAACCCTTATTTGGCACCACCGGGAACATATTTTTGCTTTTGTTGCTCCCCAACTCTTTCTACATCTGAATGTTGCTCAAGGGTGAAAAGAGTTGATCAAGAAGGACTTAGTTGTCAGCATTTATTGGTCTGAATATGGCCACCTTTAGATGCCTGTGTGATCCTATACCTGGCATATTATTTTATAGCTTTATTTTAGTGCTTGAAGTTTGTAGGTGAGCTTTGAATTGCATAGTAAAGGAATTGGAGTGTACACATGTACAGTAGCTAAAGACATTCAGAATTTGTGCTTACATACAAAGAGAGAGAGAACCAGTGTCGTTACTTGTTACAATTTAATGCATTTAATTTACCTTTTTTTCATTCACATCAAACTGTTCTTCCTCCCCTCCTATCTGTGAGTGCATGGTTTTCATCTTTCTCAGGAGTTCTGCTTTGGGTGCTGACATAGAGTAATATGCAGAGTAGTTGCTTGCATTATCAACAGTTTCTCTTTTCTCTTCTTTCCTAGACAGCAACCAGTGCAAAAAAAGGATATTTAAAAATAATTCAAAATAACCTACTTTTTCTAGTTTACTTGTCTCAATGTCTCAAGGAAGACCAAAACATTGGAAAAATAAATACATTTTATTTACTTTATAGTTAATCCTTCCTGGTAGCAAAACAAGCCTATTGGGTTTATGAAATGTTTATTAGTGATGGGTGAATTCCTAATGGTGCTCTGCTCAGGAAAGAGATTTGTTAGGGTCCAAATTGCCCTAGCAACCATGCACTAGTTTGAATAAGAGACTGGAATATGAATAAGAGTGGCCTGAATAGAAAGATCATCTTTTGGGTACTGTTAAGTGTTACTTTAAGGCAAGAGGGCAAAGGTTTGTAAATTAGTACATATAAGTTTGACTGCTTAAAGGGGAACTATTACAAAAAAACCTTAGTAATCTAATAAAATATAATCAATTCAAAAATGATGTTGACGTTACTCTTCACTGTCACCCTTTCAGCAGTCAGTCGCTCTACATGCAGCTTTATTATTTTTAATTGTAATTATTTTAAAAGACAGTTAGCTATAATACACTCTAGGAAAAATCACGTACAAATATATTTGTCTTAACCTTTAATGGAACAGTTCAGTGTAAAATGAAAAACTGGGTAAATAGGTAGGCTCTGCAAAATAAAAAAAATGTTTCTAATATAGTTAGTTAAACAAAAATATAATGTATAAAGGCTGGAGTGAGAAGATGTCATAACATAATAGCCAGAACCCAACTTCCTGCTTTATAGCTCTCTAACTCTTAGTTAGTTAGTCAGCTATTTTAAGGGGGGCCACATGGGACATAACTGTTCAGTGAGTTTGCAAATGATCTTTAGCATTCAGCTCAGGAAGTAGTGTTCTAGCTATTATGTTAGACATACAATCTGTCCAGCTTTTATAGATTACATTTTTGGCTAACTATCTATTATTTTGCACGGCCTATTTAATTCCATCCAGGATGTGGCATCCTTGCAACAGGATCTTGACAAACTGGCAATCTGGGCAGCTAAGTGGCAAATGAGATTCAGTGTTGATAAATGTAAAGTCATGCACCTGGGATGTAAAAATATTCAAGCCACTTACACCCTTAATGGGACTGCACTAGGCAAATCCATTATGGAAAAGGACTTGCTTGGAGTCCTTGTAGATAATAAACTCGGCTTTGGCAAGCAATGCCAGTCAGCAGCATCAAGGGCAAATAAGCTCTTAAGCTGTGCTCAAACAGCACATTATTGAATTAGAGAGGGTCCAGAGAAGGGCAAATAAGCTGGTAAAAGGTATAAATATATATGTATAAATATATAAGGGGATCATATAATAATCTCTCTAATGCTTTATTCACCAGTAGGTCTTTCCAGCTGACATGAGGTCACCCATTCTGATTAGAAGAAAAGAGGATCTGCCTAAATATTCGAAAGGGTTTTTTTTTTTTACAGTAAGAGCTGTGAAGATGGGGAATTCTAAATCAGTAGTACAGGCTGATACATTAGATAGCTTTAAAAAGGGACTGGATGACTTTTTAGCAAGTGAGGGAATACAGGGGAATACAGCTCATAGTAAACATTGATCCAGGGGCTAGTCTGAATAAGTAAGGAATAAGGTTAAAATAGAGTTCAAAGGTTGACCTTGATGGACATTTGTCTTTTTTCAACCTACTACTTCAACCTACAACTTACTATGTTACTATGTTTTGCTATTTACCCAGTTTTTATTTTTACACTGTACTGTTCCTATAAGACTACAATCAAACTACAATGAAAAGTTGGCTCTTCCATAAAAAATAAATATTTTCAAAATAATGTAATTGCATTGATTTTGTAAGCAGTGCATGTTTAACACTTTGGGCAAATTTATCAAGGGTCGAATTGACTAGGGAATAGTACAAATTTGATTAAAGATTTGAAAAAACTCGAAATTTATTATGTACTGTCTCTTTAAAAATTCGACCAACTATTCACCATCTAACACTTACCGAATTGCTGTTTTAGCCTATGGGGGACCTCCTAGATCCAATTTGGAGTCATTTGATTAGAATTTTTGGATACAGCCTATTCTCCCACAGTTAAAAAATTCGGAAAAGTGCTGATTGAACTTTTCATAAAAATGGTATTTCTTTGGTTATAGAAGAAAACATGTTTTTGGGTGCAGGATCGTTTTAGATACACCCAAGAAATATGCCATCTGGTGCTAAAAAAAATCTATGTTTGAAATTGAAACAACACTTTTTTTCATCAAAGAGAAAAAAAAAGATACACAAGGATACATCGTTGGATTAGGGTACAGGAAACCAGTCCCTGTATTATTTTTTCTGCTTATTAAACTTCTTTATTCTCCTACTTCCTTCTCATTCATCTTTTCTTCTCTCCATTCCATCTCTGCTCTAATAGAGAAATAGGGAATACGAATGCCCATGGCACTGGAACTGTATATAAAGGCAGAGGACTTGGTGAGCAGGGCCATTTTTTCTTCTGTATTTTATCCTTTCATTAAGTCACCCTTTACTGATTGTATTGGTCAAGTTCTGATTTGTGTAAAGGAAAGAGCCTTCTATTTTTTAACTGCATACAAGGCGTGAAATTGCTTCGTTATCAGTGCACTTCTCCACTTTCTAACTGTTATATTATTTTATTTATCTAACCCTGTGACATTTTCAAGTGCATGGGCTATGTGTTCTGTGAATGGTAATATTTACGCCATAGCACATTGTCCCAAAAGTGGAGGCACGAGACGATGAGTGTTGCCAGGATGTGTGTTTAATGTCACATCTATTCCCAAGCGTCAGTGTGACAATGGGATTAGGAACGTTTACATTTTCTGCTGTTTAGCAAGCAAGTACATCTCACAGAATGCATGACCTATTGAGACATGTCTTGAAGATCTGCTTAGAAGTACTATTGCATTGCTGTCCTGGTGGACTGAAAGGTATTTAATTATTCTATGCTTTTTATTAGGTTCAATTACAGAGAAAGCCTTATCTGCAAGTTTGTATGATCTCCTTATACTTTCCATCAGCTACTCAGCTCTTCTCCCAGAGATTCTGAAGTATACAGGATACATAATGACTCTTGATAAAACTGACAATAGTGTGTGTGTGTATGACAAGGACTGCGGTCACGGGACAAATAAAAATACATTCTCTCCCATTAGCAATTAAGACAACTGCACTATAAAGAGGCAATACACAGATACAGAGTTGAATGAAAATAAAAGGATATACAGCAACGGCTGAAAAAATGTTCTGAAGACACAAGTTGTGAAGAATAGGAGCAAACTGTAGGGTAAATATAAGGGGCCTGGTTGCAAAATCTGCACTGCATAATTCCCTGGTTACCCCACTTATGTGTGTACTACTTGAATGCAAGATCAGTTAATTTGGGTTGGCCCAGTTTTCAAATGGCTGATAATGTCCTGTCCTTCACTAGACATTCTAATGACCCAGTAAGGACTCTAGTAGTCTGCAGACCAGCATAATATGTTCAGTGTCAACAAGATGCAAATAAAATATGCTGCATTTTTTTTGGTACTGACCACATGGCAGATCAAAAGGATGCGGTCACTTTAAAAACAGTATCTAGTTTACATTAGTCTGGCAAATAGCCCTTCCTATGTCTTCCCTTTGCTGAGGAGTTCACTGAAAAAATGCAAGGTGTGTCAGCCAGACATTGTGTTAGATAACTTCTACTTGTGTCCAATATTTATCTAGAGATTATGTGATTACAGATTTAAAAACAAAAACCCCATATCTGCTTACCAAGACTTATTGAAACCATTAAAGAACTGAGTAAGTACTAAAAAGGGGTTATTCAGCTCAATCTGATGTTTAGGGTGGAGTAGACGTTAATAAAGTAATTTGCAAAAAAGAAGTTATTTTTTGGTTTTTGAATTCCTTATGTTATCAGATTTTGATCGCTATCTGGTTGCTAGAGCTTAATGATCTTCAGAAACAAGTAGTAGTTTGGACGCAATATATGACATGAATAAAAATTCAAGGGATTGATTTCGACACTTTAATTTTTGTGGTCAATGACCATGAAAGCCAGATAGTATTTTCAGTCCCAAAAGAGATAGGATAAGAAAAATAATGTGAATATAAATAATAAACAATAAATGATAACTGAAATGTTGTTTAGAATTGCCCAATCTATATTCATTTAAATTATTTTGGTCATGGGGTACAATGGAAGGATATCACTTCAACATAGATGTCACCACTAAAGCATTCAACTAGACCACTTACTTTTCACTCTCCGGTGCTGTAATGTTATCTGTCTGCTTTTTTGCTTTACGCTTCTGATTCTTCTCCTTTAAGGCACTGCTGCTTTTGGTAAACAAGCCCTCCATTAAGTCCATAGTAGTCTTCATCCTGGACTCAGGATCTAGAATATTAGCAAGGGATTTATCCTTGGTCACAATCTCCTTTGCCAGCTCTTGGGATTTGGCATCTTCTAGAGATATCAGGTCTGAACTAACATGTGGTAAGGTGTTGCTGGGGTTGAAATTCCCCTCTGAACTTTGTAAAATACTGGTGTCTGCCCCATGGGATTGGGTTACATGTTCTTCAGTAGGTTTAGCTGGATCCACTGGAGAAGCCAAAGGCTCAGGTGCTGGTGCAATAGAGGAAAGTCTAAGTAGTGGCCCATCAGTGTCCCATTTGGTGATTCCTGAATTCAAGTAAGAACCACTGCTTTCTGTGCTTGCTATATATTCCGATGCACACTGAAGATATCTGGAAGAATAATACTATTATTTGTTGTATTTATTTTACAGTACAGTGACAAATAATATATGTAGCATAATCATTCAGAAAATATCAAAGTAGAACAAAACCAAAAATCACTGGAGTGGGCTAGAATTGCTAACCTACCACAAACTAGTTCTTCTTTTAGACTGCAAGCTCTAGTTAACAGGAGCCTCTTTACCTGAGTTACTTATGGCTTGGATTTTTGTATGTAAAATGCTGAATATTTTGGCACTTTAAAAATATGTGTGATTAATATGTGCAAAAAAAGTAGCGGTACCTTTTATTTGCATTGATTGGTATTCTTAGTAGCTAAGAAATGATTTTATAATGGATGCTGCAGATTATAAATCATAGGTTACATCCAGACAGTTTATGATTAGCAGGTGAATTAAAAAGATTTTCTGGAAGGTATGCACAAGACAAGTAGCAAAGTAATGAGTATGTAAAGATATCACAACCCCTGATTTTAAGTTTTTCTCTCATTCTACATTGTTCTTTTGTGGTCCCACCAATATGTAATGCATGCTACATATCCATGATTTTAAATTTACAGATTGTA
Source organism: Xenopus borealis (assembly GCA_024363595.1). NCBI lineage: Eukaryota > Metazoa > Chordata > Amphibia > Anura > Pipidae > Xenopus > Xenopus borealis. The sequence goes on along the minus strand of CM044431.1, from coordinate 86,709,843 downwards.
CACTGGTCTGGGCTAGCTCAGTTTAGAGACTGGACATGTTAAAAGATGTATGGATACAATGTTGCATTGTTAAGAGAGCATACAAAGGCAAACAATTGTATGTGGAACCTTACAAACTTACAAAGTTACAAGTCTATGTAAAGTTGTCACCTCACCTCATTAAATCCAGACACAAGGGCACATTCTGACATACAAACCAGTGGAGTTGCTAACAGCATTTACATTCCTTGCTATATAGTCCTAAATAATGTGCATTTGTCAAGGCCCTGGACACAGGGACAGTTGGTAAGGTAGCTACTATATGTAAGTTACCTTTCATTGCTTTTCTCTTTTACTTGCTTAGAAGCTTCTTCTGTATTTTCCCATATGTCATCAAGAGTATTGGGTGCAAATGGGTATTTCTCATCTCTTTCTTTCAACAATGCATCTTCTAGGCTTGGAGGTGGAAAGGGTGGAGGAGATGGAGGAACGAAGGTCTCAGAAAATGATTCTGTATCCTGCTCTTTGACAAAAACGTCATCGTCACCCTCATCCTCCTGACCAGTCATAGGTGACTGAGGCTGTAGGCAGGACTCAGATATATGGAGAGAAATTTTGCCATGGTGAAAGTTGGTCTCTGCCTCAGATGAGCCACTGCTCCACATGGTATTGCTTTTCCAAATAGTGGAAAACTTTGGCCCGGATGTGGGTCCTGAAGATTTATTTTGTTGGGCAGTTTCATTCATTGAATTGGCACTTTTAGTTTCAAAAGACTGTAGCTTTTGTGCTGATGTATATTTTGCCCATCTTTCAGGATCGTTAAGATCTTCAGATGAACTATTTTCAGGTAAACACCATTCCTGGTGACTTATTTCCTTATTGTCAGTTGGAGAAGCACTTTCCTTTCCACTCTTCCCAGAATAAAGATACTCTTCGGCAGTAATATAGTCAAATGTAGCATGAGCTAGTGAGGTCTGGGTCACTTTAGCAGGAGCTGAATGAATTGACAAGGCTAATGGTGTCTGCTTTGCTTCAGGATGAGGGCTGTATGTTCCACTAGGACTAATGCTTTGGGTATTTCTCTGGTTTTCTAATTGAGCTGATCTCTGAATAGCTGAAGAATTTTCTGGAACTGGGTCTTCACCAGTGTCAATCTGGTTTTTAAAAGACGGTTGGAAAGACACTTGTTCAAAGTGATTGCTTTTTATAGACCTAAAACTAAGAAGAGTAAAATAAGACTTTTTCAAATAAAAGTACAAAATAAACAATATATATCCTGGTGTAATTGATTGTACTTAATACATTCTTTATAGCAGAGATCCCCAACTTTTTTTTAGCTGTGAGCAACAATCAATCAATCTGTCATTAAGCACTATTGGGGTGATCTAATAAGGGGCAGAAAATATACTTTGTGTAATTTTGTGCCTACAGTATGTGAGTGGATAGTGTATTCTTTTCACTGGGGGCAGGGTGGTACATAGCTTTCATTGGTGGCATTTGCATTTTACACAGTATCTATTACAGCCAACGCATACATCTTTAAACCAGCAGTGCAGAGACAAGCTGCTCTAGTTGTTTTTTTTTTATTTAGTGAATCAAATTTCATAAATAATGCCATGTGTCAGAACTCTTAAAGTGCAACTAGAGCACAAAAGTGCAGTAGCCTTAAAGTAGTGAATGGCAGCAACAGATTCATACATTGTTTTGTGGCTTTATTGGGGACGCTTTATTGCTGCTCGGCATCCTTACATGTCAGTGATAACCATGTTTGAGACTCCTAAACCTTCAAAAAGACTAGTACTGCAGAAAAGAATACTGAAATTTCAGCAGTCTGCTCCTGAAACCATGAATTACTCCACAGTATAATCAATTGCATAAAAAGTGAAAGCAAGACAGATGGACAAATAGGTAAAAGTTATAAACATGTAAATAGAGATAAACATACCTGATGTCTTTATTAGATGCTGAAGCATATGAAGTTTTGTTACCGACATCCTGCCTTGACATGTATTCCTAAAATGAAAAAAAAAAATAGATATTTTTGTTGATTTTTTATGACCCCATTAGTAAAATGGAGCTGTGTAAATTAATAATACACCAGTTGTTAATTAAACTGACGATAGATGTGATTAAAGTCAAAAAAGTTTCCACTACATTTAGTGCACCTTTACCTGCATGAAATTTGCTAACATATTTAAATGACATAATAACATTAGGTTAATGATTACTTAACCTTTAGTGGAACAGTTTCCAGAGTTTTTGTTTATGATGTTCTGGAGTCTTAATCCTTGCTTAAGAAAAGAAAACCTTTCTAGCAACCTGTCATTATCTGGAGATATTTGTCATTTGATTACTAGACCAAGATGATGGTTTTGATCCTTTCTACCAGGTCCAACTGTTTGAGATCCAGACAAAAGCAGTCTTCAACAATATCTTATAAGACTATTCTACAGAGTGAAGCTCTTAACAGACACGCAAAGTAAATGAAATGCTATTGTATGTCATAAACAACAATTGGTAAACACTGGTAAACAGAAATAGTAAAGAAGTAATGAGGGCCCTACCCACAAGGGCTTGCAATCAAGAATATAGGCAGAGCTGTTGAAGTAATCAGCTGTTCCCCAGCCAAGCCCCACATTCCCATAATTTTATGAATAGCTGACAATGCACGTCATTCTGGGTAGTGGAATCTTGGCCAAAGCAGAGAAGCAGACCATTGTTACATTTCATTACTGTTTCAATAGCACATGTATTTGGGACAAGAAGTGGAGATTAGATTAAAGAATAGACAAATACTTTCAAAAGCAAAAATATTGCAAATAACCATAAAATTACTAAAAATGTGCACCTAATGTATATTGGAAATGCTACTTTTGATTTTTAGGTTTATAACCCCTTTAAAAGATTGGTCAGTTGTTGGGGTTATTAGGCTCCTCCAAGTGATTATTATCTCTGAATTCAGACCACAGGCCACCAGCCTGGGGTAATATTCTAATGAGTCCAGTGTTCCCATCTTCTTGTATGTACTAGGGATCTGTAGCCTGGCCCCTGTTATGCAGATGGAATCATGAAGTTGCAAACTGTCTTAGTCACTGTTCAGGTTGACATGCCACCAAGTAAGGCACAGGTTTCACTAAATTAGAAAAGGGCAGACAGTGATGTGGTAGCTATGCAAACTGCATCCATTTTATAAATGAGCTTCTCAGAAGCATAGCTCATGTTTAGCAGAGAGGTCTCATTTACTTTAACCTGCCCACAACCATCATAATAATAATAAATATCTGTGCATAGTCACATACGCTTTCTGCACTTACAGGGGAATGTAATATACGTTGGTAATGCAAAAACTATTCGCACTGCGAAAAGTTAAGCCTTTGCGCGAACGAATTTTGCTTTGCGAGAATGCAATATACCTTTTGCAAACTCTGGAAACTGTATAGCGACCACTTCCGCCAGCGGAAGACCATTTGCAAATTTTATACTTTGTGCTAATGTGCTGTCAATGTAATAAATCTTCTTATTGTAAAAGTCGCAATGTTTGCTCCAAAAGATTACGACACCTTCAAACACTTCTTAAGAGTGCACAATTACAATCCGCAATGCCCAATAACGATTCGCAATACAGTTTAAGGAACAATATTACATCGCGAGATGTGGATTTTTACTCTTATTGGTCCTCAATGTTTTTCTCTTTGCGACTTTAATTACATTCCCCCCAAAGACCACTAAATTATGATACAAGAAATAAAGGTTGTCAGAAAAAGGATTAAAGTCTTTGTGCATTTTAAACGTCTTGCTTCCCATATTAACATGAAGACAGCGGACCTGCTGCCTTAAATATTTCTTTTGTATTATATTAACAGGCCCTGCACAGAATTCTGCTGCTCTCAGTAACGTAACTAGGTGGGGGCGGTCCCGGGGGCGGGACGCGCAGACGGGCCCCCCCACCCCCTCCGTGCCTATTTTTTGTGGCTGCAGCCATCTTAAGAAGGGGGGGCCCTGCGGAGGTGCGGGCCCTGGTACACTCGCACCTCCTGCTCCCCTGGTAGTTACACCCCTGGCTGCTCTTCAATGTGAGCGGTGAGTGGAATAATGGTGTTGCATTTTAATGGCTTTTTCTCTCGGGCACTCCCACAAGATCAAACAAACTGAGCTCTTTAGCAATTTGCAGCTTCTCTATTGAGTAAATGGGTTGTTTTAATGATAGCAGAAAGCCGCAGAATACATCTACTTCCTAATTAGTATATCTTCAAATTTTCAGGTGAAGTGTATTCATGTTCAATCTGGGTCACAACACCTATTGAAGCTCAGCACATGCTCCCTGGTGGGCACATATATCAAACACACCACAGAGGAGTTACCGAGGCACAGCACATGAAGCTGCAAGATAAACAACAGTAGTAAAATGATCCACATGAGACCCATTCCTTTTTCTTTGCTAGACTGCATTTACAGATAAGTCAATGCTGCCATACTGTTACCTTAGTGAATGTAATATCTATAAATAATGATGTTCTGTCACGTTTAATGCTCCAGTAGAGAGAGTGTGCTAATGCTGGAGCAGTTTGGCTTGTATAGTAGAATATATATATATTCTCCCTGCATAAAGGGACAGACAGTCACTGATCATTTACAATATATCAAGTAACGTAGTGATTAGAAAACTTCAGAAATTGGATGTTGCCATTATATAAAAATTAGATTGCACATGAAATCCCTCTTTCTATGCCATGTCTCAAGGTCGAGGACATATTACAGGCACATCTGTATTCTACAAACCCTCCTATAACCATGGGTAAGTAAGCTTGAACAGCAGAGATGATAAAAGCAGCTTAATGCTTCAGATATGGCAGTGGAATATCTGCCTTCAAATCAAATTACAACCAATTAAACTGGAAAAGATTAGAGCAACAAACATCAAAAAATCCAGAAAGGGGACTCATTCCTATCCCTCAGCTAATTACATGTTATTCAAATCTGATGTATAATGGCAGCACATTAGCACAGAGAAAGGGACATAATAGTTAGGGGTTTCACAAATAGGAGAAATTCCATTTCAGAACAGGAGATCCAGCTGAATGCTTACACCCACCATGAGATGTCCTTATTTAACATTCACACAACAGAAATCATAAAAATCACAAGATCATCAACAGTCAGTTTTCGCTGTAGATAACTGGTATTGTGGGAAGTAGTGCACACAGGCACCATTGTTATTTGAATACAGATGGATGTCAAGGGAAGCATCATAGGTTGTGGCACGTGTTCTGCCAGTGACCTCCCAGACAAATTAACAGGCTGGACTAACTGGTCTATGAAAACTCTTCCATAACCAACAGGTATGGAAGAGGAGCTGACATTATGCAAGCTACAAAACCGCATTACTCCACAGGTTTAAGGTGGCCAGACACAGATCACTTCATAAAACTCCATTTGTTGGACCCATCAGCCAATTCCTTCTCAAGTGGACTAAAGGCTCAGACCCTGCCCTTATTACCATGCAGGTAAACTGGAGACCAGATCTTCTGCCCTGAGCAGACCTGCTCTTCCTATAACGAAAAGTAAACATTTACGGGTGTTCAACAAACCTAAAACTAAAGTATCATTTGTACAGGTAGAAGTGGAGAGAATTAAAAGAAAAAAATACCTGTTTATCAAATAGAATGTATTGGATTCAAAGCATCAAAAAGCATTCACTTCTTTTTGTGTATATTATATATTAGAGGTATGGGATCCGTTATCCAGAAGGTTCCAAAAGATCGGAAAAGGCCAACCTCCTATAGACTCAATTTTATCCAAATAATCCAGATTTTTACAATTGATTTCCTTTTTCTCTAATAATAAATCAGTACCTTGTATTTACTTGATCCAAACTGGAAGCAAAACCAGCCTATTGGGTAATGATTACATGATTTTCTAGTAGACGTAATGTATGAAGATCCAAGGTCCAGGCCCAGAGCATTTTGAATAATAGGTTCCATACCTATAATTTATTTGGATGCAAGAAGTTCGTAAGGGCAAGGGCACACAAAGCTTGTATAAACTGAAATTACTGTACTATATTAAAATACTGCATTTGGATAAGTTCCAACTGCAATTCAAGCAGGGCCATCTTTACCTCTTGTACTGGTAATTGGGTGTATTTTTACAAGAAATCTGTATGTTTGTATACCCCTTTATATTGTACAGAGTTGCAGAATATGTTGTTACTTTATAAATGCATGTTAATTATTATAATAATTCTAGAGAAATGGGGCAAATGGAAAATCCAACTGCATTACTTGGATACAAACCACAACTTTAAGAGAGGTCAGTAGTTGTGATTTATGTACTTTCATTGCAGAGGCTGATTAAATAAGGCATATGTAAGCATGAGAGAGCAAGCAGCATGTTGTTCAGTAGAAAAAAATAGTAGTAACTGTACAGCAATGAAGGTCAAAATTGATTAAAATCACATAGCACAGCACATACATTTCAGGAATAGTCTAGGCTACGGGTGATGTTATAAGTTCAGCTGTTGCAGAACTAATACTCCTAGTAGAATGCCTAGCTGGGTGGTTGTTTTCTCTTGTTTCATTGTGTTCTACCACTGTCTAAAGGGATTCTATGTGGCCTCTAGTGTTTCTCTTTAAGCTTGAGAGCATAGCTACCCATCACTAGAAATGCATAACCTTCTGAACTCCCCAAAAGCCTTGTTAAACAATATCAAATCAAATGGCTGCTTTCCCTTTAATTCCCATGTAGGGGAATAAGCAACCAGTTTTCAGAACAGACACTCAATATTAGTGTAACCTAGTTAAGATATATCTTTGTCTGTTTTTGTCTGTTTTTGAGATTATACATAAGAGCATTTAAGACAGAGGTCATTCAAACTCTTGGGTTGATCCTTCACATAATCCATAAAATATAAAACAAATGAAGTGTATTAAAAGACGTGCTTCAGAAGAAGTGATCTCTACCAAGCACAACTGTAAATTGGGCATACTTTCATTAGCCAATATAATCATTTTAAATATAAAAAGCCTTTTGTAGATCAATCAAATTGCATAACTATGTGAAAATGTCTGTCAATGCATTCTCACAGGATTATGAGATTTGAATGAGGTACCAGCAGATATATATACATTGTGAGCAATAACAAGGTATTTTGCACTTTCTTCTCCCCAGTGATTTTATGTGGGCAGTAAAACACACTATAAGTCATTGCCCTTGAGCTAAGTTAGAGAGATTCAGAGTAGAAATAACTAACTGCTGCCCTGGATATTTTGCAATACAAAAATCTTATACATCAATTTTTTCACACATCGTTAACATTGTTTGAGCTATGGGGCCCCACCAACTGCTGTATATGGCCAATAAAATTTATTGTAAAGCCACAACTGCTATAAAATACAGAGCAAGTTACATGCCAAATATTAAAGGGATTTTATTGTTTAGTCTTGAAGTGCTCCATACACACAACTAATAAATAAAAGAAAATGAGAGATGAGAGATGAATTTCATCATGCAGAATGTCGACTATTCAACTGACCAATCTCCCCAGAGACTACAGTGAAGGGAAATCATTCACTCTATGGGCACTGTGAGATGTACATGGGATAACATCCCTTTGTGCCCTGCTATTTTAGTAAAGTGCTTTCCAGTAGCACACACTGCTTGCACAACCCTCCCCAAGATTAAAACAGAATGACATAACATTTAGTAATCCATAGCTCTACATTTGATAAACTCCAAACATAATCTCCTTGACTGCAACCTTTATGAAATATAATACAACAACAAATGCAGCATGACATTCATTGGAACACACGCAGCATAGCCAAGGGCACAGTTCTGTAGTAATGGGAAACTTGAAGCCTTCCAGAGGTCCAACCACCTCTGGGGGTCCCATCAGATGCTGTTTTATCTAATACAGCTGTAATTAAATTTGAACACAAAAAGTTAAATAAAACAATGTTTTTCTAACTTACCCTACTTTTCATATCATTAGCAGGAGATGACCTTGATCTCACGTGCAGGGGTTGTGGTAATCTGTCCAGCAAATCCTCAGCAGAAGCAGATTTTCCAGGTGTTCTACTACTTGTCATACCCACATCATAACTTGATTGCAAAGCAACTTCTTGTGGCTTGTTAGTTTCCCTGCCTTTGCCAAATTGCACCTTGGATCTGTGATCTGGTAGCCGTTCAGACCTTAACTGATGGGCAAAGGAGCTGCTACGATTCCTGTTCTCTGGATATTCCGTGTTATTCTCAAAGCTGCTAAGGTCAAAGAAGCCTGTTAAACCAGGAGGAAGAGTAGAAGATACACGTCCAGTTTTAGAAAGTGGTTCCCTATGCTGATAGGACAGACTGTGTTCATGAAGAGAATTCATACTAGACGTGGAGGTCATACTCTGGTTGTCTATTATACTCCCTGAGAAGTAGGTACTTTGTGACCTTTCTTTTAATAGCCTTGTCTCCTGGGAGGATGGCCTTCGGCCTGTCTTACGCTCTATATAATCTGCAAGGGCATTCTGTTGGAGCTGTTTCAGCTGTGGCTTTGACAAGTTGGTAGTTGAACATGCCTTGCCATCCCTCTCAAATATTCTTCTTCTGTCTGCCACAGAGTTCTCTGAAAAGCTAGCATCTGGTTCCATTCTGGAAACAGTCAGGGGTGCTGATTCACTTTCAGACGCACCAACTTCATTCATCTTTTCTGGCTCTGAGTAGGATCTCTTTTTCTGCTCAGCTGTTATCCGTCTCTTGGCTCCAATACGGGACTGGAAGAAAACACCTTGGCTTTCTTGCAAACTGGCACAGTTATCTGTAGGAGTGACACTGTGGCGCTCTTTTGGAGCATGAGGAGACAATGATGAAGTCTTTTTTCTAAAGGTAGCTGAAGCAGGTCTCAGATTCTTCTCTGGTTTTTTATAGTGAGGTGGGCTGATTTCTAAATCTTTACGCCTGTAAGATGTGGCTTCTAGAACTTTACACTGAGCATCTTTCACACTATTTCTGTAAGCCCTGTTATATCCCAGAGTGTCTTGTGCAGCACATTGCCAATCATCTTCTTTATTTGGCATTGCTTGTGAATCAAAGCTTCTTTTATTGTCATCTGGCTCAGCTTGCAAAATGTTTTGCTCTTGATTATATGAATGCATTTTTTCAGCTTGCTTCTCTGGCATTTGCTTTTGAGTCTCCCCCTTTTTTATGCCATACACACTACCTTGTCTTGTTAACTGTTGCATACCTGTAGCTTTTTCATTGCTATGTGAGCTTGAAAGTCTGCGCCATTCATTAGGATTAGTCTGATCCTGGGAAATAAACTTGTTTCTAATTTCTTCAACCATGGTTAAAGATCCTTTGTTATTCTGTCCCCTAGAACTCAACCCTGACTGATTAATGTTCCCACAAAGAAATTGGGATCTCTGGTTTTCATGCTCCCGCTGCTCAATCTTGCAAACTTTGTCTAAAACAGAAGACAGTTTGTTGCCATTTGTCTTACTACTCTGGGAGCTGCTTGAACTTAGTCTTCTTCTTGTAAAATCATAGCTTTTCTTCTGAGAAGGGGAAGGTGACTCATCAGGTTTCAGTGGAATACTGTTGGGGCCATCAGCTTCATCAACATGCACTGTAAAGCTCAGACTCTCCAGTTTTTTTCTGTGTTCAGCCTGTCTGTTGATTCTCTCATCCGTTTTATGTGAGGAGGTAGCAATGTTTTTGCAATATTCATTCTCTCCATGGGCATCACTACTGAGTGAATTCCGGTGTAAACCCATGATATCCGAAGACGCTATATCATGTTTTGTTTTGCTATCACTCCATTCATTTTGGAATGCAGGATGAGCACAAACTGATAATTCCTCTGCCACCGTTGCGCCATTTTTTTGTTGTTCATTAATATCTATATCACTCAGTCTTAAAGAGTGCTGATCATTTCTGTCATTTGTTAAAGAGCTGGTGGAAATTTCAGGCCCAGCAGAAAAGTGAAGCTTATAGTGAAAGCTTGTGGGACATTCTTGCTTTTTCTCTCTTTCTTTAACAGAGTGGTTCTTAGGATAATGCCCTACAGACTTACTTCTTACATGCTGGGTGTCTTTTTCATTTTTATTAGGCTCATAGGAGGAAGAAACTTTTTCTGGAGATTTGGCCCCATAGGACCTCTCTTTGGCCAATGCTGGATATAGTCTTCCATTACTATTTTTTGGAGGTTGAGGTGCATGAGCAAAGTGTGGTTCTTGGGCTGGTACAGGGTAGATTCCTGTAGGAAGCATAGGCTGCCCTGGCTGTGGTGCTTCAGAATAAATATACTTGGGTTTTACTAGTGGGCTCCTTTCTGGGCTCCTCTCCAATACAGTGTGCAAATGTCCATCCCCATGCACATTTTTTGGCTGCTGGGCAGTGTTAGAACTGATATTGGTAGACTGTAATCCTGCTGCTTTTGGAGAAGTTCGGAAGTTCCTGTTCTGATCAAGGCTGGACCAAGAATTGGGCCTTTCATGATGCCTTGTTACTGCATAACTGTCACTACGAGTAGGAGGCATAGGTGCCGCTCTTTCAAAACCATCATTGTCAGAAAAAAGTCTGCTCTGTTCCAATCTTCCTTGAGGGCCAACACTGTGCCTATTGTATGCAGGTTGTCTACTGTAATTGCGATTCTTTACAGAAGAGGAATTAACTTCGTACTCTTCTGAGATTCCACGCTGTACATCGTAGACTGTCTTTATGTATTTAATGTCTGCATGCTTAATGCCTTCTTGCACACTACTACGAGAGTGCATACTTTCCATAGAATAGGAACGTTCCTTGCTAAAAGGAGAGCTGCGGTATTCTGGGATGCTAGCGTTGGTTGAGAACGAGCTGTAAGCAGAATCTCTTTTGTTGTGGAGGTGAGCAAGCTGGTCTATGCAGTTAGTGGACTTTGCTGGTGAAAGGTGGCAATGATGATATGCAGCAGAAGCCTGATCCAAACTTTCCATGCTTCCTCTTGAACTGTATTGGTCTGGACTCCTTCTTAAGAACTCATGATTGTAGCCGGAGAGATTACTTGTGGAAGAACTGCAAGAAAAGAGAACACAGAGGAAAGTATTTCTGTTAGCAGGGAAGGTTCATGTGAGCTTATAAATAAACTTGCAGATGAAATGTTTAGGTTATGGGAAGAACGGATGTAAAGCCATATTTGGGACCATTCTGTGCTTTCTGCCAGCTGTCATTTCCACATACTACTAGTAATTGCTTATGGCTGCTATATTCATCTTGTTATTCATACAGCACTGTCAGAGGAACATATTAAGCAATATAAGGACCACAAATAAAACTAAAATGACACAACTGTATAGTTGTGAATATAAAAGGTTAAATTAAAGAATACGAAGTTGTGTGCTTTTTACTTCTTTTCTTTTTATGGAGCTGAACATTTTCCCTGGCAATCTTCCTGGAAACTCTCAGCATTACAGACATTTTGTTTACTGTGAGAACTCTAAACAGACATAACAGAAAAGCAAAAAAAAAAAATGAAAGAATAAAATGCTATTTTGGGGATGGCTGTTGCAGATGTTATTTGGTTAAATGCAAAATAAGTTCTCAAATATTTTAAAAGACATAACTTGACATTCCATTGGTGCATTGTAGATTTTTATATTACATAAACACAATGCAGGGCTTAAGTAACATGGCATCTGTTAAATTATCTTTTCTAGTTCGACATGCATATGTGTATATGTAGGCTTATGTTCCAATAAAAAATGAAGTTGCAACAACCAACAAATTAACTGGAATTTTCATCTAGCCAAGTCTAAAGTCACTATGCTGTATTGTCAAATTCCTCCCTAAGTTAAGCTTGTAGATGATCAGGTATATGGCCAGAAAAACTGTCCAAACAGATTTATTTTGTAGAAACTGCTACTTAAATGAACTACATTCCCTTGGACACTGTCTGTGCAACTATGCTATCCTGAATGCTGAAAATGGACAGGTGGTTTTAGCAGTGAATACCAAGACATGAATGTTCAATATTTATTGAGTGCAAAAGAATGATAAGAACTCAAATATAAAAAAACTGGCATCTAAAAGCTTCTGAGTTCATGTAGAAGTCAATTTGCCCTATGCAAAATTTAAGCAATTCTTAAAATGTGTGGAGCCATTGAAAATTATTTTTAGATTAAATTATTTTAATAAACAAGCAAACATTACATTTTGTAAATTTATGATCCAGACTGTCAATCGAACACCATCCTATAAAATCTCTTGTGTAGTTTAACTCTTAATGGAACAGCCTTCATGATTTCACTGAGTACATAATCTACTCCCTGCCCATTCTTTAGTAAACTGGCATGATGCCATTCTAGTCCAGCCCACTAGGCCGGATTTACCTAGTGGGCACCCCTAGGCCCGCTGTCGTTTGTCGCCCCTGTCCACTCCTTTTTATTTGCTCAAATTTTCATCATCAGGATGGAGCAATGGGAAGTGGCACAAAGGACATTTAAATTTCTGAACCAATGTGGGTATCCTGCTGCCCTAGGCCCAGGCCTCGTTGGCCTCTCCACAAATCCTGGCCTGAGCCCAATGCTTGAGAATCAGACTGCATGGGGGTTCTGTCTACACCATAACTAAGGGGTGTGTTCACTAACACTGGAGATAAATATCACTGGTGATGTTGCTTGTAGCAATCAATCAGATATTTGCTTTTGTTTTCCTACTTGTAGACGACTGTTCAAATCTAATTGCTAATTGGTTGCTATGGGCAACATCACCAGTGATATTTATCATCAGTATTAGCAAACACTCTATGGCCTACAAATGGTCTCTGTAGACCTCTTAGCATGTAATTATTTTAATATAATCTAACCCAGCAGTTGGATTGTATTATCACAATAAACTTGTATTTAGAATGGCTAATTGCAACAATACTTCCTAACTTTGGGGTTCTATGGCAGGTCAAGGGCTGGTTTCTATACACTCTATATTGAGTCTGATGGAATGAAGCTTATTTTAACAGTTTATAAATATTATCTGTTAAAGCACAATGTTAATGGGTACAATGGGCCTTGGCAAATGAGGAAGTGAAATGGAGACGCAGTAGAATTTAGTTATCCATTTGTAGGGCTTCTGTCTGTTGGGCAGTTGGTTATGTATCATGAATAGGCAGCCAGTGTATAGGGCTGAATTTTCTCTAGTTTCGACTCAATGTTTTGAGTGGCAGAATTTTGCATATAGTCAATTGTGAATAAATACTGAATAACAATACTAAATAATGTAAAGAAAACTGATCAGTGATTAAAAAAGGTTGCTCTAAATACTTCCGTAATACAAAGGGAACATTATAGCACTAAAGCATAATCCCATTCCATGCAATGTATGTTTGCACAGAATGTTGTCTCTGATTTGTGTTAATTTTTATCTACTTTACATAAAGGTGTCACGATAACATATCACCTGGCATTTATTTTAGCAGATATAGCACAAAGAACAAATACCAGAGAAAATGCCAAGTGATACCTTAATTTCAATGGTTGAATTATATGTCATAAAAGTATAGGAAAAGTTAAGTAAAGTATGAGAGGGGAGGTCTTGTATGTGGTCTAACTGTACAGTTATTACATGACTATAGGCAGTTACCTTAGGGGATTATGTAATAACAAGCACTTTGTTTGCTTAGGGTTCTGTTAGACTGGGAGATTTGTTGTCTGTGTTTAAATCTGCACCACCAAGGGAAACAGTTCTCCCCAAAATGCTTTTCCTCTGGCAATAAATCATTGTTGGGAAAATATACTTTGTTTTCCAAAGTTGACCCAAATTGCCTCTGCTGTGCCATGAGGCATCAGTATGCAGTCAACATTTTTATGTGGCTGCCAAAAGTCAGAATTTGGAACACTTTATCAACTAACTTGTGAATGCTACATGGATACCACCACCTGTTGCTTAGTTTGGATGCAGCCATACTGGACACTGTGGCACCCTTGCAGAAACAAGATTCTGGTGAAAGATAACATCTTAGACTTCCAGTACAAAGCAAAACAGTGTGTGTGTGTGTGCTGTGCATTCTGAATGATCAACGTTCCCTGGAAATCCCAAACTGAACTCCTCACCCTCAGAGGACTGCAAATGATGTAAGACTTTTGGCATGGCCATTTCAGCAACGTGCACTGTGAGTTGTCTACTGCTCACTCACTCATACAGACATCTGCACAAATTCTTGTCTGATGTTACAAACAAAGTTTTTTTTTTTAGGTATGCTATGATTTCTTCCAGTTCTAAAAAAAGCAGTTAAGATTACTTGAACATTCTTACCCCAAGTACAGTCTGCACAACTGGAATATTTGTAGCAGTGCAATAAAACAAATATATGAATAAACAGCATGCCTAAGTACAAACTAATAGTCATTATGGCCTGTACTGGACATAAAAACACAATAAAACCCAGAGACATTGTTAGGGAAAATTCACAATTAAAAGTCATAGGCCAAAAATGCATTAGTCATTGTGTGCTTGCTTGCTAATATAAAGTAGCAAACACACTTAATTCTTTTGCCCTGATATAATAGTTATTCCTAGCCAGTAAGTGTAAATATGATGTGTTTGCTTGGTAGTTCTATCATTTAATGGTAATGGTTAACAGGATATTTTAGTTGCCTTCCCCTAATCTCATCTCATTTTGTTAGGTAAGAAAGTCAGTGTTTTATTTCATAAATTCAGTAAATAATTATTATAAGAGGTTAACAATGGAGGCAGGGGCGCAGGGGCTTATGGAGGGGTCACAGGACTGTAATAGGTCCAGTGTCAGCCTGACTTATGTGTAGTTTAAATATATCATCTTTCCAAAGGTTGAGGGGGCCTCTAACAAGATTTTGTTGTGAAGACCAGTAAATTCTATTAACCTTGGGATAAGCATTCTCAAGCAATACACATTTGGCATTAACATGTGGTGACTCCTCACACCTTTTTTGCAATTCTAGTAAGCCATGCTGCTGCTGCTATCTGTTCCCTTCCCTGTCACTATTCTCAGACCTGGGCAGGGGGTGGGCAATATTGCTTTTATAGTTGTAGTGCTATTGTATTTCTGTGATCATGGCAGAAGTGTCCTGTTACAATGGTCTGCAGGGAAGCAGTTGCTAACCAAGAAGGGCAGTTTGCTAGCTGTGGACCTCCCTGATCTGTAGATCCAAACACCATTGGACCTGTCACATTCTTCATTCATAAAATACACAAGCTCAGCCTGTTCTGTCTAAGAGCCAACATTTTCTTTTGAACTTTACACAGTATTTATAATTAAATGTTATTTATATAGCATCAAGATATTCTGTTTATATTCAGGACTGGGTACACAGACTTCTACACAGAAAAAAACAAAGTATTATTATAAAGTTGTGTTTTCGACAATGCACGGTGTAAATCAATGCCTATATATAATTTAACTCTCACAGGCCATGTCTTACTTTGAGTGGTAGGGTTGGTGCCATGGAGATCCGATCGTTCCCTGTGATATCTGCATCATGCTGGGATCGGGTTGGAACTCCTAATTTGGTAGAATGCCAAGAATTTGGATTAGTTATCGGTTTACTCTCTCAAAAACGCAATGCAACAAAAATTAGTTCACATTATACAATGTATAATATGAAATGGGATCCATTATCTGCAAACCCATTGTACAGAAAATGCTGAATTATGGGAAGGTAATTTTTCCATAGACTCCATTTTGATCAAATACCTTTTTCTATGTGATATAATAAAACAGTACCTTGTGCTGAATGCCGACTAAGATGTAAAACATAGCTATTGGGCTCATTTCACATTTAAACGATTTTTAGTAGACAAAGTATAGTGATGCAAATTATAGAGAGATCCCTTATCCTGAAAACCCCAAGTCTTCAGTATATTGGATAACGAACCCCATTCCTGTATATCCTTTTTCACACTGTGCAGTATTCTAAGAATTTCTGCAGAGATTATAAAGTATCAAACATCTAATAACATTCACTTACTTAACTGGGCAGGGTGAGGTTTTTGGGCCCCTAGATTTATCTTGGAGATATCACTCAGTGCACATTAAAGTTATTCGCTAGGTCTGCTTGTTTTAAAACAGACCATTTTTAAGGCTAAGGCCAGACGGGGAGATTCGGGGGCATTTTGTCGCCTGGCGACTTTTCGCCGCGACTTGTAGCCCCCGAACCTCCCCGAATAGCCAAGTACCCAAGCGCACCGGCGAGGCAATTTGGAGCGATTTCAAAAAGCGCGCCGCTCCGTGTGAATACGCGCCGGCGTTTTAAAGCAACGCCGGTGCGCTTGGGTACTTGGCTATTCGGGGAGGTTCGGGGGCTACAAGTCGCGGCGAGAAGTCGCCAGGCGACAAAATGCCCCCGAATCTCCCCGTCTGGCCTAGCCCTAAGGCAAAGACTCATGGTTCTACCTGTTGCCTGCGATTTGTTGTTGCTAAAAAGACAAGTAGCACCATTGCATTTATTTGTTTTTAAAATATGATGATGATTGTTGGCATTAGCTAGATCAAGATCAATTCTGGGGCAAAATAAAAACAAGAGGGCCCAAGTGGGCGGCAATAGTATGGGGCCCACATTTCACAGATAATAAGCATGATATTAGTCAGTCAGAGGAAAAACTGATCTTAATGTAAAATGAGAATTTACTTACCTATTTTTAATCCGCAGCTTGGGTTCTTCCACAGAGCATGTTCTTAATTTATTCAGTGGGTTCAAGCGAGTGTCCTCTGGATATGGAGATATAGTACCAAGGGTTTCAATTAGATTTGTATCAACAAATGTTTCCCTGAGAAATAGAAGAAGTATATGTTTGTGAGGTTATATTAATTATATCATTTTATTTTATATAATTTATGTAATGTCATTTTAGTTTATTTCACACCAAGATTTAACTAGATAAAGTTGGATTGGTGGAGTATTTAGTCCATGAAATCTTCTCATTTTTATTTTTTCAAAGTCTAGATTTTAATATTGAAGGTTTTCATTACTTTCTACATTTTAATTTTTTTTATATGTTTACTTTTATGCTCAGGTGGTATATTGTTTTCAGGCCTACCATAAAACTTTACACTTGCTTAATTAAGGTAGCCATACACAGGCTAGCATTAAATTTACCAAGGTGGCCAAACACAGGCCACCTGTGGGTGAATAACATATTGGCACAAATGAGAAGACAAACAAAAATAAATTGTCCCAAATCAAGTGTTCTCCTACTCCATGACAAAGAAGTCTCCTCCTCTTCCAACTGAAAGTCTAAATAAAGATTCTGTCTCTGAAGCACTCCAACCAAAGAGCAAACAAAGGGGAGAAAATAAATAATGATAGTATAGTATTATTATAGTGTAGTTATACACCAAGTGAACTCTTATGTGTTTCTAATCAGTTTCCACTGATACAAGTGGAACCATGCCCACCATACTCTTGCCACTACAAGCAACACTTAATTCATGTGCTCGCCATCCCTACCTGATTTTAATGTGTGCATTCACTTTCTTACTATATTAGTCATTATAATCGCTGCGCTATTGGCACTTTATTTTGATGTGGTGGTTTAAATTTTTTATTAATCTCCAAACAAAACCAAACAAAAATTAGTACAATGCCACTCAATTTTGTTGAGTCTTTACCTGATAAAAAGATTTTATATTGATAAACAAGATCAAATCGTGGATGGGAGTTTGGTCGGATTTGTTTTAATATAAATATGCGATAAATTTGAGTTTTAGTGAATAAGCTCCAGACCTACAATTGTGATGACAGCCTAAACATCCAAAAAAGCAACTGGTATAAAGGCATTTATTTGCCTCAATGGCCTTTTTCCAGTCATATGAATATAGAAAATCTTGATGTAAGACAGGGCTCAAGCTATATAGAGAGGCACTTTGCCAACAAGATTTGCGGATAGACTTATCAATTGTGTATTGTACCTTAAAGATTTTCAGATGTAGTTTGTTTCTAGACGTACACAGTGACAATACAATTTAATACAAAATAATAATACACTATAATTGGCAGTCAGTACAGTCCGTGCTGTAAAAAGCAACCTGTTTTTTCTTTTATGTAACCTGTCTGGTTGGATAACTAGAGAAAGAGTCGGCAGTAAGTTGTTTATAATGCCTTGCTAGTTAAAAGGACTCTATTATCAGCTTCTGTGTAACAGCTGATTATTGGGTTAGAAACAAAACCCTGCAGAGGTGAATGTGAGCAATCACACAAACATTGCATTAGTCCCAGACATGGATTACCTGGGAATTGCAGCGGCCTGCAAATCATTTAGGTCACAGCCAACCTTCCTTTTGCTAATCTTTTCACTATAATATCTGACGAGTTTACATGAACACACTTTTGCATTGCAAAAGTCTGTATTGACTAGACAAACCCAGAATCAGCTAATACAAGCTACCATTGTTCTAATCAAGGAACCAATACAGTATGTCATTAGTCATTCCAGGTGTCATGTTTGCTCTGGATAAAAACAAGAGTAGGATTCTTATCCTGGTTCATACCATTTTCTAGGCACTAAATCAGGAATAATTGGGCTATAGTTCAGTAAGCCATTCAGAAATACACACAAATGTTTTCTTTATTATGCACAAATTACTTTATTTCCTCCAGATCAGAGGGAAGCAGTTGCAACACTGTTTACTTTATGTTATCAGCACTTTGCTTTAGTAGTCGGGTGCAAAACAAAGTCTTTGTTGGAAAAAACTATTTCAAAGAACCCACTTGTTATGATATTTCTATTACCTGATCCGCCTTTGTTGTATAGATACAGTAACTACCACCTAAGCAATACAGAGCCCAATAAGCACTGGAACAGCAATACAAATGTTTTCCTATTTTGCTTAGTCACAAAGGCCATATGCCCTGGTTTTTGTACCTGTACACACTTGCTAGTCAAACATCAGCAAAGGATTAGCATTTATTTTTAATAAACTGTTGTTCTACTGGGTGTTTCTGTTGTTCTGAGGAATTTTGTGGGGGAAAAACAAAGAACTCCTTGTTTGGAAGGCAGACATAATCCCCACTATACAATAGAGGATTTTATAGCATTTAGGGTGATCACAAGTGCATTTCTCCACACATCTTCCTTAATTCATTATTCATTCAATAGGCTAAAACACAGTCAAGGACGTACTGACTAAGTGCCTACTCTACTATTAATAAGGAGTTACGTACCAAGCCCACTGAAGTGATAAGTAAATGTAAAGTGAGCAAATTCCTAATGTTTACACTAGGAGTTGGGCTTCAGACTATTTGTGGCATGCTCATTTTGCAGGCACATTGCTGCTTCAAATGCAATCTCTTAACTAAATCAAGGGTTAAAAGTATGTTTATCAGCAGACAACAAATATTTGGGTCTTGGAATGATTTAAAATAAACAGATAAGGGATTGAAAATAGTTGTCTTTCAACAGACTGATCTGGGTTCACATTTACTACTCTTAGGCTAGGGACAGACAGGGAGATTCGGGGAAATTCTGTCGCCTGGCGTTTAATAGCAGGCGACAATCTCCCCGAACGTCCTTCTCCCTGTCCGTCGCTAGTTGAAATGACAAAGCGCCAGCGCTGTGCACACGCGGCGCGGCGATTTCCGGAATCGCCCGAAGTTACTTCGTGAGGAAACTTCGGGCGATCCTGGAAATCGCCGCGTGTGCACAGCGCTGGCGCTTTGTCATTTCAACTAACGACGGACAGGGAGAAGGAAGTTCGGGGAGATTGTCGCCTGCTATTAAACGCCAGGCGACAGAATCTCCCCGAATCTCCCTGTCTGTCCCCAGCCTAATGATGGTAAAAGGGAATATAAGGCTGACATTCACTTACCACTCTTAGGTGCAAATTCACTAAAGCACGAATCGTGTAACGCTAGCACTAATTCGCCAGCGTGACGTCAATTCACAACTTTGCCGATTCACTAACAGTGCCCCTGGCGAAAATTCTCTAGCGCAACTTCGCAACCTTACGCCAGGCGAAGTTGCGCACTGACGAAGGCACGTAACTAAGCTAATTCACTAAGCTAAAATTTTTTTTTGTGAACGTTACCTCTTACGCTAGACGTTACTTCGCCAGGTCTGACCAGCGAAGTTCAATACAATAGATAGGAGTTTGAAAAAAAAACTTGAAAGTCCCAAAAAAACGCTGGCGTCTTTTACCTTTTTTGTTGGGTGAGAGTCTGAAAAAAAGTGACTTTTTTTTTGGGTTACCTTCATTACGCCTAACATATGGCAACTCAACTATACAGGGGACACATGTTTAGGGCAATAGGACAACTTTATTTTATTTATTAAAAGTTTCCTGGGCTTGTGTAGTGTAATGTAGTGGCTGTAACATATACTTCTATTATACGCTTAAGTTCGCACGTATAAAAATTAGGCATCGCTAGCGTAAATGCGCTTTGCCTGGAGAAGTAACGGTAGCGCAACTTCGCTAACGTTTGCCGCCCTGAACGCAAATTCGCATCTTAGTGAATTTGCGTAGTGCTTGTGAAAATTCGCCTGACAAGTGCGGTGAATGTCGGCGAAGGCAACACGAACGCATTTTTGCGCTTTTGTGAATTTGCCCCTTAGGGTCAGTCTACACAAGCAGATTCGAGGAGATTAGTTGCCCCAGCGACAAATCACCTCTTCTTCAGGGCAACAAGCTCCGCAAACTGCCTTCTCCCTGCCCGCCGCCCATTAAACTGCAAATCACCTGCGGCAATTCAAACGTGGCTGTTCATTTTCCAAAGCAGCCCCTTGTGAGGCAACTTCGTAAAATGAATAGCTGCATGTGAATTGCCGCAGGCGTTTTTCAGTTTAGCCTATGGCGGGCAGGGAGAAAGCAGTTCAGGGAAATTGTCGCCCCAAAGAAGAGGTAATTTGTCGCTCGGGAGAATCTTCTCATGTGTCTCTGCCCTTAAAGTGCCCATACATGGCACACACCAGCTGCTGACTTGGCAACCCATAACTGAATTGTAATAGGCACATGTATAGATCCAAAACAATTGCCACCACAATCTCATTCAGCTATCAAACAGACTGCTACTCAACAGAGCTGTGACTTCTGTAGCAAATAAAGCAATTCCAAGAGGAGTACAACTAGCACAATAATACAACTGTCAACACTACAACTACTCAGGGTCCACTTTTAGCAAGTCGAAATTAAAATAAATTCTGGTGCCAAATAACACACTGCTGATAAGAAACACAATGATATAACTAATGAAAATGGTATAAAGTAAGGGTCCAGCCAATAAACTAGAATATATAAAGATGCTTATGCTTTTTTTTTACCAAAATATTAACCAAATTTGCAAAACAAAAATGACACCTTATAACAGATATTTTTAGCATTTACATTAAGGTTGTCCAGCCTGTTTCAGAGGCCTGCTGGGAGCTGGAACACCTCCATTCTGTATTGTTTATTTTTTGTCATATTTTAAGCTTTTCAGCTTTGCAAGGGACCTGTTTCAATAGGGTCATGTTTATGGAAAATAAATTGCAGATGAGCTCTGCTAGCTAGAGCTGCCCATTTAAAGGTTAAATGTTCTCATCAATTCCTTTAATGCTTCAGACGTTGATCTGTTTTAACATTTAAACTTTGGCCACACTGTGAGGGGAGTCTGATGCCTCAGCTACAGATCACTGACATCACTTGTGATAATGATACATGATGTTCAATATCATCCATCTTTTCACACCTCAACTTCTAAATTGCAGCAAGAACCTTTAAAACGAATATCCTTTCAATCTTCTCCAAACTTTTCAATGTCAGGCATTATAGTAACTCCCTTAGCCACTCTCACCATGGTATCTCAAGCTCCTGTCATCTATCTTTTAGAAATTCCCAATGAGCCATGTAACTTGAAGTTTCTCCTCTTGTTTTCTAACCTTTTTACCTCATCCACCCATTTATCTTCTCTAAGCCTAAATCAGAGCATTGCAACTTGACTCATAGTTTTGACTACTAGATGGATTCTAATTGTATGAGATAGTATTTTAACTATCATAGAAGGCCATATTTATTGGATAAGCTTATCTTACATGCAGAATTCCCAAGCATTGGCAAGCCGGTTAGGTATAGGTATATGTACAAATATAAAGAGAATGAATGTACAAACAAATTTGATATCCTCATACTGGATAAATGTAATACATAGTAACTGAAACCTTTTTAAAAATAGTGCATTATTTATGGACATGACTAAATTTGATCAGTTACATTTGTACATTTTAACCATACTAACCAATTGTTTGTGCACTTGTGTGAGCTAGGTGATTTGTTTCAATAAGTCCAAGTGGAGTTTTATAATTAACTTTCAGATTCCTCTTTGTTGGACACCAACATTGTGCACAAGAAGACTTTCCTTTAATAAATTAACAGGATACATATTGAGGTAGATAGATTAATCTATTTCTCTGCTGCAGAATTTCCACAGAAGCGCACTCCATGATGCAGATAGATACATTATCATCAAGAGAACCCAACATTGTCTTTTCCTAACATTGGCTTTTATAAATACTGAATAATGAGTTTCAACAATGCCATACAACATTATATATATGTAAGGTAGTACAAATTTTAAAAGTGGAATAAATAATATAGCTAGCAAACCATAAGAAGTCCAGACACCTAGAACCCTTATGCCTTAACCCAAATATGTTGGCAGGACTAACTTGCCTCTGCAGAATTATTAAATATATGGTAACATTATGTAAGGAGAAACTCCTTACCAGCGCGGCGGGGACGCCCGCCGCGCCGCCATCGGCGGGGACGCCCGCCGCACCATCTTCCTCCTGTCTTGCCGGCTTCCTAGTGCGCGCCGCGCGCGCACTTCCGGGTTATATAGACGCATGCGCGCTGGCGTGATGACGTCAGCGCGCAATGGCGCGAAATTCAAAACTATTTAAAGGTACATTTTTTCTTTATCAGTGCCCGTGATAGGTTTTGTTCCTGGTGCCTTGTACTTGTGCTGTAAAGCTTCTGATCTGTCTGTTACCTGTGTTTGACCCTGCCTGGCTGTTTTTGACTACTCTGATCTCTGGAACCTGACCCTTGCCTGAAACCGACCTTGAATTTGCTTAACCCTCCTGATTGACATTCTGGTTTTGACCCCTGCCTGTTATTGACTCCGATTCTGCCTTCTCCCATCTGATTGATTACCCGGATTTGACCCTTGCCTGCCTGACGACCCTAGCTATCTGCCCGCCTCGACCCGGCCTGTCTGACTACGTATCTGCCAACTCCTGTCTGTACCGTGACTATCGGCCTTAAAGACTTTATATACAGTCGTGCCCCATCGCTGGCCAGAACTCCTGCTCTGCACCTCTCGTTTAAGTCCAGGTGGCATCTGAGTAGCTGAGGGCTCCTCCCGAAGCCAAAGGCGGCCACACTACTGGTGAAGCACGAGCCTAGACCAGGGTGCTTAGCGTTTGTTCTGGAATTGGGTGCCGACCGTGACACATTAAGGATAACTACTAGACTTATTGTCTTAAAGCTGTGGATTTCAGGCATTGATTATGAGTGGAGCTACCTGCAAGGTGTATTGTATGTTCTGCCCATGTCTGCCTGGGTTCCTCTGGAAAATCTTGTTTCCTCCCACACTCTAAAAGCATTCAGGCAGGTTAGCTAATTAATGTCTGTAAACTCTGCCACATATGTTTGTATCATATACATTATTTTGGGTATCAAATAGGCTTATACTTATATTGCACTGTAAAAGCAATGATGTACATGGAATTCTGAATTCAACAGTGCCCTCAATAAAAACAGCAAAGACCAGAATTCTTTCCCTGCCAATCATTAATGAGTAGGAGAATGGAAGAAATGTCTTCCATTGTACTTTCATGAGTGGTACTTGGTATTTGATTGCTACGGTTCTCCTTGAGAGGATCATAGCAATTAAAATACTCCTCTGGCATTTAAGTAAGAGTGAATGTGAATGTGCAAGTCCAAAATATGCTTTAGTCCTATAGCCCTATAACATAAGGCCAGTAGATCAGGCAAAATGTAAGGCATAATTCAAAGAAATACAGCTAGAAGGGCCAAGGTGATATGCATTCCTGATTTTTCAAGTTCTATATTAACCTTAGTGTAACAAGATAGTGGTGCAAAGGAGGATGATGTGCCTTAAGCAGCCTGCAGTTGTCTAATTATAATAAGTATTTTTCTAATTGTAGGAACAGGTCTCATTTGCTGACGGTTTAGAAAAAGTAGAATATTTTCTTTTTTTATTCCTGGTAGAAACATGCTCATTATTATGCTTGTGATTAAGATATAGGTCGGCTGGTTGATCGGGCTGGATCGGGCTGAAAATTTTGATCGGATGCCTTTGAAGGCACCCTTAACATTTGCCATTGTTAGTGCTGAATCGTCAGATACAAGTAGAATTCTATTGTTTCTACCTGTATATTTGACGATTCAGCTCTACACGTGTGTGTTGAAACGAACAATCTTTCTTGGAAAGATCTTTTCCGAGAAAGATGGTAATTGTTACGTCTATGGACAGCTTTAGAGAGTAGAAGGCGGCCCAAAGGCAGGTGGGTATTTTTGATCCGGTACTCCATGCAGAGGAAAAACCCCTGGGGCACAAAGGCACTAAGGAACGTGCACCACTTATTGTTATTGTGCCCCTGGGGTTGTGAATGACCCCTTCGATTTTTAATGGGATTAAATATTTGGTAGTTAGTGGATCACACAGTCCATATTGGTGCTGCTGTAGAGATCAGAATATGTGCAGGGCTGCTGTTCCTACGAGCTCAAGCTTGAAAGGGAACATGCGATGTGCAGTGTTAGGCATCAGATGAATGCATTTGTCTTCCTTCAACAAACTTTAATGGATGAGAATTAACTCCCTCTGATACAGTGTATGGTTCATTGTAATAACTTATAAAGCCCATAACTGTGGCTAAAGGTACCACTTTAAAACCACAGGAACTGCATTTCAAGGTCTGGTCAGTCTACACAGAAGCAGGCCAAGCTAAAGGTTATAGTCAGCGTTTGATACTTCATTTTGCTAAATGCAAATTCTGTTCATTTACAGACATATTATGTGATGCTTGTGAAAATGAAAAATGTTCTCCTTTAGATACAATACTAAGTACCATTGTTATGTCAACTGTATTTCTACTTGTCACAGTCAACTGCTTTAAAAGAAATGTTCAGATTCCACTTTACAATGGATAAGGGATTCACAAAAAAAAACCTCAGAGGAATTTACAGTTTTAGAACCGTGTGTGGCATTTAAGGGAACAGAGAATGCCTCTGCAAAGGGTAATTTTTCTCCATTGTGTATTTGAAATGAAGCATAACTCCTCAGGTGAAACTCCAGTTATTTGTTGGCCAACAATAAACCGGTGAAACTCTAACAAAGCAGAAAATGCTGAAGAGTGTGCTCCAGCTGTGAAAGTTCAGCTTCCCAGGCAGGAGAGATGCTGAGAGAAGCCTGTAGCTATGTTGTCTCTATGGGAACTAAGCACAAAGGCTGAACATCTTTAGGGAAACACAATGGTCCATAAGGAAAGTAACTTGAGGCAGTCACAAGATTCTGAAATCCTAGAGGAATATTCAGTTTCAACAGACTTCAGGATGGAAGTAGGCTTGATATCTAACTATTTACAATGACCTTTATTCCATATTCAAGTGTTGATACCGAGGTCCAAATGTTTTTTATTGTCCTCCTACTCATTCCTTTTCTTTTTCAGTGCTATACTTTTATTCTGATCCACAGACTTTATATATTAGGCAGCAACTGCATTGCCTTCTAAAACAACATGCAAAGGGTTATAATTTGCTGTACTATACAACCATGCGTGAATACCTAATTTCTCTGTTTGGAACCTTGGCCAACATTAGGATATGCTAAATGGTGGTGCACCATGAAGATTAAAAAGATACAGTATAAGCAGTCTCAGCAACATGTCCCAGCTCCTGTTATTTCCCCTAACAAATGTTGCTAAAATCTCAGACAAACAATTTCTTCATGAAAGATACAGGCAACTTTTTTATCAGCTTTTTGATTTTAGAAAATCAATTCTTTTCAGTGTCTCCGTTGTTAATTTTTACACATCATCTAACATAAATCACAATAACAGACACCTTTTTGGCAGGCATCCTGACAGAACATACTCCCACAGTTCTGCGACAAGTTCCTAAACCAATGGTGTCAGACAGGACATGGTGAAACTGATGTGTAACAGACTTCACTTGGGAGAGTTTGTGACATATTACTCATTACTCAGTTCATAAATATGATATGGGTGTAATATGTTCACTGCCGCATTATCAGTATTCACCATTCACTTCTGGTTTTTTGGTGGGTAAGTTCTTGGAAGTTATATACATTTATAATAAACAAACTAATATATACATATATATTAACTTAAATTCCATGAACTTTAATATATATATATATATATATTTAAATAAAGTAATATGGTTTCTGACCAGCCTTTCGTTTTACCGCAATCATTAATCCTACTAGTAGGATCAGAGCCCATCAGTGCACTCATATGCAATCACATGACATGCAGTGGCATTTAAACTGGCAAGAATGTGTTTTTATTTCTGGTAGCATGGTACAAATGCAACTGAACTAGGCACAAAAGCTTATTATCCTTTCTAGTGCCAGTATTTAACACACTGTCAACCCACACAAACATACAAGCTCAATGCTGATAGTACCTTGGTCAGAATGAAACACTGTGCCCCCCGATCCACTGTGCTGTCCTTTCTGTATCCACGACTTATATTAATTTTCGAGCAACATGACATATAACAAAGCAAGCTTTCAGTTTTACAAAGAACAAGCACTGATCTTCCTCTTTCAAACATTAGAGTTTGCATTTAAAGTAGAAAGCCGATATCTGTGGGCCTGGCAGAAGGCCCAGGAACCGCACCCCCAAGTTCTAAAAAAGCAAACAATCTCATGACAATGAAATAAACCAAAGCTCAGGAGACTGAAACAGCGTCTGTTTTTAACACCACTCCTTCTTCCATGCTGTGAACTAGATTGTATTCTTAAATACATACTTGGCTGATTTATTAATCTAGGTGCTAGAACATAAAAATAACACTGCTGTATACACCACTCTATGTAACAACAGATGTAGAAAATAAAAATTTTTCTCCATATGTCAAATGTGGAAAATTTGCTGGTAACGTTTCTTTATCTATGTTACAATTTATTCCTTGACCCAGGCACGTACTGAACCAGAATGTAGCCAGCACAATATGTCACTTTCTGTGTTCTTGAAAGGACAATTGTTCCTAGAGAAGTGGATTACCTAAAAAGCTACAGTAGGTTCTCAAGACAGACTATGGGAAAGCCTAGGGGATATATCCTGCTGTTGCTTTACCTGGTCATGTCCATATTTAGCCTTTGTAATCAGTCACATTATGTGTTTGTTGAGAGAAAATATATGTCAAGGAAGACATCGTTTTGACACCACACATGGGCCAATAAGATTCTAACATGTTCAGAATATGCAGAGCTGGCAAGCAATATCACATGTGTATGGCCAGTTTTACACAGAAACAAGGAAAATAACCAGTCGCTCCTCAATTCATAAAAACCTTTATATAACAGAAGACGAAGAAGATGATGAATACGTATTTATTAATATAAATTATTTGGTAAATAATGTTCTTCATTTACTCTGTACCTGTTTGAGTGGGATTTTAGGGGCTCCTGCTCATTTTTCTAGTTATCTTCCATTGCTAATGGTCTGGAGAATGAATATCTGTACCCCATATCACTTTTACTGAGCTAATGACCAGTGGTGTAACTGGATGTCACTAGGCCCTACAACAACTTCAATTCAGGGCCACAAAACATTGGAAGTCAACTGATTCTAAGAAGATAAATAGATTTTTTTAAAATATTTAGGGCCTTAGTAGGCCCCCTACCCTCCTGAGCCTGTAAAAATATTATATATATAGGTATGGGACATGTTATCCAGAATGTTCGGTACCTGGGGTTTTCTGGATAATGGATCTTTCTGTAATTTATATCTTCATACTTAGGGGCAGATGTACTAAATTCACGTGAAGGATTCGAAGTTCGATCGAAAGTTCGAACGTAGGATTTCTTCTTTTGGTCGAATATGTGAATTTTGGCATATTCGATCATCGAATAGGGAATGGTCGAACGATCGAATACATTCGAATAGAGTCAAATGGACGAATATTCAATCATTCGATCAGTGATCGATTGCCTACTTCGGCAGATTGGACCTACCGAATTGCAATAGAAGCCTATGGGAGCACTCCCATAGGCTTCTGAGACCTGATCGAATAGGATTCCTACGATCAAAGTGTTCGATCGTTCAAATCGTACGAATCATTCGAATGATCAAATTATTTCTTCATTCAGTCGAATGATTTATTCGACTGATCAAATAGGTTCTTATTCAATCGTTGAATGATCAAATATCAAATAAAAGGTATCCTAGAACTATTCGATTAACATTCAAAAATCGATTGCTAATCGAATATCGAATAGAAATTAATTATTTTTGGGGAATAATAGTAAATTTGCCCCTTAAAGTCTTATCTTAGTTGAGATCAAGTACAAGTTATGAAATGGAATCTATTGGATATGGCCTTTCCACATTTCAGAGCTTTCTGGATTACTGTTTATGAGTTTTGTTTTTTCAACTAAAGGATTATGAAGATACCTCATACTACAAGTCTGATTGCCATTTTGGAGTTTTTCCCCCTCTACGACAAATTGGAGAGGCTTCAGATGGGGTTTTTTGCCTTCCTCTGGATCAACTAGCAGTTAGGCAGGTTAAAAAAACAGTCAAAAGGTTGAACTTGATGGACGTTTGTCTTTTTTCAACCTAACTTAATATGTTACTACTATGTAGTTAATCGTTATTAGTGACATGATGTAACATTGTAAATAACAACAATTAACACAAAAGCCTTGCAGTATACTAGTGATGTGCAGATCAAATATATAATTGTGGCGCAAACCACACACAACCTGTTTACAATTCAAGCACAAACTGAACCCCTAAGCTTCTCTTTACAAACAAGGCAGCCAGTAAAGTAGTCAACTCATTAGCATATTAGTCCATAGGAGCCAGAAAGTAGTTTGACTTCATTAAGCATAGAGGCAGAAAGATTAGCTGTAAGATATGCCGTGACTAACATGCTATGCCTATTGTTGGTCATCTAAATAATTCTTTCTCCTTCATGGTGATCCTTTTTGAATCATCTCTATAATTAGGTACCATAAAGGAAACTAACTTCAGTAGTTTACAAACCGTTGTTTTTTAAAAATGAATAATGAAATGACCACTGAGCGGCCATAAACTGTGGCTAAGGATAGCATTATAAACAGCAATTTAAAGATCTTTTTAATATATAATTCTTGTGGCCTAACACATGCACAAAAATGTGGAAGAAATATGTAAAATCATTTGCTCTTCTTGCAGGGAGTACTATTTCCCCACAATCCTACTGCTTTTTTGTTCTTCAAATTTGTGCCAGCAACTCATCACTATATATATATTATAATACCACACAAAGTTGGCACTCTCCAATAAAAAGTTCATGTGCCTGGGTGCAGTGTCCAAAATATCATCCACATTACAAATATAAATAAAAATTTTTTTTTTACATTTTACCTGAGAGTGCGGACCTTGTTGGATTTATATATATATATATATATATATATATATATATATGTGTGTGTGTATGTGTTTATTTGGCAATATTTTTAAATTACTGTAACTCACTTAAGAGACCTAAGGGAAAATGTTTTCAATTTCTAATTTGTAGTTAACTGATCAAAACTAATTGTTTGTTGGAATAATGAAGCAATCACATTAGTAATTTAAATCCAGTGATTAGTTGACTCGTAGAGATTGAAAAATGAAAGGTATAATATGTAACATGTAAAGGACCTGGGCAAACTTTTTCCCATATTACTATAAATTATTATGCACTACTAGTGGCATCCTTTCTATGCAGTTTGGAAAATAATAAGAAAACACATTCCTGGCTCAACAGCATCTTCATCAAGGCAAGTAAGTGCATGATCTCCCACCAGACAAACACAAAGATGGGGCTAGAGAAACGTAGTGTTGAACAAAAGAAAATAGATCACATCCGCACACAAATTCCAGGTTTGACTTTTCAATAATCTTGACAAAGTAGCTTCATTCTAACACAGTGCTGCTTCCCTCAGAATGTGTGGCCTTTTGTTCATATGATGCAAAACCCATTAGGAACTTGCGAGAGCATCTTGGGTCACAATAGTTAGATTTACAAGACACTGTCACATGTTATGGCATAGGCACTGCAAACTATAAATTATCGATTCTTTTTACGCTGTCCTATTCTTAAGGCATTTCAAGTATTTCTAGAAGATGAACAGAGTCTGGAAACGTTCAGCAAAAATTTATGTTCCGTTATAGTCTGCATACCAACATGCAAGGCAGCTTTTGTGTAAGAGGTACAAGGGAACCATCTGCACAGCAAATAGCAAACACTACTCAGAATAAAAATTAGAACCAGTGGTGGGATTAGTTGAAAATTAGTTGTATATTTAACATTAGAAATCATCAACAGTTATGCAGAATGAAATTACATTATGCAAGACATTGTGCAAATATATTGCCTATTCAAAGATGAACATTGGCCCTAGCAGAGCTGTTTTTCCAACCTAATGAATGGCTGCATATTGAATAATTTGTATTATATAGTTCATTCTACAGAGGTGCACTAAAATTGCAACATTATCCACTTTTGTATATCTAGGGGCCTGATAAAGCAGCTTCTAAGCGTACCTGCCATCTTGAATTGCAAATAAAGATATTGTTGGAGATCAGGTTGCCATTGAAAATAGTATACCCTCTTACATGGTTATGTTACATTAAGGATAGAGATCAACATTTTTCAAAACTTTTGCACAATAAACCCCCCCCCCAAAAATCGATCTTTTTCAGACTATCACCCTCCAATGCTAAAACATGCCAGCGTTTTTTTTTTTTAGCATTATGGTCAGTTAATTGCACCAGTAAATCCAGTGGCTCTGAGCCTACTACATTTTGATGTCATCGAGTAAAATTAACTTTAAAAACACTCATAGTTTAGCCTGGAATAAATATGGCAAGAGATGGCCCTCAAAGGGGTTGGTGCAGACGGTGACTGTTGTTGTCATGCCTTTGTCTAAATTATAAATCTGATGCAGATGTCATTATATATATTTTAGGGACAATGTACAATTGTTACAATAAAATCATAGCATCTTCATATAGCTGAAGTCAATGCAATTCCTGCTACCTGTCATTTTTATGTTATCACTGAGAATGCAGCTTTCCTTGATTCTTGTCCCGATCTGGGCATATATATATGCAGCACATTGCATCTTTTATTATATAAAACAATTAGTATAATTTCGATTTACAGATATACGTAGATAGATATAGTTATAAATATTATAAGCTGTGCATTCATTTAAGAGAACATGTTAGCATTTGCCCCATTTTAAAAACAGTCAGACGTTTAGCCTAGCCAGATGTTCAGCCAACTATAGCTTCATTTTATGGCATACTGGGAATTTTAGTTCCCAACAGCTGGATAGCCATGGGCTTAGCATCTCTATTTCAGCACACATTGCTACCATTCATGTCCATTTATATTCTTGGTACCATTTCTGGATGAGTTTTAACATCTATAGCGATTCTTGGGAGCTGTGCAAACCATTTCTAACAAAAAGATACCAACTGGGACACATTTTCGTTGTCCTTGGTCTCCACTCTTTGAAGGGGAAAATTAAATTCCTTTTCATAGTATGTACAGTGGAATCCCTGCTGGATCACAGGGGATTTTCAGCATTGAAAGGCTTAACATCTCTTATATAAAGACCTTAAAAACTAAACTGATAATATGGCCACCCTCAGACAAATGCTTCTGGAATTACCAACTGACAGCTAGATTTTGCAGACAATGCCATTAACCCAGAGAGCAACAGCAGCAGTTAACAAAGCACCGGTTTCAGAGGCTTGTTCTGTACAAGTTTTACCTTTTTTACAAACGTCTCTCATTTTTTTCCATAGTATACCTGAACATTTTAAAGTATTTGTTTTATCATAAAACCAAAAGAGAACTATAGGTAAAAAAGTGACATGATGCAGCCTAAAAAGGTTTCCAGAAAAGCATACTTTATCTGTATATTATATGTAGTACAGGAAAGGGGTCTTTTATCTGGAATGACCAAGACATTTTCTAGATTTTCTGGATTTTTGTCTTGTATTATGTAAGCAGAAACACTATACCATAACTACATAAACATTTTTAAAACATTAAAAAAGAATTAGGTTTATTTTGCCACCAACATGGATTTATGCATCTTAGTTATCATCAAGAATACATGTATAGGTTTCCTGTAATTCAAAGCTGTGTGGATAATGAGTTTCTGGATACTTTATCTAAAGCTGGCCATACACAGTGACACTGTGACCCATTCACTCATAACACTATGGGCCAAATCCAGATTCAGGCTCTGACTTTGAGGATGACTTGGCCCCCTGAGCAGTGAATTTCAGCCCATAGAAATCATCAGATCAGATAAAAACGTAAAACAATGTTTTGGCAGAATATTGGAAAGGTGGTTACAGTTTTGGCATATATTTTGACTTAGGCCAATAGCACAGGGCTGAAAGTATGCATCATCTCATGTAATGCATGTCAGTGCACTTACAGACTGGAGGTCCTTTGGGTTCAAGCGGGGTGAGTGCTCTCCTAGTTGTGTGTTTTGTTTTTCACTTACAGTAAGAAGCAAAAGGGAGCAGATCAGCAAGGCAAAAGATTTTATCCTAAACTCAACTCTAATGAAAATGTAAATTTTACTCAAAATATCACAAAAAAAATATAGTGGCCAACAAAATGCCACTCTCATTGTTACAAACCTTACTGCAGAAATACAGGCCTACTGAACACAAACAAAGTTGTGACAGGCAGACTTAGGTATCTGTGGCAAAATGCCAAATGGAGAGTTTGTCATTCAGGGGTGTTTGGCGCAATTACAAAGAGGGGCAATTTTCTACTGCTGTTCTCTGACAGAGGGAAGTGGAGGACAAACCATGTCAGGTGTCTTAGTGCGTTCTGGTT
Source organism: Xenopus borealis (assembly GCA_024363595.1). Taxonomy (NCBI): domain Eukaryota; kingdom Metazoa; phylum Chordata; class Amphibia; order Anura; family Pipidae; genus Xenopus; species Xenopus borealis. The sequence continues at coordinate 86,676,791 of CM044431.1, read as the reverse complement.
TTCCTTTTCTCTGTAATCATTGGAATTTTCCACTTTAAACTCTATTCCTTTCAAACAAGTGAATGTCAGCAAAATAGGCAGGTACATTTTAGACCAGGGGTCCCCAACCACCGGGCCAGTTCCGTGCCACGGACAGTCCTGGAGTGGGCCGCAGAGCTTTTGCAAGGTGCAGCAAAATGGACGCCAGTGAGACAAAATGCATGCTGGCACAACAAGATGGACGCCAGCTCGCCAAATTGGATGCCAGTGCACCAGGATTGGACGTCGGTGCAACGAATTGGATGCCAACCCCCCTCCAAACGTCCCAGAGCCCCACCCCTTGAAAACAATTTTGCCTCGACACCGGTCCCCGAAGCAAAAAAGGTTGGCGAACCCTGGTTTAGACTCTTGCCAGGATATACCTACATTTGAGTATTATAACTTAAACAGGAGTCTGGAAAAGGTAGAACTTATAATTTAAAACATGTAATGTATAATTTACTTTTGCATAATACTAACTTTTGCTGGTGGATAGGACTACTATAAAATAGCCAGTAGGGCTCACTTAGCATAACTATTGACACAAATGCCAGAGCCCATGCATGAAGCGCTTGTTTCCAAGGCAATAGTCAGTTTGAGGTGCAGAGCACCTGCAATAACTAATACAGGTAGGCAGCTCAGGGAGACCCCTCCTACACCTTGTACACTCCATCAATGGTTCCCTTAAGCTTCTACATCTAAATGACATGGAAGCTATGGGAGCATTCTTGGGGAGTCAAAAACCTTTTAAATGACACTACACCAACCTTTTACTAACTGCTGGTCTTATACAAGACACTTCACTTATGAATATCATAGGGGTGAAATGCAAAGGAACCCTATCCTTTGTACCTACTATCAACCAGGTTTAAGTATAAGGCTCCCTTTGCAGTTACTATTAGTGCTTGTCTTTTGTGGGGGCAAAGCTTTGTGGAGGACATAAAACATTTCTGAGACTGAACTTTGCAATGTTGGAAAAAACATGGTGGATATTGCCAATTTCTGCACTTTGCCTGTACTAGTAATTTAGCAGCTCTATATCAAATTTGTGGAGATATTCAAGAGAATGTGGAATATAATGGAAATTATACATAAAATTAGTTAGTATTTATATATACATAACCAAATGGCTACACATATTCTTAACTTAATGTTGCACACACACACAAAACCGTAAAAAAAACTTCAAATCATATATCTACAAGATGACAAGTTAGTAGTGGTGCAATACTGTTTCTCATAGCTAAAGTGACACAATGAACCCGATTAGCAGTGCCTGCTGCACCCTAATGGTGGCAAAGTCTACTGATACCAGCCAATTCCCATTATACTGTAGGGAAATTTGAAAGTTCCAGTTCTTCTTTTTTGGAGATAATCACACCATATGTGCCAAAGCTAAGCTTAACAAACACTAATTTCTAAGCAAAACAGATAATGTCAAATGTCCAGATGCAAAAAAATGCAGGGTATTTCTGTTATCATACCAATATATTTCTTACCCTGTTTAAGAGGTCCTAGAACCCAGAGTGAAACCTGGGATGTTAGATATAGAATGTTAAATATACACACACACACACATATATAT
>CM044431.1:86605219-86673825 GCA_024363595.1 Xenopus borealis | reverse complement strand
ATCTCCCCGAATCTCCCTGTCTGTCACTACCCTTACAGGTGAAAGTGCTACAATTACTAAGCAAGAGTCTTCTCTGCAACTATTTCATAATACCAGCATCAAATAACTATATGATGTACTTTAACTTTTGTTTATAATTGTATTACTTTATACATTATCCATGCGCTGGCCATGTACAATGCAACAGGAGTAGGCAAACACAGTACCAGCATCTTATCACTTGCATGATAGACTTGTGCCTTATATACGTTCTTATATATCTCTTCTCAAATGGATTGACTATAGAGTTGGCACCTTTTGCCAAAACTGGATGGTTACATTTAAGGGTGGTGACACATGGTAAGATTCAGTGATCAGTGGCACAGATTTTTTTTTTTTAAATCACATTTACCAACCTGAAAACAAACCAAACTAAAGAAAAAGAAAAACCTGCCAAATCTGAACTGCAAAGAATAAAACTTCAGTATCAAGGTGGTATTAAATAGACTTGTTCTCATGCTGCAGGAAAACATTACAACTGAAAACCAAATATCACAAAACAGCCAAACTGTATGAGCAATGGAAAGAAACACATATGGAATCAGTTCTTACCATCCCAGTGCTAAAGGTGCATGTGAATTAAAACCATTTCCCAATCCAGTTCATTCTATTCCCAATACCCTAAGATCAGAAGTCATGATGTGGACGATAGCTGCAGCAGGCAGAACAGAGTTGATCTTGGTCTTGCCTACAGTACAGCAGCGAGAGCTTTAGATTCCTTAACAACAAAAGTTCCCAGACAACCCTCTGTGCACACAGTTTGGGCAGTCCACAGCAGTACAACAGCACCCTTCTGTCCAAGGCTCCCTCCAACATGGGCTGGCTGGCAGGCTTATACAATTCCCCCGAATATGCATCTCCCAGGCACTTGTTGTGGCAAGACTGGACGCTCTACATTTGGAACTGCAATGCAGTTAAAAAATCCTCAGCACTTTGTCACAAATGAATGATCTCTCCTCCTCCCCCTCTTTCTCATCACTCTAGCAAAACCAGGTAATCCCACAAGGAGGTGGCTTGTGATTGGCTGCAAGTCTCAGAGGACTACATTTGCATTACAATGGGGATGCAAGGCCCTTGTAAAGTTGCAAAATGGATTCTGGCACTCAAAAGTCATGGGCTTCCCTCCCCCTTCCGGTTGTTATAGTACACATGATTTTCATCCAGAGCTATTTCTATGCCCACTGCATTCCGAGTGTGAAGCAAAGGGTTCTTCATCATTTGTATAAATCCAAACAAATTCAGGCATTCAATACTGTATGCATAGAACTGTCTAGATTCCACAGCAGATGCCATTAAATCTTTTTTTTTAATAAGGGTAAAAAGTTCACATCTATCAAGATGCTCACATGTTAGAATTAAAAAAAACAAACAACACAAAAGAAAAACACTTTAAAAATCCCTCCAAGACAAACAGACTAAGAAAGGTCAGATTACAATGTTTTTCTAGGAGTTTCCCAGCAGTGCAACATTGTTGTTAAATTGTTACTGGGAAGTTTAGCCATTGTTGCCCTATTTATACATGTGAGGAGCTTGATTACAACAAAGCAGTGTGCTAATTATATAAGGTTTCAAATTCTACATTTTATTTTATAATCAAAACACATGGAAGGCAGATTACTGATAATGCTAGTTATTAATGGCTTTCTGGTTGATGGCACCAAGACATAATACTCAGTGAGGGTGTACAATTACAAATTAAACATTGGACTGCAGCTCCCATTCTCCTCATGGGGCCCCAATTATTAGCCAATAAATAAAATGGAGACACAGTAAACATAAACACCTCTTACATGCACGTCATTTCCATATTGGGAATCACCTCTGCCATAACATCCCTAACTGCAGTACCCCCTGTATCCCCTGATGGTGGCTATACCACTAGGCCCTCCCACTCTGGCAGACAAGGCACGGCCCTTATGGCCTGCACTGATGTGGACCTCATCTGAAAAGTCTCCATAAGCCCCTATTGTAATGCAATCATTGGCCCAGGGGCCAAATAATCGTATCATCCCTAGCTGAAATACTGTCTTGGAGGCCAAATCATGTAATATCTGCTTATTGAGTGACTTTGGCAAACAAGCTGATTTTATCATGTAATGAAAGATTTAAAGCAGAACCAAACAGTGTCACATAAGCATTAAAAATATAACATTCTGTTTTTGCATGTTTCTTTCTGTTTTCTGCTTAGTTTTTTTTAAATTTTGTTATTGGCTTCTTGCTGCAAGTCAGAATATGCTGTTGTTTTCACTTCAGCGCCTTCATAATTCCTTCCTTCTGTGAAAGCCAATTGTTTATATGCCAGGCTTTGTGAGAAAATAACCTGAGCTCCACCTCCTTCTACAACTGATTAGATAGGAAGATCCCCTCCTTCATCCTGGAGTTCAGCATTTGACATGTGTCAATCAACATGACGATTTGCAGAGGGCAAAAACTTTTACTAACCCAGCAGACATATATCAGCCTGTGCAAAAAAAAAAAAAATACTGTCTTGAACCGAAGCTGCCATTGATAAATAAAATTTTGTTTTGTTTGTTAAATGTGATACTTACAGATTTTGCAGAATCTGTAGTTTGGTAGCATTTGTTAATGTCAGACAGGCTGCAAATAGACTTGCTAACAGTGTATTATCACACTGCCTGTACCTGGAACAATTTTGTCATCCCGGGTGCAGGCACACAAAGGTGATTTTGGTGAAGAGACACACCGCTTTTTATTTTTTCAGCAAAATCAGACACAATTATTCCAAATGTAGGCAGTAGGCATCCTGCAAACTTCAGCGGGTTGATTTTCAGCTCTGTCTGGCATTAGCTTTTGGCATTCAGTCCAACAATGCATTTAATCAGTGGTGTAACCCCTACGTATGTGCCAGGCGCCCCCTGCAAGATAACAAACACACTTGTGTTTCCCTTGCTGTTAGCCCACCGCATATAATTTCTTAGCCTATTTGTAATGTAAATCTAATAGTGCAGCTGAAATGGAGATTGCCTAGTACAAGGGAATAAATATGGCAGCTTAGCTGAACAAAAGAAGCTAGTATCTACTACGTATTTATTGGAAAAGCACAGAATAACTGTAAAGATGTAATACTTCTAGTGTTGCCACCTTTTCTTGAAAAAAATACCAGCCTTCCTATATATTTACCTTTTTTTTCCTATTCATAACATTGGGATCAACCATCAAAAATACCGACCAGGCCGGTAAAATACCGATCAGGTGGCAACCCTAAATACTTCATGAAATAAAAGTGGGACCTTAGGGGTATATTTATCAGAGAGTGAAGTTAAGAGTGAAGTTCCGCCACTAGAGGGAAATTCCGCTGCTCTCCATTCATTTCTATGGGATTTTTAAAGGCGTATTCATCAAAGGGCGAACTTTCACTTCACGCATTGATAAATGCGCCTTTCAAAATCCCATAGAAATGAATGGAGAGCAGCGGAATTTCACTCTAGTAACGGAACTTCAATCTTTGATAAATTTCCCCCTTAGACTGTATGCTCCACCAGAGCTTCATGGACAATAATTGTTTAACACTATATTATATGTTATGGTAATATTTAGAAAGAATAATAATTATAAACTCAAATATTTGTGCCAGTGGCAGGTCAGCACTGGCACTCTAGACTCCCAATTAGTTTGGCTGGCAAAGATAATGTGGGTGTTTGCTGTTCTTTAAGCAGGGTCCAAAAGTCTGTCTATGCTATGTTGTTATCAGACTTCTCAATCACGATGGTGCTGTTTGGGATTTTCCCGAAAGACAGCAATTAACTAAAACCACAGAACTGGAGAAGTGTAATGCACCTGAGACAATGGATAGGGATGGCATTTTTACAGTCCCAATAGCATAGGAACAATAACAGAATAGGGCTTTCAGGGCCACAATGGCAATTTGTAGAGTCAACAGTCATAATGCAACAGCAACTTTAATCTTCTAAATGCACCTGAAAAAACTATAAGCATATTGCATTAGGATACAATCTAAATATATTCACAGTATATTGCCTTCTTATAGATATCACAGGCTTTCTTAAAATTCGACTATAAGGGTAAGGGCACATGGCAAGATTTGGGGAGATTTAGTTGCCTGGCACATCTTTGTCTGGGCAACAATCTCCCCGAACTGCCTTTCCGTGGCATACTGCCGGCTTGAATGTAAAATTGGCTCATGAGGAGAATTCTGGTGACTTCTGAAAACGAAGCGCCGCGAGTGCCATCCCACTGGTCACTTTTCATTCAAGCCGGCTGTATGGCATGGGAAGGCAGGGAAGGGAGCTTGTCGCCCAGAAGAAGAGGAGATTAGTCGCCAGGTGACTAAATCTCCCCAAATCTGCCCATGTGTCACTACCCTCAAGAAATCAGACTTGTTTTTTGGAGTCACACACAAGAGACTGGCAGTTGCTAATAGAAATCTCCAAGGAAGAATTAGCACGCCATCAGCTTATAATGCGTGTAATGTTTAGATAATAGAAGGTTTTGATACCCTTTGTATATACTATATCCTAACCTATACCTAGGATTTATTTATTGGAGCAAAAACAACTTGATGCTGAAGAATACAAGAACAAGGCAAACTTTGACTGTGTTGTGCATATGCCCTAATAGTTTAACTGTGCAGCAGAAAGTGCTGTCCAGAATATTCTGTGTAGTACAGGGGACCCTCACCCTCCCTTCCTGAATGCTTTGGGGCAATGGCACAGAGAACATTTTGTCTCCTGCAATAAATCTAGGCAACCATGGGTAACAATACATCTTTTGTTTCCTTCCCACTGGCTAAAATGCAAATCACTGGTATGTGCCCTCTCTTCGACAGGTGACATGACAAAAGAGTCTACCACCAAAATGTTGTGTGTGACAAAATAAACTCAGGGGATAGCTCCACATTATAGTGTCCTGTGTTTTGGTCTTTTTTTTCTTCTTTGAAACAGGTTGGTGGAGTGCTGATTTCCTAGGGTGACTAGATTATATTTAGGAGCATGGGTGCGCAGTAGCGCTCATCTGTTAATGAGCCAATGAGTCATGGCAATGAAATCAGGGCTATCACGGTCCTACAGCATTCACCCACCAAAAACATAAATATATGGATAGTCAATAAGGTAAGTGTAAGTTGGTAGAACATTTACATGTAGTCATAAGATGCTATCTTGTACTTGATGTTAAAATGGTTTAGATACATTTAGCAGTGATATTCTGAGAAAATCTGCAATTGGTCTTAGGGTGGGCCGTTTTTCTATATAGTCACATGTGAGCCTGTGCCTAGGGTGGCAGTTTTACTGGGTGACCCTAGGGTGTTTACATAGAAATGGCCAAATCCAAAAAACGTTTCAATTAGTTGTCATTTGTATTAATTTTTAAATTATTTGCCTTCTTCTTCTGACTTTTCACCTTTCAAATGGGGGGGGTCCACTGACCCCATCTAAAAATAAATGCTCTGTAAGGTTGCAAATCTATACTTATTTCTTTGTAGTGGCCATCGGCTTTTCATATAGCAGTCTTTTATTCAAATCAATGCATGATTGCTAGGGTAATTCAGACTGCTGAAATTACAAACTGGAGAGCTGCTGAGTAAAAGCTAAATAACTCAAAAACCACAAATAAAATAAAAAACAATATATATATACATTTATATATATATATATATATATATATATATATATATATATATAAATAACAAAGTAAGAGAAAGAGCATATAGTAGCAGTGATCTGAGGGGGATTTGAGTAACTTTAGGATAAAACAGACACTCATCAAAAGCAAATAAGTTTATGTTACTAAGGCTTTTCACATTGCATCAGAAGCATTTGTAATATGTAATGGAAAGCTTATAAATACAGCTGCACACAACACATTTGGATTTGTCACAGTCAGAGACCCTGAAAATTGAATTGGTGGCCTATCGCCCAATGGGTTGCTTCTGTGGTTAACAGAGATAATTCAGCAGCTGAACAAAACCCTGGACCAGAGCAAAAAGAGAGATGGCAGCTCCTCTGCTTCTTTTTACGTCTCCAAAAGGAAATGTACAACCATTAAAAAAAACACATTGAGTCTCCTCATTGTAAAGTTGCCAGACTGTAGATAGTCTCTTCTTTTTAACAAGCCTGTTTACAAGGAATGGAAGTAGGTTGGCCATGCCAAGTTTGGCTTTCTACTAGTAAGGCATGTAACAGGATGTCCTTTTTTCAGGTAAGTGATGCTGCATCCCTATATTAAAAGTACACAACCCTACTATGTATCTGTTTAGTTATTTCATTACAACCATCTGTTCTATAAAATTAGTTTAACAAGCATTTTAATATTGGCTCAGTACACAACATGGCTATAAAAACAGCTTTATCATATGTTAATCCTGGATAAATGGTATATATTATTTTTTTATGTTTTTTTTTTACAATATTGCTATAATATCAATATCTTGTACAGTATATATCCTTTAAACAGTGCTTAGTGATGTCATCACATACAGTGGTTTATCCAGTGGTGCAGGGTCTCCTAGAGGTATATCCCAAGATACACAAACAGCAGGAAATAGAGGCTGCACTTACCAAATGTTTTCAGCCAGAAGAGATTATGCCAGTGTAACTGCACATCTCAGATCAGTCTGGTCAATCTGTATATGGAGTAATCTCCCTGGCTGAAAATTTTTGGTCTCTCTGTCCTTTGCACACAGTTGGTCATTTGACTCACATGACTCCCTGAAACTTGTAGATTACAAAAAATAATGTACAGCCTTTTGTAAAATATGAGGATAATTTAAGTCACTGTGGCGTTCCATGAGTACCACTTATACTTTACAATATGGGGTACATTATCTTGTCATTGGGATCTTGCATTAAAATTTGGATACCTGTTAAAGAGATGAAATATCAGTCAGTAAAACCACCTTAAAACAACATCTGTCAGAATGATAGGTGTTAAATAACATGCTAACATGTTCAGGTGGTAATAACAAGGACAGAGTACCACACTCACTCAGGGGCAAATTCACTAAAATGTGAAGCGTCTAACGCTAGCGCTAATTGGCCAGTGTGACGTCATTTCGCAACTTCGATGATTTAATAACAGTGTCCCTGGTGAAGATTCACTAGTGAAGTAGATGGACTAGCTCAACTTCGCACCCTTACAACAGGCGAAGTTGCGCACCAACAAAGGGACGTCACTATGCTAATTCACCATTTTACTGAACGTTACCTCTTGTGCTAGACTTTACTTTGCCAGGTCAGATCTGGTGAAGTTCAATGCAATAGCTAGGACTTGAAAACTTGACAACTTGAAATGTTTTCTAAGTCCCAAAAAAACACTGGTGTCCTTTACTTTTTTTAGGGTATAGTCTGAAAAATAGTGTAATTTTTTGGGGGGTTACCCTCTTTCCCCCTAAATTTCCTAACATATGGCAACTCAGCTATACAGTGGGCACATGTAGCGAAATTCTGCACTTTAGTAAATTTGCCCCTCAAGGTTTTATGCAAAAAAAGATATACTATATATACTGTATAGTCACAGGCATGTATATACTGGGTTGAGTATATAAACTGTGTAGCAATGGTGAAAATTGAAAAAAGGCTATATGGCACAGGTTAAATAGTGGATTACAGATTACTACACTATTACTACAGCGCTTATCTACTATCTGCTATGTAACCTGAACCATTTCTCCTTTCAATGGTTGCCCCCATTGCTACACAGCAGCATTTCTGAAGCAAACACAACAGTTTAACTAGTACAGGGCAACACTGCATTATATTTGTATTACATTAAAACACTTTTATTTTTTGATGTTACTGTTCCTTTAAGTATTAGGAATGTCTCTCAGAGCAAGGCACAGAACAAGAAGGTTACCAGTTTGTGTGCTTCCAGAGGGGATAGGGGTGCTGCCTGCCACTGCAAGGAGCAAAGGGAGATGTGACCAGGTGAATGAGAGTCTAAAGTGATTGAGAAAAGCCAGAAGGTTAGACAGGCCAGAGGTTTGTGAGCTGGCATCCCTGGAGGAGAAAGACAAAAGGGCTTAGTGAGAAACTTAGAATATTCCAGAATGTGGAAGTCACCATGAGTGGGGAAAGGTCATGAATGTGTGCTGTTGCAAAACTAATGAATGGTGTTACTTTATGTTGGGAAGAGTTTACCTGAATAAACCTGTGTTTTGCCTGAAGACATTGTGTCCCTTTCTTTATGCTCCTGATCCAAAGCTTACCTACCTACCATAGATCATTTCCCAACAAACTATGCGTATAGACAGCCAGCTTGTCACAATATATATAGCCTGAGTAAGTTTTTCTGATATCCAAACCTATAAGAAGGTACATACTCCATTACTGAAACATGATATGTTCCCATTGAAGTATTAAATGTCTGGCCTGTAAATGTTATAGACATGACTTCCTTGCCTGCTGAGCAGCCAGTATTGTTTCCTTCTTGCAATTATACAACCACTGTTATTAACCAGATTAAAGGAGATGTGTTTGTTGAATGCACAGTCCCAAGCAAGACTGAACTGGATCTCAAACCACTCTGGCTGCAATTCTGAGCCCATACATTACTTTGACTTGCTGAACTCAGTGTCTTCTGCTTTGTTAAAGGCCTTATTAAAATTTCATGAATTACAATAAAAAATATCCACCACAAACCCTTTGTTGAAGCAAGTCTGACAACAGAGTGGTAAACACATAAAAAAGCCTGAAACTAAAGGTGGCCATACACGAAGAGATCCGCTCGTTTGGCGATGTTGCCAAACGAGCGGATCTCTCCCCGATATGCCCACCTTGAGGTGGGCGATATCGGGCTGATCCGATCGTGGGCCCTAGGGCCCAACGTTCGGATGAGTACGGGCGGCCGGATCGCGGGACCGCATCAACGAACAGATGCGGCCGCGATCCGACGGGATTTTTAATCCTGCCCGATCGACATCTGGCCGACTTTCGGCCAGATATCGATCGTAAAAGCCCGTCGGAGGGCCCCCCACACGGGCAGATAAACTGCCGACACAGTCTGTCGGCAGCTTTTATCTGCCCGTGTATGGCCACCTTAAGGGTCACATATGCATATATACACAATCATACAGTAAAACTTCCAAAGCCGATTACTGGGAGATTTTCTGGAGAGATCAGTCAATTGCAATGATTCTGGAAACAGTTTGAAACAGCAATTCACAAAAATAGTAGCCTTGAACTATTTTACATAATAAATTTTCTGTTCCATTGCTGGACTACCTCTATCGTGAATCCATGAATATTACACTGAATACAGGTATGGGACCTTTGATCCAGAATGCTTGGACCTGGGGTTTTCTGTATAATGGATCTTTCCATATTTTGGATCTCCATACTTTGTCTACTAGAAAATAATATAAACTTAAAATTAAACCAATAGGCTGGTTTTGCTTCCGATAAGGATTAAATGTATCTTAGTTTGGATCAAGCACAAGCTACTGTTTTATTATTACAGAGAAAAAGGAGATCAATTGTAAAAAATGTAATTATTAGGATAAGAAGGAGTCTATGGGAGATGGCCATCTTGCAATGCTATACCTCTACTGCAATAAATAGCTCCTCCAGAAATCAAGTGCACATCGTGAACATAAGTCTAAGAAGCTACTGATGCCAACACAAGACTAAGGACTGTAATGAGCTTACTTACTACCGAGATTACTTACTACTGATTTTACTTCAGTTGAATGCAAGGAATAGCCTATTGTTTTCAGATAATGATTGATAAGTCATCCAAAAGAGAAATGGTTAGCATAAATACCCCAATTGTTAAGGACTCACTGAGTAGAGGGATGCCCAAGTGCTCCAGCCCCAGGCTCTCAGCTCAAAGGAGCGGACACAAACCATATAGCTACAAAAGAAGGAGGATGCAGGGCACACTGGAGCCAAACCAAGTCAGACCAATGTATTAAAAAGAAAAATACTTTATTGACTAATCATCTCAAGCTTTACGAGTTTTGTGTCTAATTGACACTTAATCATAGGTAGCCTACGCATAAGGCTAGTGATGATTGCTCAATAAAGTATTTTTCTTTTTAATACTTTGGTCTGACTTGGTGTGGACCCAAGTGTGTCCTACACCATCCTTCTTTTGTAGTTATTTAATGATTGAGAAGTGCCATATTGTGAAATCTCATGTGAAACTGTCACCAGAGCAACCACTTCACAGCAAAGTTGCAATAACTCCAAATTTTGCCAGAAGCGCTCAGTATACTGTATATCAATTGTGTGCGTGAGTTCACACCCAATACTAAAACTAATGAAATCAGTTCTTAAATGATTTACCTAATGGACAAGTTAAAAAGAAACATCACAATGTGTGGTGTATTATCTGCTGTTTGGCAGGCTCAGATCTCAGCTCATTTCAAGTGCTTTTTTGGGAGGATCCCCTGGATCTGTTGCAGTAGGTCGTCAACCACAAGAGAAGGGGAGCCCACTTATACTCTACACTAAGGCAAGGCAAAATCTTGCCATAGAAGTGATGGATAACAAGGTGACAAGGTAATGTAGCTGGTGAGAAGTCCACTAATAGTTCTACTGCTGGTATATTTGTGGACCAAGTAATGACCTAAACACCATTCTTTTAGGGTAAGGCCAGACAGGAAGATTCAGGGAGATTTGTTACCTGGTGACTAATCGCCTCTTCTTTGGGGTGACAAATCTCCCCGAACCACTTCCCCCTGCCTTCCAATTTATTAATGAATAATCTCCTGCGTCTATTCACACACGGCACTGGCTTTTTTCCGAAGTCGCTCGAAGTTGCCTCCTTTTAAAAGGGAAATAGATGCAGGTATATATTTTATATATCCTGTGTTGTAATAATCCCATTTTAGAAAAAAATACAAGACAAGTATGTTTTTCAGTGACGCACCAATGAATGAATCCTTTTTCTGCCCCTTTATGTTATTCTCATAATCTCATTGCCAGCAGGTAGCTCCATATATACTGAATCTATCCTACCATTCAGGCCCTGATTTGTGGAAAGGCCACCTAGGCCTGGGCCTTGGGTGGCAAGATTTTAGGGGGCGGAATGCTGCTCAGCCACACCCACATTGGTCCAGAAACACTGGGGATACGCAGGAGATACAATAGTTTTTAAAATTTCCCATGCACCAATCCCCATTGCTCCGGTCCTGAAGATGAAAATTTGTGAATAATGGGGGCGATGAACGGCAGTGGGCCTAGGGGTGCCCATTATGTAAATCCAGCCTTGCTCCCATTAGATGATTTCTAGATCACTTAGCAGAGTGTAGTGGTGACAAAATGTCAAATACAACAGTAGGAGAGTGGCACACTATCATTCACTGCTGCACTGACTTTTGACACACTAAGAACCCAACAAAGATCCCAGTGATTGCAAGACAGAAAACCCAGCATCCGGCCAGCAAATGAAGCTACAAGGGATGCTGTGTTCGACACCAGCAACCAATAAATTTAATTTAGTGTACTAACACTTCTGCACTTCTTTTTCATCAAAGAGAACAGAGGCAACACTTGGTAGAATTTATGTTTCCTCTACAATGTTGAAGGGCACTGTTTTTTTTAGGAAAATTTAATGAGGCAGAATAACTTGCTATGTGAGAGATATTTTCTCACCAAATTAAATGATGCTTTACATTCTTTTATCCTCCCACCCCCTCCATCCATTCACAGGAAATAAAACATCATCATACTTTTTTCCCCTGTGACAGAATACCACAAACAAGAACACTCTCTCAATATATTGCATAATAATGCACAAAATGGCAAAAATATACATCACCAGCCCTGGCACTTTTCATGTTATTCTCTTCTGAAATTGCACATGAGAGGTCAGTGATACCCCACAAAAGCGGTAACAGCAGGAACAGTTAACAGGTATTGGACTGGTTATCCAGAATGCTTGGGACCTGGAGTTTGCCAGATAAGGGGAAGTCTATCTGTAATTTTCATCTTCATACTTTAAAATGCTACTGACACATTCCTCTAAAAATAGGAATGTGTCGGTCAGACCCGGATCTGTGAGTGGCTGCTGTAAGACCCCATAGACAGTCACTATTAAGTGGGCTGGTGGAGGACTATTTGGGCCTCTGAGTACTTGGAATGCCAGGGCCTATTTTGACTCTCAGTCCAGACCTGGTGTCGGTACAGTATCTGTGAAAATAAGCTGCATGCAAAATATAAGCAGCTGAAAGCCTCCCAACTCAATTTTATCGAATTTTCACTGTGAATATATAATTATCTGGCTAAACCCCCAACCTTTTCAGATTATCCAGCGCAGATCACAATGTCAGGAAACGAACTTCAGGAACATCTGCCGTTGACTCCTAGATGACCTCGGCAGGTTTGAGATGGAGTATTTTTTAAAGCGGATTTTTAGCAACTTTGGGTATAATAAATCTCAAAAAATTCGAGTTTTTATTTTTCCATGAAAAATGCACGTACTTTCCCCCTAAAAACCTCAACCACAAGAAAAATTTAATACATGGGCCCTTAATTCTACTCAAAAATTATGAAGGTGTTTCTTTAAAATTATTATTTTCTCTCTTAAAGCGGAGAGTGTACTGTATCCATTTCTTAATTATTACGTATAGGAATAATTAGCTTAATATGTTGTTGGATCCATTTATTAGCAACTGTGTATCTGTGTCCAATTAAAAGTTCTCTTCCAGCAGCCCTTAATTTCAGAGTGTGCCTTCACTGTGTTTCTGCACAGAACTGTATCTATAATATGGACTATTTTGTATGGAACAAGCCTTGCATGGATATACTCTGCTGAACACAAGTTCTACACTTAGCAGGAAATAGACCATGACAGAATTAAAGAAAAGATTAAATGAGGAAAAAGCGTAGGATGCGTCATAAACAGGATGGAAAGAATTGATGAGCTACAGAATGGTTGTTTGCCATGACATGATAATTGGGTCATTTTGAGTTGATAGAAAGCGACAACTAAAGTCTATTTAAATACAACATATTATATACCTTGTGGATCATCATGCAAGTACTCAGGATGCCACAAAAATAATTCTAATTGTTTGATCACAAAACAATCAGATTTTAATGCCTGAAGTGTCATTACAGCTATCAAGGCAAGCTGAAATACAAATAAGGGTCCATTTACAGTTTCAAACACAAGAGCACGTCCCTTAACCAATCCGGACTGAGAATAAAGGCCCAAACAGCCCCCAACAACCCACTAAATACTGATTACAGATTGCCAAGTCCAGGCTTGTCCCTTATTACTCAGCTAATAAGCCTCTGCACTTTGGGGAATGCTGCACTCTCCTCCTTTTTGTACAGTACAAAAAGCCTTAAAGGAAAACTATACCCCCCTGACAATGTAGGTCCTTATAAAAAGATATTGCATAAAACAACTCAAATGTAAAACCTTGCTTCATGTAAATGAACCATTTTCATAATAATATGCTGTTTTAGTAGCATGTGCCATTGGGTAATCATAAATAGAAAATTGCAATTTTAAATAATAAAGACAGCCTCCTGGGATCGTATGATTCAACGATGCACACAAACATACCAAACAAACTATAAAGTTAGGTCACATGAGCCAATTAACAGACAGAGTTGTGTCTTTTGCTTCCATACTTCTTCCTGTTACAGTTAGAGTTGAAATATTTCATGTCAGGTGATCTCTGAGGCAACACACAGACCATCACAAAATGGTGGTTCAAGGCAAGAGATGTAAAAAAAAAAACATTTACTTAAATATATATATACCAGTTTGGTAAGATTCTTAAATATGTCACTTAATTTGATATAAACTTTCTGTTGCTCAAGTGTTCATTTTGTGAGTATAGTTTTCCTTTAATATGAGGTGCAAAATTAAATCAGTACCAAATATTAATTGCAAAGATAGCAACATGACTTAATGTGGTTTCTCCTTATAAAAGGTTAAGCGTGTTGCTGTTTCTGCTCGCCAAGTCCAGTATGTCACTATACCCAATGTATAGTAGCAATTCCCGAGGAAGGAGAATGAAGGATGAAAAAGGCCCTAATGAGGTTGGACTTTGGTGCAATGTATACAGAAATGCAATACATTTTTACATTATATAGGTAGCACTGGTCCTAAAGTCATCATTTTGTGGATATTTGTTTTTGACCATGCACCCAGATTTTAAAATATATATACAGTAAGACTGTACTTAACTGTTATATAGGAAAAAAAAAAAAAAAGCAGCGTAGGTGGTTCTTCACAGTCAGGACGGTGAGGTTGTGGAATGCACTGCCGGGTGATGTTGTGATGGCTCATTCTGTTGATGCTTTTAAGAGGGGTTTGGATGTTTTTTTGGACAGACATAATATCAAAGGCTATTTTGATACTAAAATCTACAGTTAGTATAGCTATGGGCATACAGGTATATGGTTTGTGTTTGAAAGAGTGGAGATGTGTGTGTGTGTGTGTGTGTATATGTATGCTGGGTTTTTAATTTGGAGGGGTTGAACTTGATGGACTCAGTCTTTTTTCAACCCAATTTAACTATGTAACTATGTAACTATGTAACTTGTCACTCTAACTCATTGCCATTTTATCAAGAAATTTGATAGAAATCATTTTGAGAATTTATAAGTCATGGGAGTTCTCATTTTATTCTGTAAAAATCAAGCCTTTCTGCTGCTACCCAACTGCAACAATATGTCTGACACCCTTACCCTAAGCTTGGAAATATTAATACTTGGCCACAATTAGCCAATTACCCAAAGCCTTTCCGTCACTTCAGAAGTGACAACTTAGTCCATTATTGTGCTAGGAGCACACTGGGTGGGTTTTTTTCCTAAAATCTGAATTTATCTAATTTTTTAAATAAAAACACCATGACCAGACTCCCGTACCTAAGTTTACCTTATTTATTATTAAAAAATCTTGAATCAGTTTGGGTAAAAACTTGGTTAAATCGAGTGAAAACCTGAATACTGCTATTATTTTTTTTAGTTTTTTCCTGAATCACTAGTTTTTTAAAGGCTTTTTCCTAAAAAGCCTGAATGTTTCCAAAATGGTTGGATTTTTGGGTTAATTCCAAAGCAGGCCACGGAAACTTCAAGATAGGATAGGGACCTCTGCCATTGACTTTATGGAAGCCTTTTATTCGCTTCCATAAAGATGCAGGAGGAGAGAAAGCTTGGTATGCTATAGCCTAGATGGCTAACTTCTGACATAATGGGAAGTGCTGGATTAAAAAAAAAAAAAAAGTATAACTCAGACTCAGGATATTCAGGGAAACTAAGATCTCATAAAATGTTAAAGGGGTTGTTCACCTTTGAGTTAACTTTTAGTATAATGTAGAGAGGGATATTCTGAGACAATTTGCAATTGGTTTTAATTTTTTATTGTTTGTTGTTTTTGAATTATTTAGCTTTTTATTCAGCAGCTCTATAGTTTGCAGTGTCAGCAATTTGGTTTCTAGGGTACAAATTACCCTAGTAACCCTGCATTGATTTGAATAAGAGACTGGAATATGAATAGGAGAGGGACTGAATAGAATGATAAGTAATAAAAAGTGGAAATAACAATACAGTTGTAGCCTTACAGAGCATTTGTTTTTAGATGGTGTCAGTGACCCCCATTTGAAAGCTTCAAAGAAACAGAAGAAAATTGCAAATCATTAAAAAACTATGTAAAATTAAATGAAGACCAATTGAAAAGTTTCTTAGAATTGGCCCTTCTACAATATACTAAAAGTTAACTTGAAGGTGAACCACCCCTTTAAAGTGGACCTGTCACCCCAAAAAAATATTCAAAATCATATTGTATCACATTAGTTAAGCAAAATGAACATTAATTACACTATATAAATGATTTTAATCTTGTTTCCTTCAGTCTGGGGATTCATAATTATAGCAAGCAGGCAGGAGCCATTTTGTGGACACTGTTATTAAGACAAGCCTTGCATCATCTCAGAATCTTGTTTGTGCACCAGAATGGGGGACCTGATGTCTATCCCTATGTCCTGGCTACACAATTAAATGGTTAAGAGAACTGGGGGAATGTGTGGAGAGCAGTGGCATCTAGGAAGTGCTGAATGGAAAGTGAAAGTAATTATCTGCCCCGCCTCTATGCCTAAGGCATAGAGAAGTGGCAGGCAATATTTGATTGACAGCTGAGATTTTTAAATGAGCTTAAAACAGCTATGAATGGTTTAATAAAAATTTGAAATTGGATTTCATGTTTAATTTGAAAAGGACTTTTATTATACAGATTTTTGTGTCTAGGTGACAGGTCCACTTAAAGAATAGTCTTAAAGAATAGAATCACATTTGAAAAAATAAATTATGAAAAAAGAGAAACCAAATCTATTCTTATCTAATAATCATTTACTTATATAGCACAAGCTAGTTATGCAATGCAAAATTTTCATCAATTGTAATTTCACTCACAAGTAGGGTTGCCACCTTTTTTTTTTTTTTTTTAAACGGGCCGGTAATGGAGGGGGTGGGCCAGTGATATAGCGGGTGGGTCAGTGATGTAGGGGGTGGGCTGGTGATGTCGGCGGTGTGGCAGGTGACATGAGGGTGGGATTGATAACATGGCAATCAGTGACTAGTTGATCACCATGTCATTAACTTCAACGTCCTGTCTGGATTTCCTAATTTGAAAATTAGTATAACCTGTTGGCACAACATTATCATCAAGTTGATCCAGCTGTTAGTGCCACACATGGAGTAAACCTTATTAAATCAGAGGATCTTTTTTTGATAGACAGTAATAAAATAGTGTTAAGAATAAAAACAAGAGACAGCAGTTGAATCAGTAGGTTAAAAAAAGGTAATGGTTCATATACTGGCGGAGAAGAGATCAAACATGTAGAGGAAAGCAAACAATGAAAATAATTTGACCATGTATCTGAGCACCAGGGAGTTGTAATTTATATAGATCTACATCTACGTGACGAGGTAGAGTGGCTAGGAGGATATTAGTAATCTAAACCAGCTTCTATTTCTTGATATGCTCAGCATAAGAACTTGCTTAGCCTGCTTCTTAAGGATTAGTCTTCCAGAAATGTAACTATTTCTTAACTTCAGGCAATTATTAATGCGGTATTAAATGATGATAAGCACAAACTGAAAAAACAAAGAGTTAACTAAGGAATTGAGTTGCCCGTGTAAATGGTTGTGTAATTAAGAGCTTAACATTGACCATAAATCATTAAACAACGGTATAACACAAGCAAGCATTTATTTTCACTACAGTTTTAGAACTGATTAGGGACATGGAAAGGTCAGGGTTATTAGTAGGCATTATCAAGGATTTCTGTAAGAATATGACTGGTTTGGCACCACAGGTTTTTCAGTGAACACATGGAACTTAAAGGGATGGTACATCTTTAAATTACCTTTTAGTATAGTGTAGACATCCACATTCTATTACTAGTTGCATTGCTTTTCATTTTTTGTGTGGGTAGTGTAGAGTAGTCACGAGGTAGTTGTTTAAATGAGAGACTGAAATATGAGTAGGAAAGGGCCTGAACAGAAAGATAAAAAGTGAAAAGTAGTTAAAAAGTTAAAACTGCAGGAAAAAGGACCCATGCATGTAGAATTGGTAGGATTAATTGTAACTGAAAGACTATTTTCTAGTATGCATACATTCAGTTAACTTGTATTTTCCAAACAGTCTGCTCTTCAGTTCCTACTCAGGGCTGGGTTTAGGTCCAGTGTAACAATAGATTCTGAACCTAGAAGTGCCCCCAATGTATGGAAGTTAAGTGCACCCGTGACTTTCGCCAAACATCACTTCCATTTTTTGTTGAAATTGGCAATATACCCCCCCCAGCTCTGTTGCCTGAGAAGTATCTATCTATCTATCTATCTATCTATCTATCTATATATATATATCTATATATATACAGCGCTACAAAACAAGTTGGCGCTATAGAAATACATGTTAATAATATATAGCCTGTGTAATGCAGCCGCACTCTGATCCGGAATCTAAATATATGCATATACTAATGAGGAATAGATCCGCACTCAATTATTCTGTGAACAATCAAATTTTCTTTATTGTGTACATCAATCCAACGTTTCGGCCCCCATTAGGGCCTTTTTCAAGGCTCTTGGTTGGATGAGGGCTGAAACATTGGATTGATATACACAATAAAGAAAATGTGATTGTTCACAGTATAATGGAGTGTGGATCTATTCCTCATTAGTATATATATATATATATATATATATATATATATATACAATCCAGAGACCTTATACAATAAATGACTAACTTTAAACATTTCCACCATCACTTTTAAGCTGTAAGAAAATTAGTTGGATTCTGATGGGTCTGTAAAGGCACAAAAAACATATTTGCTATGGCACCACTCCAAGTGCTACGTTCATAATTACCACCATCAAACATACAAATGAATGGGCTCTATTATGCCGAATGCTTAGAACCTGATGTGTTCTGGATAAGGCATCTTTCCATAGTTTGGAAATTGATACCTTCATTCTACTAAAAAAATTAAATAAACCCAATAGTGTTGGTCTGAGATCAATACAGATGTATGCATATTAGTTAGGATTAAGTGCAAGGTACTGTTTTATTATTCCAAGAAGAAGTAATTCAAAACATTACAACTATTTGCTGTAAGTGGACTCTGTGGATGATGGCCTCCCTAATTGGCCTAATGGTAGGTGTGCATCGGCGCACACCACTTTTGCCTACATTCTTCTAGGTTCAGTCCTTATCTAAGTCCAGTGCACTGAATCTCCCTGCTGGCCTATATATGGTGGGGGCGGTTTCCAGGGTGGGGTTGTAAAATGAAAATGGAAGCTCTTTCGCGTTTCATTGTACCTGGCTGATCTGTTGCTGATTTCACCACTCTCCGCATATATCCAGGCTAATTTGTAAGGTGGCAAAACCATGTCAAGTATATATCTATTGTTGTGTACATGGTGAATTAACTGGAAAGCATAAGAACAGAAACACATATAGTAGCTTAGTTCAGAGATGTATCTCAGTCCTTAATGAAATGCTATGTGGACCATCTGGAATCCAGTTATGTGAAATGATTATACTTTATTTAAAAAAAAAAAAAACACACATACACACTTTTTGTTTTATATTTCCCTCAGGATGTTGATCACACAGTGCAGTGCCTGGAATTTGCTGAGTTATGAACAGCAAGGCTACCCTAATTAAATGTAAGGAAAATGTATGTTATACATTGACGGCAATTACAGAGAAGCAAAATTCTGATGTTGCATTTATGGGTTGTTGGTAAAATGTCTCATGCCCCTTTGCCCACCTTTGGTAACCACATGAACAAAGCAAGACTGAATGCTTTCTCAATTGTGCAGGCAAAAGCAAATGTCACCAATGTTTTATCTCCCTAGAGACTCAGAAACTTTCCAAGAATGAAGTTATGGGAGCTGATTTGGCACAAGGGTAAGCTAGGAAGAGCTGTAATGTACTGTCTTATGCAGACAACAACGCCTCAGTATCAAAGCTACAAGACCAAGGGCAGCTGGCTGCTACAGACATACAGCACACACAATAAAAGAATACAATACACTAGATTTAAACGAAAAAAATTAAACTTGACTCATAAGCAAAAGAATAAAGCAGCAGGACAGCGGTCTCAAAGCATCCCAAATACACAGACTGGCAGGGACCATATATTTGGCAGGCCAGCATGCTACAAGTGTATCACTGTAAGCTGCCTGGTACCAACATTTTATGTTTTCAGTATTTCTGAAACATGGAACAATGAACGAGAAAGGGATTAGCAGAATTGGATATGTGACAATGATAATAATATTTTTTTTTCTATTTTTCCCATAGAGGAAAAACAAAACAGGAACCCTGAAAAAATTCTTTGAGATTTAGGGATTTATTTATCATGCAGTGAAACATTACTGTTGATGTTGATCATAGCAACCAATCAGATATTTGCTTTTGTTTTCTAACTGTTGAAATCTAATTGCCGATCGGTTGCTCTAGGCAACATCACCTGTAATGCTTCACTCCATTTTGTACACAGCATGATAAATAAGGCCCACAGTGTGCTTAAGACAACTATAGGGTACAATAGTCTGAAGATGCTGACATCCTCATCTTTAGATGATAATCACATACTGTATGTGTTCTGTAACTATTGAGAGTATATAATGCTTTTTCTAGGACAATTCCTGATGAAAACCCAGAAACTCAAATATCTGTAATTCAGACAGGACTCTGCCTTAATTGGCATGGAATTCAGCCACTCACCAGTAGTGATGACTGAAATGTTTTGCCAAGTTTTGCCCAACTTGAATGGGTGAAAAATCTGCAATCTTTGATGAAATTTCGGCAAAGTGAAACGGTCAGATTCGCCCATCACTATTCACCAGCCATCATGTTTTAGCCGAACCCCTAACACCCCCGTCTGCCCCTAGAAGTGATCTTGCCATCTTTTATATATAATATGATAGCCCAAGCCTGTTACTTGGGTGATTTTATCACATTTTTTCCCAAAAATACCAAAGTAGACATCTAATAATTTAAACTACACAAGAAACAATAGGCTCTACAATTACTCTCAGAAGCCAAAGAAATATATAAATTAGATATTTATAGTAAGGCCCTCAGTATCTTGCAAATCTGTTGATGCGAGCATTTATATATTTAGAAGTTATCAAGTATGAAATACAATTAAACAAGAAAATTAGATTGAGCCACCATTTTACCCATTTTTCATTTATACACTGAGCAAGGGGAGTAGAGACGATGTTAAAGGGGACCTACCTGTCACCCTAAGAAATAATTCCAAAGTCTCTTTTGTCATGTTAGTTGAGCAAGACTATAATTACACTATATAACTTTTTAAAATTTTGTTTCCCTCAGAATTTCGCTTGGAATTCACAAACACACCATGTAGGCTGGAGCCACTTTGTGGAGATTGTTATTAAGGCAAGTTGTGTCACCACAAAATCTTGTGAATGTGCCAGAATGGGGGGGACCTAACGCCAATGCTAATCAAAGGCTACACAATTATAACACATGAGGGGGATAGGGAATGAAGTGAGTCTAGTGAATAGAAACTAAAAGTAATTAACTGCCCTGCCTCTATGCCTGAGGAATGGGGTGGAGCAGACAATATATTATTGACAGCTCAGAATTTTAAATACCTTTATAACATGTATCAGGGCCTCCATCAGAGGGGGACAGGGGGGACAAGGGTCCCGGGCCTGGGGCTGAAGTTCTGCCGGGCCCCATTGACAGCGATGAAGACGGCATGTGTGCCGAAATGCAGAAGTGCCGAACTTACCTGAAAACACCTGAAGTCACCAAAAAGCCGAGATTTAAGGCCTGAAGCGGCAAAAAGACCCAAAGTCAAGAAAGGAGGTGAAGTTGAAGCCATGAGTTCAATTCTACTGAACACCATTTAGTGTTTTTTTTAATCCCCTGGCCACCAATGTATTATTTTAATATTCTATAGGCCCCTGCCACCAATTTTTTTTAACTTGTAAAGTGGGTCCCTGGCACCAATGCTTTTAAAAAAAATCTTTTATGGGGGGGGCCCTGGCATCCATGTTTTTTCTTAACTTCTAAGGGGGCCCTGACCATCAATAGCTTTTTTTTTTTAGCTTTGTGTGTGGGGGGGTTACTTTTTTAGCACTGATGTCTGTGTGGTCTTTTAACTGTGATGTGGAGTGGGTGGGAAAAGGGGTGGGACTTGGTCGACGGGGTGGGCGGAGCCCAGGGGACCCTGAAAACTTTGTTGTATGGGGCCCCATGTTTTCTAATGGCGGCCCTGACAGGTATATATGTTTTAATAAAAACAGAATTTGGATTTGTGTTTTATTTGCAAAGGACTTGAATTATATAACTATTAATGTGAGGGGGACAGGTGTATTGTATACTCCCTTTCCCAATATTAGTTGGATTGAATAGAGCTTTGCTTGACATATTTTTAGTTTGTTGTTTTAGTGAGAAAATATATACAATTGTTGTTTAATTTTTTATTCTGAAACTGAAAGTAGCCACATTATTTTTCTGCTTCTTGCATCCACAATTAAACCACATTAGAGGTCCACTTAGAAGCCCTGTATAAACTAAGCACCTTCCTTGCCCTAGCTAAAGCCTTTTACACTGTGAGATAAGTGCCATTGTATTACCCAAAGGGTTTTTCAGCTGATTTGTTTTAAATGTGCTTTGAATGCAGCATAATAGAATGTGACAATACCTTCAATTTCTGTTTAGTGCAAGATAATAATAAAAACGTATATTTCCTGATTAAAATGGCATAAAGAATGATCAATACAAGCTATATTCCTCCTTAATTCAATGTTGATAATTGGTGTATATTGCACCTTAAGTCACAAAAAATATTCACTTCAATAAATAGTCTTAAGCTAGACAGTGTGTTATGATTCGATAAAGATTTCTCTTACATTGTTACATTACACATTTCTGCTCTGAATGTAATTTGAATTTAGAAGAAAGTGATGTTTTATTGGGGATGCAAAACGTGTAAACCTTAGCTATATTGAGCTGCATTACTGTTTCAAAAATAATTTAGACTTTTAAAACAATCTCCTTTTTAAAACTAAATATACTGCCCAATGGGATTCTCTAAATCTCCATTTATTTAAAGTAGCATAAACATGTCACACCTAAACACAGTAGTTGCTAGGAACCAGCTGCTGTTGCCAAGCCCTTGATATAAAAGAGGGGAAATCATGTTTACAGCCTGTAATTATATCACAGATTCCATCTGCTGTGGACCATAATCAGTTATAAAGCCTTGAATGTTTCACATTTATTTAAGCATTGTATAAATACCAAGAAATGGCATGTCCTGTGCCAGGATCTATGCTTGCTTAAGCTAAGGGAACTACAATAAAACATACTATGAACTATGTAACTAACCTATGTTTTAAAGACGTTTTGAGAAAAAAATAATTTTCATTGTATATTTTACAAATAGAAAAAGTAAATCACAGGGCTTCCAAGTTCAGAAATCTAATTTATTTGCCGGGCCCAAGTTACAGACAGTAACAGATATGTACAAATCACAGATATACCCTTAGAGAGACAATGGGGGTCATTTATCAACAGTGGGCAAATTAGCCCATGGGCAGTAACCCATGGCAACCAATCAGATTGCCGCATTCATTGTTCTACTTGCAGCTGGCTTCAAAAATCTAATCACTGATTGGTTGCTATTGGTAACTGCCCATGGGCAAATTTGCCCAGTGTTGATAAATGAACCCCAATATCAGAACAGGTTTGCAAACATTTAAGAGAATAGCAGGAAACCCACCAATATATTTTTGTACACAGCTTTTTAAAAAGAAAAGGAAAACCTATGAATAATATTATATCTGTAAACAGCACTGCACGCACATTGTCAGGGAATCCTTGACTGTAGAGCTTGTATTCTAATATTTAATAGTTGTAGTCAAGGGGATATAAAATGGTATATGTGATAATATGGGTGAAATAATATTTATTTGCCTAACGTAATTGCAGAAATACTGCTGATTTGTTGCTATGGACCAAAGTAAATCTTTGCAGATGTTACGTTCCCAATGTTTAATTCTTACTCATATAAGTTATATTTAGCATTTATCTGAGTATTACTCGGCAAACTGAGCAGGCAATATCTGCCTGCATACTGTACGGGCTTCTGAAGTAAAAAAAAAAAAAAAGGAGCTACAGAGGTAAATATTTCAGTCAGTTCAGAAGAGATATTTGAGAGAAAATCTTGTTAACAATTAAAAACACACATTATTATTATTAATAATAAAGTAATCATTATAGCATATCTCTTCCTTCAATTAGAAGGATCTGATTTCCTCTTGGTCTGTAATGTAGCAATAGGTCTGTTGATCTGAAATCAGCACGAATAAGGAAATAACCTGTCTTATACTCTATAATATCACCACCTTCCAAGAAACTTACAATTTGCAAAGTCATTACTGTACTAAGTTACCTATAAGAGTTGTTTATTGCAAATTCAAAGTCAAAACCAGGAAGAAAAGAAGTCCACCAAGAAAAGTTATTTTTCCCACATCCAAATTATAAAATTTATCTGATTTTATCCTTCATAAATCATTAAGTCCTTTTTCACTAAAATAAATGTGTATTTACTGATAAGGAGGCTTAGCTATGTAAATATGCACCCTCCTGTAACTGGAGCTGAAGTGAGGAATGCACATAGAAACCTGATAACAAGTGAAAATGAATTGCCATCATCCGTCACAGCAAATGTTGGCTTATGTCTCTGGAGTTGCCATCTGCTAAGTAAAGCCAATTTCACTTTTTTAAATAGCCGCCTAATTCTAAATAGAGAGAAAGGCAAATATGTAAAAAGAAAAAAAACCCACAACATAAGAAAGAAAAAGAAGATAAACTGCAGGTTATAGCAAAATAGCAATGTGAACATCATGCTAACATTTTATTAACATAAACATCTATTTTAGTATTAAAATTAAAATTTTAGGAACAAAATACAATTTCAAACAAATTAGAAAAAACAAACAGTTGAGGCATTCAAGGTCCACACATTCTAATAACTGCTGTGGCCCCTGTTTGTTACAGTTCCTAAAGGTGGTTATAGACAGGGAGATCCGCTCCTTTGGCGATAACGCCAAACGAGTGGTTCTCTCCCCTGATATGCCCACATTGAGGTGGGCGATATCGGGCTGATCGGATCATAATGGAGGCAATATGGGCGGTCAGATTGCAGGACCGCATACATTCAGAGATGTGCCCGAGATCAGACTAGCTTTTTTAACCTGCCCGACTTTCAGCCAGATATCGATCAGTGAAGCCCATTGGATGGCCCCACACACGGCCAATAAGCTGCCCACTCAGTCTGTCTGTAGCTTTTATCGGACTGTGTATGGGAGCCTTTAGGTACCTTGGCAGTTATATTTAGTGGAGACTTTTTATTGTTCATCATTATGGTTTTATCTGTTTCCAATGGTAGGACAGCACACCAGGGAATCATTCTGCACCAGTATAATCTTTGCCCTGAGTTTATGTCCATTTATGGCCCACTAGTCAGTTAATATTAACCTGAAAAGCAGGATGGGCAGCTGCTTAGTAAAATTTAGAAAAACCTGCCTTAGAAGCATCATAAAATATGTTCAAGAAGCAATCCATGCACAAAACACAGTGTAATTTACATTCCTTTACAGAGACAACATACTCAACCAGATACAATGCTTTGCTATTTTTTGCTTTGATTATAATGAATGAAATTGTATTTAATCAAAAGTAATACTTTTAAGCTCTTATATGACTTCTGTGTATTTAGGGACATGGGGCAGATTCCTAGTTGGTGGTACACCATCTAAAATGGAATTCACCAGTCACTAACCAGGTCATGTGAATGACAGACTGCACAGCAACATGTTTAAGAACCCTGTGTGCCATTGGTCTATATTTCCTGTAAAGAGTTCTTACAATATGTTTTTGCTTTAGATTAGGGAATTAACTGATAGGGGTATATTTGTCAATTAGTGTAATTAGATTAACATTCCATCACTCACTATTTATTTCCATATAGTTTTTAAAGACCTATTTATCAGTGGGTGAAAGTGAGCTCACCCTTTGCTAAATATACTGTTAAAAGTCTCACAGAAATGAATAGAGAACAACTAAATTTTACTTATTTTACATTTAAATAAATATTCATTTTAGTATGTTTTAGATCAGTGATCCTCAAACAGTGGCTTGTGAGGAAGATATTGCTATGGTTGTTGCTCCCAGTGACCTCAATTCAGGTGTTTAGTTTTTGAATTCTTGGCTTGGAGGCAAGTTTTAGTTGCATAAAAAACAGATGTACTGCTAAATTGAGCCTCCTTTAGACTAGCTCTCCACATAAGGGCTACCAAATAGCCAATCACAAGTCCTTATTTGGTACAACAACCTTTTTTCATGCTAGTATTGCTCCGCAACTCTTTTTACAATTGAATATGGCAGGTAAAAATGTTGAGGAACTCTGTATTAGATAAACACTTAAAACACTCTCCAAATGATCTTTTTAAAAATAATCTGCTTTCTGGTTTTTGGGTGATGATAACCCTGGTTACCCAACAGAGAGGTAGAATAATAGGCAAAATATTAAAAAAAGACACAAAACTATTAAATGTCCAAAAGCTAAATATATCAGAATATTAATGTATATGCTACATTATTCTAAAAGTTAATACAAGCATAAGTCTTCCATCACTTTTTCCCTATGAAAGTTATAACCTAAAATGCCTCTGTAAACATTGCTTTGGATGGTGTTCAGTAGTTATGCTTTTAGAATAGTCAGTTGATTTAAAATGAATGCAGTCAGTCAGGGACACATTTCTGTTTTGCTTTTCAGTTTTCACCTTGTGGCATTCCATTCTGCAGTATTGGCTATGTGCCTAAGGCAAAACTAAACCTGGCAGTATTAATAACATGACCCTCACAACCTTATGCCGTTTCCAATTGTGCAAGCTACATACAATGCAATCTACATAGTCATCCCCATTAACTCTTTTTTTATTCTCACTATTGTAACACTATTATTAAAAAAAAAATACAGAATAATCATTGTCACATTCTGATGTGGAAAATGTTTAATACAAATGAAAATCACATTGTTTTATTCATTTTCATTGAGACTGACAATCTATTTTAATCAATTAGCGACTATAAATAAAGTTGTTTGAAATCCCATTTGACTTATATAGAAACTATTAAATGAGTTATCTATAGTAATAAGTCAAGTCAACTGGACTTGCTGTATTTTCGTTTTCCTTGAAGACCTTTCTCAATTCAAATCAGCATTCCATTCTGAGTTGAGAAAGCCAGTCGGATGACTAGCGAAACATCTATAGATATACCATGACCTGGATGAATGAGAACCTTCACAGACATACAGTATGGTATTAACTGAGTTCATCTTAGACCACCAACTGTTTAATAAACACTTACTTAGCATGCCTAAAGTCTAATATGCAAGCCATCAGTGGTAGCTATACAATAGGTTGTACATCCATTCAGTGACTTCATCAATCTTAAACAATAGGTGCAAAATAAGTGAATTCGTTCTTGGGAAGATAGGGAGAAAACTGAGTCATTCAGGCCCGGACTGGCAATCTGTGGGTTATGGCAAATGCCAGAGGGGCTGCTATAATGTGCCATAGAAATTCAGTATTTAGTGGGCTGGTGGGGGCTGTTTGGGCCTCTGATTGGGCCTCTCTGTACCTGAAATGGCAGGGCCTATTTTGACTCTCAGTCCAGGCCTGGAGTCATTTATTGGTTTTTCAAAACCTACGTGTTATCTTGGCACGCAACAATCTAGGGAGGATTATCACTAACGCACAAACATGGGTTTAGCCAGGTTTAGGTACACAGACATAAAGCAAACATTGTGTGACTTCACAGACATACAGCACATTCCACCCTATTCTTTTACACACTTTTAACTGCCTTCAGAACCAGTGCTGTGTTTATAATGAGGTACATGCACATCTGTTAAAGGAATTACATTTGCTATGAATGGGTGAAAAAAAGTTTGAAGAAAACAGAGTAATTTATGTTTCAAAGAAATTTAATGTCAACCAAACCATTTGAAAGCATCTGCCAGACATAAGGTCTTTGGGAACACACCCGCTTCTTCCATATAGTTATAACCAATGGTTTCAGTAGAGTTGTGTGATTTATAGTAAAATAGTACAGTAAAAAAAAGTAGCAATTCCTCCTGAGGATCTGCATCTCGTGAACTGCCCATTACAATAAAGCAGTCTAAGATGTGAAGAGCAAAAAATTAAATGTATAATATTTTGTAATGCAGGGGAAGCATTACAAAATTAGATTGGGACAACAAAAAGGTATGATGTTCTAAAAGCCAAGAAAATCAAAATATATTCTGGACGCTTGAAATAGTCAGTGTCGGACTGGGACACCAGGGGCCCACCCAAAAACTTTAGACCAGGGCCCACTCTCAGTACTAATATTTTTCATCTTCTCAATCAAACTCTATTCTCCTAGTTTGTTTTCTTTACATACTATAATCAATTATTCCCTCTATTTAGCCTCTTTGTTCTCATAGAAATAGGGAATGGCCATGAAATAGGCCAAAAGTTTAGCAGCATGAGGGCCCACTGACACCTTGGCCCACCGGGAGTTTTCCTGGTATTCTGGTGGGCCAGTCCAACACTGGAAATAGTTCCTTTATTTGTTGAAGCAGTTACCAAGAGATTGTAGAAATTATTTAGATGTAAGCTGTACGTGACATAGAATTCCTTCTTCTTTCATTGTTCAATTATTTCTATATATCTTGACTATAAAGTATTTTTATATATTGCACTTTATTGCTGCACGTGCATAGCAATATGTAAATAGACCTATATACATCAGTTGATAAATACTAAGAACAGATGGGTTGCTGGCCTATGACATTTGCAACTTTTATCTAGCTCTAACTTCATGCACAGTTACTTCATACACAGCTACTTCATACACAGCTACTTCATACACAGTTAATATTACAGCAGATTACATTGAAACCAAAAGTTTGTGCTGAATGTAAAACAGCGAAAAACTGATAAACCACTATCGACTGTTTTGCATGACGTGCTTCAGTAGCCTTATCACTTCACTGCCATTATTCAGTAGGGCAAAAGTGGTATTTGAATAACCCATTGCTTGAGATCACTAGCAAAATAAAACATTTATTACAGAGAGTTTTTTACATATGATTACATTAGAACCCTGGTATCTTAGGGCAATGACAGGCGGGTGCTTTGTCATAAGTGGGAGAGGAGATTTCGCACAGGTAAATGTAATTACATTTATTTTACAATTTGACCTTATTTTGTCAGCAAATAGGAACATTTCCTCCCATCTGACACATAATCAGGTTCAGTTTGCTTTGGGGCAAATTATTACAACTAGTCATAAGTTGCCTTTTCAAGAAAATGACTGCTCACTTTTCCTGGAGCAAACTTTGCACCTATCATTATAATTTCTCCCCACCAAAACATAGGCAGAGGTTGATGTTTATTTTTTAGGATACTAGTTAAATGCACATATCTAAAAATAATCATTTATGGTATCTCTGAGCCAATTCCACATATATAGTACCCCAGAACACATGGCAGAATATGTGCAGTTACCATTTCATATATAATATATTCAAAACATGTGATACAGTAAGCACAGTGACAAATTCAATTATTAGTGATGGGTGAAACTGCCCTGTTTCACTTCACCAAAAATTTACAGAAATGCATTGAAGTCTATGAGTTTGATGAGAGACATGTTTTATACCTATTGGAGTCTATGAGCATACTTTTTGTGGCAAAACTTGGAGATTACATGGATCACTATTAAATACATCTCAAGGGTACCAATGGGTTTAGCGAAGGTGCCAAGGACTGTGGGGAAGCATTTTCCCCAGTGGTGAAGGGATTTCTGGAGACTGTAGTCCTTAGCAAAATTAGGTGGCAGTACAGGGGACGACTGGTTCTTTAAGGAAAGGGGACACATTACCAGCTTCCTTTTCCCCATTAGGAACCTGGAGGGCTGGTGGAGCTCCACCCCCACCCTCTGACTGGTTTGGTGTTTTTGCTTTGTTTTTGTCACGGGTTGGCCTTCGTTAGGCGCCCAGGGGAGGAAGTGGACCAAGGAGGAAGCTTTAGGGGTTCAATAACGTAGCACAGCAAGGATCAAGCAGGAGTCAGACAGGTCCAGGCAAAAGTGTATTCACAGGAACAAAATAAACAAAGTCCAAGCAGTGGTCAAAAATACAGGAACAAGGTCAAAAAGTACAGGAAACAGGATCAAAAGCAATAACAGGATCAATAAACAATACCCAGGATCAAGGCAATGTGGTCCTATAATTGGGCGCCATAATAGCGTCCAATGGCCCTTTAAATATTCGAATCTCGCGCCAAAACGAGCGCGGTGACGTCATCGCGTCAAGCGTGACGCGATGACGTCACTACCCGGCGCCGCATATCCACGTGGCGGCTATGGGCGCCGCCATTGTGGATATGCTGCCGAGGAAGGAGGACGCGCCGCCCGGAGCTAAGGTAAGCCTCTGGGCGGCGCGATCCTGACAGTTTTATACTTCCATGTTTTGTCTGTATTATACTTGTTTACTCTTCTTCCACCTGTATCTTTTTCATGCATTCAGTAATTCATATGGTTTATTACGGTCACAGCAATGGGATGGGTAGAAATTGTGGCCTTGCCATTTGGTGTATGTTTTTTTGCTTGAAGCTTAATGCATTCACTTATGAACTCAAGCATGCCTCAGTGCAGTCCTAGAACACAAGAAAGGATAAAGACAATGCAATTTTTATAAACCATTTCCGAAATTGTATGGCAGGATAGATGCAGTGCCCATTTAATGTATATTCCTTCTCAGGATGCATGTTGTGCAAATTCCTTGTATTAAATTCTCATATTATGTCAAACATGCATTATCTGTTGTACACAGGAGTCTTAACCACAGTACAAGACTCCTTATGTCTATGTTAGACTGTGTTTCACACCACTTTAATGAAGATTTTTTGTGAAAATCTGTACGCCTCTGCTTTAGATATGCAAGCTGTTTGTTTACTAAAGTAAACCAGACAGCTGTGGTCATAAATGATTTAAAGTTCCAAAACATTTTTAAAAATGCAGCGTTTGAAGGGTCCAGACTTTCCAGTACAGTAGCTTGACTTGCCATATGTTTGCTACAGGAGACTGTAGGAATGCAGATTTAAGGCTGACCAAGTGAGTGAAAGAAACACAATTGCCTTAAAATAATGCTTTTTTCCCTTCACAATCAATTTTCCTTCAAATAATATCAGAAGAATGCTCGCAAACACTCACATTATGGCAGCAATTTGATAATTAGATGTGTGAGGAGTCAGAAAAGCATTTTCTAAGTTGAACCCAGATGAGCCCCAGCTTCTAATCAGTTACACAAAGAGGCAGAACTGGCAAACCATTCACTCTGCAGCAAAGCATGACTCTGCGTAACAGATAATGCATCAACTTTATTCCTTTCCTGCCCCTCACTATACTGAATAGGAGACCGACTCCTTTTGTTGTAGCAGACAGAGAGGGAGCGAGAGATAATCAAGTAGAAAGGCTGTTGAATTTGTGATGTGTCCAAGGAAATTAGGAATGTAGAGGGCACAGGGACAAGAAAATGTATAGCCAGTCTTTCACTGCCACAAATTAGAGCTTGTACTGTAGCAAAAAAAAAAAAAAGGAATTTTGAAGCAGCACATACAAGATGCAGCCTTTGGAGTGATTTTTTGCAGTTATTAAACAGACCATATTGAAGTAATGCCAAGAGCTGGTATCAAAACATAAATGTGCTTTGGCTTACAGTTGGCAGAAATAATTTGTGTTCAAATTAAAGGGATACTGTCATGGGAAAACATGTTTTTTTCAAAACGCATCAGTTAATAGTGCTGCTCCAGCAGACTTCTGCACTGAAATCCATTTCCCAAAAGAGCAAACAGATTTTTTTGTATTCATTTTTTAAATCTGCCATGGAGCTAGAGTGATTGAAGTTTATCAGAGCACAAGTCACATGACTTGGCGCAGCTGGGAAATTGACAATTTGTCTAGCTCCATGTCAGATTTCAAAATGAAATATAAAAAAAATCTGTTCCATGCCTGTACTGAAAACAGGTGATAATGGTAAAAATGGCCATCACACAACATTACACACTTTATCATTAGTATTACACAGAAAATGACAGCAGGCTTATTTGTTGTGGCAGGAACCTTAGATTGCAAGCTACTCTGGGACAGGGACTGATGTGAATTATAAATAGTCTTTGTTAAAGAGCTGCAAATTTTGTTGCTTCCACATACATAAATAATAATAATTGTTATTAATTTTCTTTATATTTGCCTCAGTATCAAGAAGAGGAATAAATGTTTAAGGTAATTCCAGCTGCTTTAGAGTGACAAATCAGATGTACCTTATTACTCACCAGAGAGAGTTACAAGCTGTGCAATTAAGGACATTTAGTTCTTGGGGGCATGAAAGGGTGTGCCAGTAGGTAAGTCACACATGACATTACTGCTAAGGCATCCACAAGTTGCATTTGGGAAGTATCTTCAGCTGCTGCTTCTACGTGCTGAGAAATCTCAATTTATACATGGTGGATGATTTCCATATGGGTTCACAGCAGAGCAGAAGCATGGAAAGGACTGGTGAACAAAAAGCATTCAGACTACTCATAATGCCAATGCACATCATTCATATATCCATCATGTCTACTGACACTAATTGCTCAATATGTACAAGCTAGAGATTAACCTAAGTACAATAGTTATGGGAGAACCTTTCCAGCATGAATAAGGCCATGGTACACATGGAATTTTGATGAATGCTACTTACAATGCTGATCAATACCAAGCTGCTTGTTTGGTAGCACAGCAACATGGCCTTTACATGCTCGAAAATGTGCCAGTGAGCTACTGAGTGGGTACAAGTAGAACTTTCCTTATAAAGGCTCGTGGTGTATTGACACCTGAAATAAGTACCAGGATACTACCAATGAACTAATTTTCATGAGAAAAGTAACACTGGTAAAAAAAAGACGTGTTTCTTTTACTCTCCTTGGTTATATATTTTAGATATTGCCAGGTAACAGTGTTTAGACAGAAAACAGCCGTTGTCCCTGTAAATCATGTCATCAGTGATAATTATCCTGTCCTGGCATTCTAAGTTGGTTAGAGAAGGGTATAGCTTGACAGGATTAGGTTTTGATTATTATTTCACTGTAGGGAATGCACAGAAACGTGGACTTTTAATTTAGGCAGGAGTCAACTACCTAACTATGGGTTTTATCATTTCAATTTAAACAGAGGGATATTAGAAATGAAATGACTGTTACCACCCTCTATGGTAAATGCAGTTCATTGGATATGCTTTATTTGATATGATTG
This sequence comes from Xenopus borealis, assembly GCA_024363595.1. NCBI lineage: Eukaryota > Metazoa > Chordata > Amphibia > Anura > Pipidae > Xenopus > Xenopus borealis. Next base: position 86,640,942 of record CM044431.1, on the reverse strand, counting down.
TAGAAGTCCCCATGAAGCCTTTGCAAGACTGCACAATAACTTAAAAGGGTGAGGTGGATAAAGGGGTATCATAGGTTTGTGCATTAAAAGAGGTCATTCACATAGTGCACTTAAGTTGTCATGAGAAGCCTCTTGAGCTTAACAATTAGATGGATTTTCAGCTAATGCTGCGGGAAATCAATAGAGAGGGGATCGAGCAAAGGACAAAGGAAAGCCAAATTGCTTTTATGTATGGCTAGCTGCTGTTTTTTGTGTTTTATTCTCAATGTAAGCCATTGTTGTCAAATTATTACACACTATAATTATCAAATGGGCTGGACAAGTAACTGAATTCACCAATCCCCACCATTATTTAATTATATAAAATTAGATACACCTATGTATGTATAAATTATTGTATAAACACATACACATATTTGGTGATGTTTGAAGGGTCCCATAAGCAACTCCAATACTGCCCCCCCCTTTTTAAAGACTATATATATATATATATATATATATAATATACATACGATATACAGAACCCTGTTATAATCATTATTCTATTCCTAACAAGGAAGGGCAAGAAGTGATGAAAAATAGTTTTATGTGTAAAGACCTGAATATCAATTATACCAACTGTTCAGGGTCAAATTCATTTTAAAATGAAACTTGCACAGGCTATTAACATCTTGAAATGGTTCAAGGGACCTCTGCCATTGACTCCTACATGACCTTGATAGGTTTTAGATGGTGTATTTTCAGACTTGAGCTATTTCCAAAAACCTTTTTTTCACCTGAAAATGTGAGGTTTGACCAAAAAAAAATCAAATAAAATTTTCACCAAAAACACAACGTGAACCTACAGTTTCCCACTTGATCTAGTTATTCAGATACCTGCCTGAATAACTAACCGAATCTGGGCATGCACTTTTCAATTTGGCTCAAAGAGTCAAATAGGTCTTCCAACACCACTCACCGATATGTTCCTTGGCATGTGAGAGGAACAGAAGGATCTGGATTCAGTATTGAAAGGCAATGTATTTCTTGTGTCTAATAACTAGGGTTCACATAGCTAAATTAATGATTAAGTTCCAAATATCCATCATTTTAACTGAAATGTGGTCTCTGTCCCAAACATAATACTTTATCTTTCACCTCTGGTGCCACAGTTCAAATCTGGGTCAGAGATCCAAGTGATCCATGTTTGGGTGGCCACAGTTCAGAATCTGGTAGGGAGGGGGAATTGAGATACATCTCATGAAGTAATTAGTGACTACTACTTCACAAGACGAACAAGTGACGTGCCCTGAACTACAGATCACCCTAGTAAAATGTGGTGACCTCCTATGACTGGAGACTGAGGTCAATGGCAGGGCATCATGAGGAAGCTACACAACTGAATGACCTGAGTAATCTGGGGTTAGATACAGGACCAAGTGGAAACTCTGTGTTATAATAGTAATGCTTGTGAATGGCTGGAATTGTATATGATGTACATTTTAAGCATCATCATGTTTCTAATGTGAACAATAATTTTCACCAGATTTATGCTATCCATTATATTCAGTTTCACTCCAACATGAAAACCCAACCACAATCTTACTTAAGGTATAATACTTATATGTGGAATAATCAACAAAGTGCTTCAGATTGTATTCGGTGTGATGCAACATTAATATAGCCCCTTATTTTAATACTCACCTCATGAAAAATAGCAGTAGCACATATACTCCACATGGCTTAAGTCCTAAATATGGGGTAATCCATTTTAATCATTGAGCTTTACAGTGTACCTTGCTACAATCATGTTTTTTGCAGCTTTATGTTTTATGTAAAGCTCAATAAACGTTTTTCATAGCTTTCTCAAACAAAGTAACCATCAGATACAGTTTTTATTGATCTAACAGAAAACTATTGTTGTTTAGACCTGTAATTTATTTTTGTAGCAATTGTACAAAATGTGGTTGTGATGTTGGGGGAAAAAAAAATGATTTGTAGCCAAGGAGTTATTTTTTGACCTGTATCAACAAAAAGTGCAATTTTATATACATGCAGAGTATAAAAGGTATTAGCAGTGCAGCTCAAGTAATTCTGCAAAACAGTCTCTTTTAGTTGTAAGTAATTTTAAAGGGGAACTATTGCGAAAATGAAAATTTAATATAAGCTTCAGCATACAGAAATAAGAAACTTTCTGAATACAAACAATAAAAAATTCGGTACAGTTTCCAAGGTAGGACTGGGGGGTCCGGGGCCTACCAGGGCTACTGCCCCAGGGACCCCCTCCGGTGCTTCCTTCTGTACCGGCAAACTGTGCCACAACTGTGCACATGCACATATTGGATCAAACTGTCTATGAATATGACACCCAACTCCTGCATGAAGACAGAATGAAGAGAACCCGATGCTGAGATTGGGGTAATGAACTTAAACTTGATTATTTCAGAAACAATGCAAAATATTTAATTGATTGTTTATAGAAAGTTTCTTATTTTAGTGTGATGAAGCTTATATTCATTTTTGTGGTAGTTCCCATTTAAATAATGCACCTTCTATAAACAACAGGGGTACATGAATCACTGTATAATCAATAGTCTTATAGCAACATAAGCCTATTCACAATGCCATACCAATTTATTGACCTTTCCTCTCTACCATGTCCCTTAGGGTACCTGATTGGAGAATGTATAATTCATTATCACCTCTGCAAACAAAGAAGCCTCAATTCACTAGATTCCTTGTCCATGTTAATGATATGCCTGTTGCCTAAGGTTCCAGCAATTCACTGCTCTTGCTCCAGGCAAATAATTTCACAGAGGAATGGTGTTCTCAGGAAGCTGATAGCAGACTAAATTACTTAGTAAATATGATATCTAGGCGAACATGGGACCACAACAGCCGATTCTTTAGTGAGAACCAACACAGATGTATCTGATCTCAAAACACTGATAGTTCATTAAAAGTTGAATTAAAAATGTTATCTTTTCAGATGTGTGATTTTTCTATGAGTGATTTAAACAGTAGCATTAAAGGGCATGTTTATCAAGCCTCGAATTTCGAAGTGAAAAAAACTACGAAATTCATGCAAATTAATTTATGGTCGAATAGGTCAATTTTCGATCTAATTCAAATATTTTGAATCGAACGATTAGCGCATTTGAATGCGAGTATTTGCTCCATAAAACTTCGACTACTCAAAGTCCACCAAAAGACTCCATATAGGTTTTAGGAGGTCCCCCATAGGCTAAAACAGCAATTCGGCAGGTTTAAGATGATAAATTTGAATTTATTTGAATCAAATTTTTTTCAATTCGGATAAAAAAAATTTCTATTCAAAGTACCCAAAAAATACTTAAAAATTCGATATTTTTTAAAAGAGATAAAACTATACAAATAGAATACTAAAATAAACAATATATTATGTATAGTATACCACAAGCTTTCACCTTTTTCTTTACCATCCTCTTTTCTCCTCCTACCACCACATATCTTTTTCCAGCGCTCCAGGTGTACATATAGGACACACCTCCCCAATCACTTCCCTGTTATTAAATACACTATTCAGTTCTCAAATCTGCATTCTTATCCATTTAACAGTTTCCTGTTGTTCTCATTTCTTTCCCTATTGATTTCCCCTTTTATCTTTTTCTGCCACTGAAACTGCCAGCAGGGATGTTCACACAGCTGTTAGGTGACAGCTGGAGGAATTTTCTGCTGTCACCCGCATTCGTAATACACAGACTGTGGGCTGCATGTGGCCCACACACTGCCAACTGCCTTGCACCATTATAATCAGTTAGCAATTGCTTAGGTGCAGATTTACTATTGGTTGACTTTCGAATAGAAAAAAATTAGAAATTCGACCATCTAATTTTTTTTGGGGGGGAGGGGTAATTTTCCATAGTCACATTTTTGAGACAGTTCTTTGAAATTCGAATTTTCGGCTATTCAATAGCCGAAGTAGCCCAAAATGACTTAGAAATTTTAATTTTAAAAATTCCAATTTTATTCAAAAATTCACTTCGACCCTTAGTAAATGTCCCCCTTAGTAACCTTAAATATTACAATACTCCCTATTTTATTACATAGTATTAAATATTTATTTAATACAATTATTGTTATTTCTTTATAAAAATGAATGTGTAATTTGTTTTTACTTCTGCATATGTTTGCTGATTTCAGGAAGTATTTATTCCACTCAGATTAAGAAGAAAGAACATAAAAAATGCAAATACAGCACAGCTTCCATCCCCACAACTTACTGTAAAAAAAAAAAAAAGTCACACAAAAGTAGACTGTGTTTAATGATTATCACTGTGTGAAAGGAATCTGTGGCCAAAAGGCTTATTCATGAGCACCTCTCTCTCCCTTTTTATTAATAAAAATCACTCTTGAGGGGCTGTTGCCATGAAACTCCATGGTTCACAAGAGATGTCAGTGAGGGTTGCTGGCCGTTCTTGGCTCTGAAGCTCTCCACTCAAGCATGCCATTAACATTCTTTAGATGCTTTGGGCTATCCAGTCTCTGAGACAATTCCCTGAGCTTTTCCATCTAATCCGGTCATCCCAGTGACTTTGACTATTACACTGCAGATATGCTAACACTGGAACAGAGCTAAAGGGTACAGTTTCTCCCAGTCTCATAGAAAAAAACAACCTATTTGATCAAATGCATGAATTGATCCACATTATGTGAGCTGCTAACGGATTCAAAGCTCTCTCATGAACATCTATCTGCAAAGGCTAATTTTTCAAGATTAATTTGGCATATGTAGAAATTCTGTTCATCTTCCTTGTTTCAGGTTAGGAATTTACTGTTAAAAAAAACCTTACTATTTGCACTTATTCATTTGAGTTATAGCTGATGTATTACTTGTGTCAGTTATCTATTTTATGTGCTGGGAACAGTTGAAATGGTCCAAGATGCATTGAAGCTCCCACTTTGATGTTCTATTTGGGCTTTCAAGTTTTTTGTGTGTGTTTCTCAGACTCCATATAGCCCAAACTTACATTTACTGTATATGAAAATATGTTCTTAACCATCACCCTGCTATAATTTCAAGGTTACTCAAGATAGTAAATAAGTATTCAGCCATAAATCTTGCTATGAGTGCCCTTTAGTCTAGGCCTCCAATCCATTACCTTGTACCCAACTTCCCCACTATTTCTAAGTTTTTTCTGTATTAGTGGGGCTTACTAAAATAGGTAATAAATTATATTAGTGTTGTTACTTGGAGTATCTAATAAGCTCTTTGCTCTCATATTTAAGAATTGTTAAGCCATCAATTATTGCCTACAGAAACCCTACCAATCAAAACAGCAAAGTGGATCTGAAATCAACAAATACATTGAAAGAATATAATAGGGTTCAGTTACTGAACCCTAGTCCTATCTTAATATGTGCAAATGTTAATGTATCCCTGTATATAAATCTATATAAATATAAATTGTATAAACACACACACTATTAAAGAGTCTCAAAGTTTCTTTTTGTTTGTAGCAAGCAAACTAATACACACCCTTATTTACAATTTAGGCATGTTTGCAATCTTATTATTACTACTAAAAAAACTAATCTCCTGCAATAAATCATTATTACCCATGCTGGCATGGAATCAAAACTTGGTTAAAATGCTTTTTTTTTTTTGCCACCTCATAGTTGGCAAGCCGTTTTAAGGGGGTAAAGTAAAAACAACTTGCAGTAAAAAACAGCACAGTTAAAACTGATGTGTCTGCTTCAGAAACACTACTATTCTAGTAGCACTAGAGCACTAGAGCAGATAAGCTCTGTAGAACATAATGGAGTTATCTGTTATCCACTATTTAACCTGTGCCATTTAGCCATTTTTCAATTTCTGCCATTGTTACACAGCAGCTTGATTATATGAACTATAGTAGTGTTTCTGAAACAAACACATCAGTTTTACCAGTGCAGGGCAACACTACATGATATTTTCATTATTTTAAAACTCTTTCATTATTTGGTGTTCCTGTTAAGAGGTAATGGAATATAGATTGTATTGGTTAAGTAAACAATGGTTGGGGAATTAAAGGAGAATTCATCCCCTAAAAAAAAAAACACCCTACCCCACATAGAAGCCCCGCCATCCCTAGCTGCTACCCCGTGTAAATGCCCCTAACTTTTTACTTACCCCTCATTGCAGATTCAGGGCATTGGAGTTCACAGCAGCCATCTTCTTCTCTTCAAAAATCTTTGGGTCTTCTTCTGGTGCTCTGGCAATTTCTGTAAACTCCAATGCCCTGAATCTACACTGAGGGGTAAGTAAAAAGTTAGGGGCATTTACCTAGGGTAGCAGCTAGCATCAGAGCTGCTGTCTCAAGTGGCTGCAGCCCCTGGAATGCCCCTGACCATTGGAAATAACTGAAATTGCAAGCAGTAAAACCAGTGAATTGCTTTGTTCTTGCAGAGTTGCATCTGGAGGAAACTTCTGGTAACTTAAAGATGTACCTCCAGCTATTCCAGTTATTTCCAATGGAGAAGCATTTTTAGGAGATTTGTCTACACCATACTAAATATTACTAATTGGATCATACGAAAAGTTACTTTCAAGGTGAACAACCTCTTTGTTCAATAAATATCTTTTAAATATCTTATTTTTTTTTTTATAGAAAATGATTGCATTGCTAATACCTTAAATTTTTGTATATTCTAGTTTATATTTTTATATCTTATGACATTTCTGGAATACTGTACATGATTTAACTATAGTAAATATAACTAAATATTGCCCCACAGAGACAAAAAAAAATTAGACAAAGAAACTTTGGGCAACTTTGTGCCAGGAATGTTTCACCACTGGTGATTTGAATTTTAGCCAGTGGGAAGGAAACAAGGAACATATTTTTACCGAGGCAGTGAAGATTTATTGCAGGCAACAAAATGTCCAGTGCAGCGTGAGCCCTGTACACTATCCTGAAAGTCAGTCTAGTGAGGGAATGTAATGTGTTTTGTAGTGCAAAACCAGATTGCAAAGTACCATTGCGACTGTTTGCAACCAATACTTACATTGTTTGCATTCTCTTTGTCTAATGCCTCAATGACTTCCTCCCAAAGTTTGCAAACAAATGGCTTTTGCGAACATGTGTAGTGTATCTAATATATCACAAAGCTTTTTTTTGGGATAAATTTAACAAAACCACAGAGCAGGTGTTGTAATATTTGCCAGCAAATGATTTTACATTTAGAGCAGAGCTAAACATTTGCAAAAATGTGATTTTGCACATCCCTTGCGATTTTTATTACATTACGCCTTATGTGGTCAACATCAGTACATTGTTTGGAACAATGCCTGGTCTTAAGTTATCAGGTTCCAATTAGGGAAGAAGCACACCAGTTTAGCCAGGCAAAGCCTTTAACACATTTATTCGCAGAAGTATTAGAAGCACAAGCTTTCAGGGACCAACACCTTCCTCAGGTGCAACACACATTAGTGAATATAACATATTTTAAATATTTCAGTGCCCATGTGATACTAGAAACTAGAAACCTGACTGAATGAGATGAAATTCTCCCTTAATTTACTACTGTGGATAGGAATAGTCAGACATTCCCTAACTGCTGGGAAGGGAAACAATTAAACTTATGAACAGCAGGGGGAGCCTTTCAGAACTCCAGCAGCTTTGTTTCTCTGTAGAGCAGTCGGTGACTGTGTTGAGTATTGTAATGGATTTTATTTATGCCTTTACATCCCCTTTACTGTTCCAACTCCAGCTGCAGGGACAAAGATCATGGAGCCAGATTTAAACAGACAAACTGGGATTCTATTTGGAGGATTATTTTGCTGCTTCCACTGGTTCAGCAGAGTTGGAGAAAGTTTGTATTAAACAATACAAAAGCTATAAAATCCACATTAATTTCATGAAAACACAGGACCCAGTGCAGTCTGCCTATTCTGATTATTAATCAGTCTTGCTGTGTCGGCTTCTAGCAGATATTATATGATTTGTGCTGTTTTGATCATTTATGATGATCCCTAAGCAGCCCAGATCACACTGAGCACGTGCACAGTCTTGGTCTTGCAAAGATGTTTAACAAAGTTACAAGATGACAGCCCCCTGTGCCCAACTTTGAAAGGGGAAATTATTTGTTTGATTAGGCTTTGTGGTGCAGTAAGTTCATGTTCATGTTCAGTATACAAAATAAATTTCTAGCCTCATTCTATTTTAGACTTTCCTTGTCCTTTAATAAAAATAACTCATGTGGCATTTAATCACCTGAACAGGACATAAGCTTAAAGTTTATATCCTAACAGTAACGTTTATTTTTCCTGGTGGCTAGCCCACAATCATCTACTTGATGTGCTGGCCACAACCAACAACCAACAGTGATTATATGTAAATAGTTTATATATTAGTGCTTATAACTTCCATTTCAGATGGGTACATATGCCAAGGTATAAAATTATGTAAATAAAGTACAATCTAGACACATTTAACTGAGAACGATGTACAATTATATAAACTGGCAGAGCTATTAAATGTGCTGCACTATAAAAAAAAAGGAACTTAACTTGAGATGGTTTCTCTTTAACAACAATGGTTTACCATGCCAAGCCCTGAATCACTTTACTTGTTGCTATGTGGCCTTAAAGATAAGAATAGGTAATGTTTGGTCTTGTGACTGATCTTGCCCTGCATGTATTATCAGGATAAGATTTAGTAGCCTATGGCACTAGCCTTAACCAAGATCCATCCCTTTACAATCTGAAACCGCAAGAAGCTTGCTTTGCAATAATGGTCACAACTTTAATACCAAACTAACCTAAACCTAAAGGAAAACTAAAGCTTAAAAAACATGTTCATGTTTTGGACTTCTGAACTAGCCCAAGGTGACCACAGCCTTTAAGCAGTGAAGCTAAAATACAGCAGTTCTGGCCATCGTCTTTTTAGGATTCACTTCAGCTTTAAACTTAATGAAAGTGCAGTTTCGTTTTCAGCTGTAGCTAAACCACCAGAATTCCAGTCAACTACCCAAACCGTACTGAGCCCAGTGACAAGCTCCTTGGTCCTGTTCAGGCAGCGCAAATTTTTTTCATGTATGTAAGTTTCTACATAATCAACTGAATACTCATGGAAATGGAAATTCACAGGTGCATTGATAACCCATGACAGATATTTTACAGTTAATTGCTATATGAAAGAACAGCCCATGCATTTTCAGGCTAAAGGTGAGCAAATTTATCATTTAGCTATTCTCATCCACTGAATCATGAAGTAAGTTGCAGAGGAATGAAATTCTTTTATAATGACACCATCATACTGTATCTCAGTATTGCCTGTTGTTGGACAGCTCAATAAATCTGGTTCTTACAATTATTATAATTTTTTTTTTTTATTCTTTATTTAGTAGAAATTTTTCATAAATAGTAAAAGCACAGAAATGAAAGAGCACAGAAAAAAAAGGTGAAGACAAATAGCATATCGGTAAGACAAATGCGTATATAAATTCCCATCAACAAATAGTACATACACTTTTACCACTTCTACATGCTTATATCCTCAATAATAGTGTTAAATACATATAGATAACAGGCTCTTAACTTCCTCTCAAATGATTGAATTAAGTTTACCAATGGTACCACCTGTAGCCCTTTCTATGTTAAGTCTGGCTAACCATTCAAAAACTTTACCCAAGGTTCCCATATTTCCCAATATCTTTAACTTTTATTCTGAAGTATGTAAGTTATTTCTTCCAGTTTCCTGGTATCCTCCACCAACTGCTGCCACTCCTCGAACCTCGGTGGCATGGGGTCTCTCCAATGTCTAGGAATTATTGATCTAGCTACTTTCAACAAATGCAAGGGGAGTGGGTCCCTCAGTATTATGTTTTTCCCTCTGACTATACTAAGCAGAATCAATGAAGGGTCCTCCAAATTAACTTTTATAGACGTTACCTCAGTTATTACTCTCAATGTCCTATCCCAATAACCTTTCACAGCCGTACATTTGTACTATATGTGGGCTTGGGTCCCCCTCTCTTTGCCACATCTCCAACATATGTCTGCAATTGCCGGAAATATCCTTTTCATTTTAACTAGAGTGAGGTGCCATCTATTTACTAATTTATAATTCATTTCTCTCACCCTTGCCGCTCTAGATGACTTATGAACTGCGGCCTGAATTCTTACAATTATTAGCAAATTCTTTTTTGCTATTATTTCATCATTTGGACAGCATAAAGTGTGATCTAGTCAGGCACAGCTTCTGGCAAGTATCTAAATGGATGCCGTCAGGCCTGGATTTGTGGAAAGGCCACCTAGGCCCGGGCCTAGGGTGGCAGGATTTTAGGGGGTGACATGAGTCCTAACCACACCCACATTGGTTCATAAACACGCAGGAGATACAATCGTTTTTTAAATTTCCCATGCACCAATCTCCATTGCTCCGGACCTGATGATGAAAATTTGTGAATAAAGGACAGAGTATGGGGGCGACAAATGGCAGTGGGACTAGAGGTACTCGCTATGTAAATCCGGCCCTGGATGCCGTATTAATCATTCCTGACTCTGCTTTTACTTACTACCTGCATATAGTAAAACAAAAAATACCATATTACTTTTTTATGAGAACATACATATACTGCAATATACAGTAAATCAAGCAGCAATGCACTTGCATAATCAGACAGAGACCCACCACTGACAGCAATTATTTAAAAAATACCAGAAGCCTGTATGTTAAGTGCATCACAATAGTTCTTAGCTATACAGAACTAAGTGGGTTTATAATAGCATCGCTGAATGGGAATGATGGCTTTCATACAGATTTACTCTGGGGATAATTCAGAAACCTAAGCAAAAATATTTAGTTCAAAAATCCATGACAACTAAATGGCAATTTTATATTTGAAAGATCTAGGACAGTTTAGTTGCTATGGGTTTCTGGCCAGGGCCTAGTTAAAGCTAGAGGCCTTCTTGGGCTGTGTGGCAAGAGTGTGCTGACATCTTCAGAACTGATCCTCTGATTCATCTCCTAACCTTGCATAGACTAAGCTTTGAACTAACACAAACTGTGTTTTGCCTGTAGGGCTGCAGTTTAGTGCTTAAAGCTAAACTAGCACTAAAGTATTTCTTGTTCCCACGTGAAAGACTTGTATGTAACGCCCTTATATATTTATTTAAACAGCAGAATTGCTTTACAAAGTTTTCAGAAATTTTAAATTCACGTTCACATAATAAAAGGTTGCATGGCAACACTCTTCTGTAGTATTGACAAAACTATAATCTCCAGCTTTGTGTTACAACTGCCTAACAGGTGACCAATGTTATGTAATAAAAACTGCCACATTTGCACCATGTTTATTAACCCAAGAAGTTGTTTGATTTCATACAGATGGCTACTAAATAATGCGTGTTGATTGGTTGCTAAGGGTTACCCAGATTTGGTATAAACTTTACAACTTTTATTATATTACCAGGAACTGGAAAGAACAAAACTTATTTCCATAAGAATGAGCTTCTCCTGGAAAATTATAAATAAAACTGTAATAAACCAAAATACATGTTAATACTTTTTCTTGTAACAATGTACAATGCATTTTAATTAGAGTGGATATTAACCTTTATCCCAATGATCAGTATCACTTACCACAAATTATGCTAGTCAATGGGCTAGTTTTTTGGGCTTTTTTAAGTTTTAATTTATGCATTTATAACATAAAAAAGACAACATTAAACAACACAACATTGGTTCAACAACTTGTTGAGTTCTTATACCCAATATATCTCAAATACATTGATTTAGCTGAGAATTAGCTGTTAGCACATTATGTCATCTAGGATCTGTATTTCAAGGGGGTGGGTTTGTTCCCTACTTAGTCTCAAGGGGAGGGCCACCAAGGTGCTGTTAGTTTATTGCCTTCACCCATTAACCCCAAACCTTATCATATTTTTGTGGGCTCCCTCTTGCCATGTAAGTGAGCTGTATCGGTGGAAAGTGCACTAGATTGAGCCAACTGGTTAGTTGGAGAAGAATGGGCAATCCAGTGTAGAAGGATAGATTTCCTTGTATAAAATAGCAGGGTTCTAAAGAGAGTACATGCTGCTGAGTCTGAACCAATATCACCTATGATACCAAAAAGGCATGTCTTGGGTGTTGTGTTCTGGATGAAGTTTAGAGTTTGTTCCCAAAAGTGGTAAATTTGTGGGCATAGCCATACTAGATGGAAGTAGTCAGCATCACATGCATTGCATTTGGGGCAGCGGGAAGAGTTTCGAATTCCCATACAACGTAGTCATAGAGGGTTAGGTGGTGTATGTGGATAATTTTGAATTGGATTAGCCTGTATCTTGTACAGATCAAGTAATCATATGCTCTACCCGTGCCTCCTCCAAGTCCTTGCTATCTAGCTCTGGCAGGTTTTGATGCCACATCATGTAAGCTGTGTAAAAAGGGGATTGATTGAAGTGTGGAGAGAAGCATAGAATACAGCTTGGTGACCAACTTTTTGGAAGAGGTGTTTTGGAAAGTGGTTTCAATGTTGATGAGTGCAAAGGGCACTATAGTTCTCTGAAATTGGTACCAAAAGGTCTGCTGAAGTTGTAAGTATGAGAACCAGGGAAGTAGTTATCCAGGTCTAGTGTGCTTGATTTGGTCTCTGGGCAGCAGTGCCCCAGCATTGGTCACCTCTCATAGTGTGCGAATGCCCCACTGAGGCAACATTCAGTATTGTACAACTTGTTGGAAATTGGGTAGATAGGAGTTCCCTCATAGTGGCAACCCTGGGCATAAAATTGGTAGTTTTAATTTGTATAGTTGCATTATCTTCTGCCATGCTTTGTAGGGTGTCACAATAATTGGATGATCTGTTAGAATATCTTATGGAATGGTATGTATTTCAGTGACTCAATTACGGTGGCTAGGGTTGCCTGTAGTGGAATGTTAGGGTTAGTGGAATTGGGGGAGAACCACCATTGGACATAGTACACCTGTGCTGCTAAGATGTAAAACTGCCAGTGTAGGAGGCCTAGACCTCCCTCTGTAATTGGTGTCCTGAGCTTAGCTCTAGCAAACCTGGGGGTTTATTGGCCCGGAAGGTGGTCTGCACTTTATCTAAAGGGGTGAAAAATTTCGGTGGAATGATTATTAGTGAGTTGTGAAAGATATACAGAAATTTAGGGAGGAGTATCAATCTCAGCAGATTAATTGTTCCCCAGATGGATAGGTTGAGTTTAGCACACACGGACAGTCGTTCAATCATGGAACGGCCTGGTGTGAGGCACCAGGAGAGTCTTCTATCGCTCCCAGTTTAAGACTTGTCACTGCTGTCAAATTAGGATGGCAGGGGGCTCTATGGCCAAAGCAAACAGTGAGGGTGATAGTTGGCAGCCTTGACGAGTGCCTCTGGATAAGGAGAATTCTGATGATAACTGTCCGTTTATATTAATCCTTGCTGTTGGTGACTCGTATAACATTCTCACCCATTTAATAAATTGTTCACCCAGGCCAAAGTTCTCCAGAAATTTTAGGAGGTAGGGCCACTCAACTGAGTTGAAGGCCTTGGCTGCGTCAAGTGAGACTACAACACAAGAGCCTTGATTAGTGTGATTGGCATGAATGTTATTGAATAGTCTGCGTAGATTAATATTAGTGGATGGGTTTGGCATAAAGCCTGTTTGGTCTGGCCCAGTCTACTCCTCGATTACTAGCTTAAGTCTATTGGCAAGAAATTTTGCAAATATCTTGGCATCTACATTAAGTAGCGAGATGGGCAGGACTGGACTGAGAATTAAAATAGGCCTTGGCATTTCAAGTACACCAGAGGCCCATCAGCCCACATAGAGGCCCAAACAGCCCCCACCAGCCCACTAAACACTGACTTTCTATGGGACCTTCTGGCATTTGCCCTAACCCACAAATGGCCAGTCCAGGCCTGGAGATGGGTCTATAGGAGACGCACTCTAGTGGGTCCTTGCCTTCTTTGGGGATAACAACGAGTGCTGTGTTAAAGGAGGGTGGTAATTGTGCAGTCTCAGATGCGTTAGTTAGTGTTTTATGGAGCCAGGGGGATAGGAGTTCTGTGGACACTTTCTACCAGTCAGCTGGGAATCCATCTGGCCCTTGAGTTTTATTTTTGGAGAGAGGTTATTGCTTCACCTCCTCTAGTGTAATGGAACTATTAATTTGGTCTGGATATTTCCAGTGCCATAAGTCAGTAAGGTTCATTGCTTGCACCCACACTGGGAATTTGGTCATGGGTTGAGAGCCTGGGATTAATTTGTCCATGGTAGGGTCTAAGATCACATTTTAATCTCCCATTAGTAACATATGAACTGATGGGAAGGTCATCAGTTTACCCATAATGGTATCTAGTAGGTCAACATTGAATGGTGAGGGGCGGGCACATAGGGGAATATTAATTAGATCTCTATTAACAGAACTATGTTCACCTGTTAATGTAGTCAATCATATTCTGACAAACTGACAAATTCCTCTTCTTTGTTAAAGGTCTCAATTTCTTATACACTTCCCTGTTTCATAATTCACATCAAGGATAAACTTTTATTTTTGATTCTTTAAATATTCCCAGTTTGGATTTTAGTATACACTGTATGCCTCTTAATATCTCTGCACCTCAGACATCACACCTAGACTGCAAGTTCTGTAGGACATGGAATTACTCCTTTTGACAAAACCTTTGCAAAGTTACCCATAGCAACCTATCAGCAGGTTGCTTTGTTCAGTCTAGTACTATTGCAACATTGAAAGCATTGGTCTGACTGGTGGCTGCATATAGCATTAGGGATCATTTGGATTTTTCGGTTTGCAATTGACAAAAGAGTACCAACGTGCTTAAAATGGCTACTTATAATAATCCATGCATTGCATACTGATTCCTATAAAGATATAGAGATATATTTAACACATTTTGTACCAAGTCAACCCTAGTTCATAAAAGTCTCACTAGGCAATTAGCATGTTCTTGTTAAATTTGGTTGGAGAAGGACCAGTATACCAGCCAGTTTACAAAATAAGCTTGCAATGTACACTTCAAACCATTTCAGATATATTCTCAAGGGTTTCATGTGTCGAGTGCTTTTATACTATCAGTTTAGTAGGTATTCTTGTTCTCTGTTAATATGAAAACAGTTAATTATTAAATGGCTACTAAAGTCCTCACACAGTTCTACCATTTTCCTGCCCACCTGCAGTGCTTTTTACAGGTCAAAGTTAAACAAACTTGAAGATATTATCCCAGCATAATCTCATCCAATGGTCCAAAGTCATCTGTTTATTGCTTGGCAGGGTAATTAAGAAACAACAGGTATTGGAAATGCAGTTCAGGAGAAGAGGTGTGTTAGAGGAAACAAACTGCTATTTACAAGCAGTGTCTGTCTTCTATTAACTTTCTCTTAAATAGAAAGTTTAAAATAAACTTTTGGCTAGTTTTTTTACATTGCATAGAACAACAGAATATCTATTATGTCAGAGCTAGATGGCAACCCTGTCTATAACAATGATTGAAAGTTTCCATATTTCTTGCCTTGTTTGAGGCACTTTGCAGCACCAACTGTGACTACACAATAATGTTGTTCATGGTGTCAGGATCATTTACAATATATATATATATTGTGGTGAGGTCACCATTAGGATACCTGGGAAAGTCCAGGATGGAGCCTAATTATTCCCTTTTTCTCTGTAATAAAAAAGCTTGTACTTGATCCCAACTAAGATATAGTTAATCCTTATTGGAAGCAAAATCAGCCTGTTGGGTTCATTTGTTTATTTATGTTTACATGATATTCTAGTAGACTTAGATGTATGAAGAACCAAATATATTGAAAACCCCAGATCCAGAGCATTCTTCACAACAGTGTGACCTACTGTATATACTATGGAAAAGGCAGAATAGTACAAGAAACTGGCCCCCAGGGGGCAAACCTGTACTATAGTGAAACCTCGATTTTAAGTCCCCTGATTTTAAGTTTTCCTGCATTTTACATTTTTATTTGTGGTCCCACCAATTTATAATGCATTTCAGTGGGTGCGTTTCCCTGATTTTAAGTAATATTTTCCCAGATTTTATATCACAATATTGTCCTGATTTACCAAAAAACTACTTGTTTTCCTCTAGGAATGTTATTATTTGTGAAATATAGAGGTTTAAAACACTAACCAAATGTTTATTCTCCCATGGTTCTGCCTGTTAATGGTCAATTCCAATTAGTCTGCCCCTTATACAGTCCTGCACCAATCACTTATTGCTTTAGGTTGTGTATGTGACTGACAGAGAGACCTTGCACATGCGTCCTATGGTGTAACATTAATGCTGCAATACTTAACCTTTGTTAACATGGTAAATATTGTATCTCAAAGTAACACTTATTCCCAGGATTTTACATTATTTTTTCCTGGTCCCCTGAAAAAGTAAACTGGGGGTTCTACTGTATTGTCTTTAGTAGAATAGTGCTCAGACGCTACAAACTTATAAAAAATTCTAATAACACCTTTGAAAACAAAAAGCACCCTGCCCACCAATAGTGTTGTTATTTTGTGTTGCATAACATTCATCAAAGCAGTTGCTTTTTAAGTACATACATCTGAAAAGCACTGGCTGTTCAATTTAAATTGCCAAGTTCCCACACAGTGGACTAGCAGCAAGCACTGTGAACTTCCAGACTTAAATTCCCCACTATGTGAAAGTCTTTAAATGGTTTGGCTGAATACACTAATATATCTGGCTGCACAAATGCTGTGATCTAGTGTTGTACACTAGTGATATGCGGGTCAGGAAAAACTCAATTCACACTCATACTTAACCCACAAGATCTTGCCACACAAAAATGATAAAAATGGGGGACACCCTTCATAATCATCCTCTCCTAGTAGCCTGAAGGACAATTTTGTGGCAAAGCAGTTTTCACAAAAGGAGAGGGGTCAACATTGACATTGGTATTAATGTGCTCTCCTTCCAAGAAGGTCACACCACCAGACCTAAGCAATGTCTGCAGGACAAGGAAGAATAGGAAGAGGCACACAAACTGCAGTCTCTGCTGCAAATGACTTTATTTAACACGTTTTGGACCATATGGATCCTTTTTCAAGTGCAAAATACAAATATCCACAATACACCTTTTAACACCCACAATAAAAACTCTTGTGACCTCACCAATTAAACTCTAATTAGTCCATAAGTGCTGCAGAATTGAATCTCTCTTTGTCGCAAAATAGTCCATGGTCCATATGCGGTCAGTCACCCTGTTTACAAAAAATTCTACAGTGAGAACAAATACATAAGTTTTGAGTCTCTAAGTCTCTTAGATTACAATTTCAGTGAATGATTCAGTGGAAGAGAAAGTGTTAAAATACCAAGTCTAGAGCCAACATTTACTAAGGTGAACTTTGGGACACCAGTCTTACAATACCTGAACATTCAATTCCCTCAGGGACTGACCTAAGGTCTGCACAGATGTTATAAACCTAAAAATCTAAAGGACAAACCTGTTAAACTAGAATTCCTCCCCAAACAGGGTACGGCATATGGTTTAAAGAATTAGTATAATTTAGAAATGATGATGATTACAGAAGGAAATCTGTAAGGCCAGTGGGCAGGTTTAGGACCACATGATTTACTAGAAGGCCAAATCCTGACCATATCCTCAAGAGGACAGCCCTATACTGGCAAGTGGTGATATGCACATCAGGAAAAAGTCAACCCTCAAAAGCATAACCTGCACCTAATCCATACCCGCAGATCACTGGTGCAAGCCACAAAAAGCAATAAAACACAGCCACTACAATACTGTAGTACCCCAGTGTAACCCACACCTGACCCACCATGGGTGCCCAAAACTCAGTCCAAACGCGCCACACCCACACATCACTACTAAATATACATTAACACAGTAATATAAACAACCAGTAAAAATACTAATGATGAGTATAGATTAGAAGAGTAGCTTGGTTACAGTAAAGTGGTGGTCTGTCACTAGAATCATTAATCGGCAGTTTTGTAGCTCTCAGAATCATGCTTTTCATACATTATCATTTCTACAAAGCAGATTACCTGAGACATAAAGTGAATATAAAAGACAAGGAGCTATTTCATAAAGATGTTGCTTACACTGGGGGAATGCCCAAAGCAACTGCAATTACCAGTCTAATAAGGGTTGTAAAAACACAGGCAGTCCTCCAACTAAGAATAAGCTGTGACACACAATCCCTCATAGGTAACCAACAGCAGCAATGATATAGGCACTGTCAGATATAGTCTCTTGAGAGAGAAGAATAAAGCACACATCTCTTATTTATGGGAAGAAAATCTTCAGGACACAATTAACAAAGTCTGTTTGACTATATGTATTATGACCAAATTTTGGCTGCATTTTCTTATTGAATTGTTTATGTAAAATCAAATGGCAGCCGTCTCACAACACAGTGCAGCATTTCAATTATGCATGTTTCCACGTTATATAAACGTGCCCTATATATATCAAAGGATGGCCCTCTATTAGTCTGTTAGTAATATTATCCTCCATATCATTAGGGGACTCCATGGTAATATATGCATGACCTACCTGAATGTCTATAAAGTTCCAGTATATATATATATATATAGAGTAGGAATTAATATCTACAGAAACATGCATTGTGGCCTGCAAATAAAAAGGATTCAGCATTTGCTGTTACATATCTGACATGTCCCAAACTGAGTAAGCAGTGTCCTAAAAGGCTCCTTCATTTCTCTCATTGAATCCCAGCATCACCTCTCTATCCTTCAGGTACTGTATAGCCATTAGAGTCAGATGTCTTACTTTAGAAGAAGAGTTGCCACGAGTATCTGTCAAGCTTCTCCTGCATCACAGTCAGCAAGCCACTTTCTCAGTCATATCAGCCTGCTACTCCACAGCATGTACTGGAGGAAAAGTACTGCCCCATAAAACAAACAGCAATGACAAGAGAACACACAGACACAAGGTGCAGGTGTCTAGCACCAGTGCACCTCCGGCACTGAACCTAGTAGCAGCAAATCAGGCAGGATCAGCAGAGTACAAAAGGCAGTTCAAATTACCTCTTAGCTACCAGCCAATCCTCAGAAAGCTTTGCCTCTGCTACTGCTGAAACCATGACGTAAGGGGAAGCATGCTTACAGAAATCAGAAGAAATCCTACGGCAATATTCTGTTCCAGTCAAAAAGAACTGAAAGCAAACATGTTATGAAATGCTGTATATCTAACTAAGGTGTTTCTGCATTGTGTTTAATTTTCCCATGTTAAAGAAAAGCCAAATAACTGTGAGCAGCCCCAGTCCATGTGCCACTTCTGTGCAGCAGCATAACCTTTTACCTGCAGGTCTGGAAGTTAAGAGCCATGTATACTTTTAAAGAGAAAGTATAACCAAGAATATTTAAACCGTTTTCTAAAAAGCACAACAAAATAAATAAAATAATCATAGATAGACCTTCCCTTAAACTTTAAAATATACATTACTTACAAATTTATTATATAGAGAATAATATACCACTTTTGTAAAATATAGATATATTAGAAGTCACCAAGGAGTTGAGTCCATATAAAAGGTCATGGAACTCCAAGGTAACTTCTATATTTTACAAGAGGTTAAATTATTTGTTATAATATGCATGTTTCAGTGAGTCATGTGACAGAAATTACATCACTATGCACCGAGTATAACTGATGGCCTCACTAAGCACCAGTTATAAAGATATTTACAGTTAATACACAATAGCCTTTTATATCCTGTAAATTATGTTTATAAACAGCTGCTTTGTGTCAATCAGTTATAATTGGTGCTTAGTGATGTAATTTATTTCGCATTACTTATTCAAACCTGTTTATTATTGTAAACTACCTAGCACTGTAAAATATGAGGATATTAGAGGTCACCTCAAAGTTCCAAAAAGCACTTAGCCTTTGGGCTTTTATATGGTCATGGAACTTTGAGATAGCACATCCTTATATTTTACGCAAGGGGGTGCATTATTGCTTTTACATATAGTTTTACAATAGGGATTACATAAATCTTTCAAGGCAGCAAAAATGAATATATAAATGTGTTAAAGGGATTGTTCATCTTGCCAAACACTTTTTCTAGTTCAGTTGTTTTCAGATTGTTTGCCAAATATAAACTCCCATTCAAACTGCAGAAGACATACACTCTATAAATATGCCAAGTGTATATAACAGAATGTATATAATGAATATCACTCCTCCTTTTAAGTACTAACATCTTTGAAGCATCACCTTGAAGTTCCATGACCTATAAAAAAGCACTTTGCTCACTTGTGTGTGGGCTTTTTTTTATAGGACATAGAACTTCAAAGTGACAATGCCTGTCAAGTCTAGTGGCTTTTACCAGGCCATGAAACTATGGGATATCTTATAACACCAGTGATGTGACTAAAGAGGGGGCTGACCTGCAGCCATGGGGCCGGTAGTGTGGGAGGTGGTAGTGGGTGACCCATGGCCTGTGATTTCATTTGGCCTGAAAATGCTTTTCATGGGGGCCACTTTTGTATTAGATGCACTGACCGTTGGTAAAGAGTGCTTGTCCTGCAATCACCCCCTAGGCACCCCCTAGGCACAATTTGGAAAAGAGGTACAGAAGTTCATCATCACTCCTATGCTGGCAATTTGCAATTTACATACCGTACACAAAAGCATGTGGCACAGTAAATTTATATAGGTGCTAGGGCACCATGACCATAACAGCTTGCATCAATAGGCGCACCAGACTTGCAC
Organism: Xenopus borealis; assembly: GCA_024363595.1. Lineage (NCBI taxonomy): Eukaryota > Metazoa > Chordata > Amphibia > Anura > Pipidae > Xenopus > Xenopus borealis. Next base: position 86,620,244 of record CM044431.1, on the reverse strand, counting down.
CTAGTGAATCAAATTCAAAGACTATTTTGAACCTCCCTCTTCTAGTAATGCATCTCACATGCAAACTTGCATCAAAATGCAAACATAATTACATTAATTTTGTTGCATTCACCACAATTTATGTAGACAAGACTCAAAGCACTTCTGGAGTTCTGGATAGATTCAGGGTAAAAAATTCTTATCTGGCTTATATAAAAATGCAATTTTTTCTGAGCTGGGATACACAGTATCTTAAAGGAAAACTATACCCCGAAAATTAATTTTTGAGCAACAGATAGTTTGTATCAAATCAAGGGACATATAAAAGAATCTTACCTACATGGTATATATATTTAAGTGAATTTTGCCCTTTTACATCTCATGCCTTGAACCACCATTTCATGATGGTCTGTGTGCTGCCTCAGAGATCACCTGACCAGAAATATTTCAACTCTAACTGTAAAGGAAAGAAGTGTGGAAGCAAAAGACACAACTGTCTGTTAATTGGCTCATGTGACCTAACGTTATAGTTTGTTTGGTATGTTTTGGTATGTTTGTGTGCACCGTTGGATCCTAGGATCCCAGGAGGCTGTCCTTATTTTTTAAAATGGCTATTTTCTATTTATGATTACCCAATGGCACATACTACTAAAAAAGTGTATTATTAAGAAAAACGTTTATTTACATGAAGCAGGGTTTTGCATATGAGTTGTTTTATGCAATATCTCTTTATAGAGACCTACATTGTTCGGGGGGTATAGTTTTCCTTTAACACTTTGGCAGACAGAGGGCCTAAAATTTTCACTGAGAAACAGATTTGGTCTTGCTCTTGGTCAGTGCTGTTCAACTGGCGGTCTAGGAACTCCCCTTATGTGACCCCCCACATGAATGTCTGCCTGCTGGGACTGCTTACTTTGTGTAAGCTTTAAAAGGTATAGCTACAGAGATTAATTGCCCCCTACATAGTTTACATCTCAAATTTAGTAAACTCCTGCATTGTGGACACCTCTAACACCAGCATTGTTCACACCTGTGACGCCTGTTCTCTATTGTTCACACTCCTAAAGCCCTGTACTGTTCACACCTCAGACCCAGACTGAAACTGCTCACATTATTCACCTGTTCACACTTCATACAAACTGCTGGAGGGGCAGTATGAATTGTTCAGCGTGGTCTAGATAGATTTCCCTGTCTCCTGCTGTATTCTGTCTTCCGTATGTGTGTGACATACTTTGCCTGCCCTATGCTCCTTGTGTATGCCTAACTCTGCTTGCACTATGCTCCCTATGTTATAACTAAATAGTACATTGTACTTGACTCTAAATATATACTGTAATTAATCCGTATTGGTGTGAAAACACTGGTTTGGCTTTATTTGTGGGCAGATTTACTAAGAGTTGAATTTTGAAGTTAAAAAAGTTTGAAATTCAACCAAAGAACGTTTTGAATGATTTTTATTCGTTAGAAAACTGTCCGTTTTCGATCAAATAAAAATTGCTCAGAATGTTCAATTTGAACGATTTTCACAAAAAAATTTGATTTTCAAAAACACTCCTTAAAGATTAAAGGAAGTCCCCCATAGGCTAAAACAGCAATTTGGCAGGTTTAAGGAGGCAAAGGGTCAAATTTGAAGACAGTACGTCAATTTTCAAATGGTCGAATTTATTTTCAAATCGAATTTTGGCCTATTTAGTAGTCAAAGTTCCCAAAAATTACTTCTATTTTTTTTTTCAAATTTTCACTTCGACCCTTAGTAAATCTGCCCCTTAATGTTAAAATGATTTTTAGCAGACTTCGGGTACTTAAGACTAAAGTATGTATGTTAATTTTTTTTTATCACAACTGAAACTTGGTACTTCCGTAATCACAGCAGTACCCAGTTAGACTGTTATATAGTAACAATACAATAACATTACGGGTTGTTATTTACATTTGAACACAGGAAAGAAAAGGCAAGACATGACAACTTATTGATAGAATAATTGCTCACTGTGTTTTTGCCTTTCTGAGATTATATAGTGACCTCAGTTAAATCATAGTATGGAGGTGTGGGGGGACATTTTAACAGACTATGGCACAGGGCCCACAGTAGCTTGTTTATTTTTTAGGTATGTGGCCAAAAAAGGCAACAGTGTGGTTCTTGAGTTAATAAAGCAATCAATGTGCTTGGGGCATGCACAAAAATGCTAGACAGGCCCATCTGCAAAATATTTTGGTTTGTATGGTTAGAGGGAAATTCCTCAATGAATTGGGGATTGTTTTCTCCTCTGGGACTAAGGCCAAACTCTTTGGATAATTTTATTAGCTGTAAGTACTTTCTAATTACAGATTGACATGTATAACTGTATTAAACAATAACTGTTTTAGCTACTTTGTGTTACACCTTCTTATTTTTACAGTATGTTTTCCTGTGCAAACTGTACACACTTTATTAGAACAAATATAATTCCTTAACAAATGCCCACATGTCATTGCCATCTTTTTGTTTTGCGTGAATTGAAACTTCTTGCTGATTGTTTCTTCTCCTATCATGCATGCATAGAGCTTAAAGGAGAAGGAAAGTCATTTGTCAACAAAAGTTAGACACCCCCAAGTGATTGTATTGACTTACCTGACATCTGGGTCAGTGCTCCTATCAGCAGTAAACTGCATTTATTAACATTATTAACATGTATTTCTATCGTGCCAACTTATTTCATAGCGCTGTAGCATTGGCCTAGAGTTCTTCCAGCGTGTCAGGAATTGCCTGGAATCGAACCCTGGTCATTGGTGTTTTGGACACTCCGCATTACCATGGTGAGCCACTGGAGGATCTTTGTGCTCATGCTGGACACTGCTCTGGACAGACTTGCAATAATGTTTTCTATCTGCCTCATTAACATGTTTCCCATTTCTAACTGATGACCCTTTATAAACCAGTCCCTGCCCTGTGATCCTGGCTTGATCATCTGAGCTCCTGAGCCCGATCCAGCCCCCTTACTCTGCGATTCCAGACCCTTGATTCCTGTTTCCTGTATTCCCTGCCTGGTTCTGTGTTCCTTGTTCCTGTTCCCACCTGGTTCCTGATACCTGTTTTCTGTGGATTCCCTGGTTTCGGCCTGTTATTTTGACCCTGCTTGATTGCTGCCTGCCACTGACCTTGCCTACCATTTGGACCTTCCTTGCCTGCTGCCTGCCCAGACCATTTTGCCTGTTCATTGGATTTTGCTTTGCCTCTACCCAGGCTTGTATTTGAACTTTCAGTTCAAACTTCTGCTCCTTTTTGTTTTCATTCACACAATTAAATCTCCTTCACCATATCATGGCTTCTGCTGTTTCTCCTGCAGTAAATCTGTCACCTGGGTTATCCAGCATATAGGCTTCATACTGCTGAACATTCACCAGCATCCAAACATGACACAGCGAGCACCACAGATCGATCCTCTTCCTGCTTCTTTCTTCTCACCACTGTGCATATACAGTAGAGCGAAAAGCTGAACCCAAATGAAAAGGCTGGCTATTTTGTTCCACTGGGCTCAGTGTGAATGTTTGTATGTATGGAGGTTGGGTTTCATTTAGAGGTGTTGAACTTGATGGACTTTGGTTCTTTTTCAACCCAACTTAACTATGTAACTATATAACTGGGCTGATTCCAAGATGTTTCTTTTTGCATACTTCCGAACCCAAACCAGCACTCTTCTCCTTTTAAAACTTATGGATCATTGGTTAAAGGAACAGTTCAGGGTAAAAATAAAAACTGGGTAAATAGATAGGCTGTGCAAAATAAAAAATGTTTCTAATATAGTTAGTTAGCCAAAAATGTAATATATAAAAGCTGGAGTGAGTGGATGTGTAACATAACAGAATATAACACAACATCCTGCTTTTCAGCTCTCTAAATCTGAGTTAGTCAACGACTTGAGGGGGGGCCACATGGGACATAACTGTTCAGTGAGTTTGCAATTGATCCTCAGCATTCAGCTCAGATTCAAAAGCAACAGTTATGACCCATGTGGCCCTCCCTCAAGTCATTGATTGGTTACTGCCTGGTAACCAGGATAACCAGTCAGTGTAAACAAAAGAGAGCTGAAAAGCAAGGTTCTATTAGGTTAGACTTGCAGTCACTCCAGCCTTTATACATTACATTTTTGCCTAACTAACTATATTGAAAACATGTTTTATTTTGCACAGCCTACCTGTTTACCCAGTTTTTACTTTTATACTGAACAATTCCTTTAAGTTAGTGAGAACCTGCAGTACGAGGGGACCAATAAGGAACCATGATCCCATGAACCATGGGCCCCCGCTAAACTCCCTGCTTTAATATCTATTGCTCCATTTAGCCCAAGCGCTAGTCTGCATTGACCATATCCAGTTATGCCCAAATGTGTCCTTGATACACCCCAAACCATCTCTTGGTTAAATTACTCCCATGCTGAAGCCTACAATATGGGCCTGTCTGGGACAGTTGAATTTTGTGCTCATTTTAATTAACTGAATTTGATTAGAAAATATAGGGTTGTTTGGACAGAGCCCACCCATGCAGATTTATAATTCTTGCGGTTAATGATTTGAGAAATTGTATTCATAAGGATGTATATTAAGAACTGGGATTGAACTTCTCAGAAGAAAATTAAAAATGGCACATCCCAACCTAAATATATGTTATTGTCAAATAAAATAAAGCCTCTATTTTATTTGTTACTGCTAAAATACCATTAAAGGGTTAAAATATTTTAAAACTGCAGCTTCATTAGATTTAAACTGTATTAGGCAAATATCACTTGCACAACCATGCTGGACCAATTCCCAATTGCTTAAATTAATTGTGATACTGTTTTGTTTGAAAATATTATTATTGATGTCGCAACTAATACATAGTATAAAGGGGAAAGTAGCAGCAATAGCCGGTGGGGCACCACCTATCAATTGCTTATACCTTGTGACCCAAATATAAACAGCAGGGGGCCCTTTAGCTGGTGATCAGTAAATCTCAAGACACTGTCAACAAACAGCTGCAAAGTTGTGGAATTTGCTTCCTCAAGTGATTGGCAGTTTTGATAGCTTCAAGAAAGGCTTGGATTACTTTTTTTAGAAAGGGAGAAAAAAACAGGGTTACTGAAATTGTAGCTGCATATCGGTCTGTATAGGCATGTGTATATATGTGCACTGGGTTTCATTTTGGAGGAGTTGAACTTGATGGACCAAATTAACTTTTTAAATATAAGCAGTAAAACGTTCAGAATTTTCAGCAGGTCCAGTTGATCTAGACTTACCACTAGATAAAGGTAGTACTTATTTTTTTTATAACTTGATTACCTACTAGTTACTGGCCTCTGTTATCAGTGTTGAGCTAATGAAGGCAAAGACAAATGTGTTTTGCCACCCTTGAGCAAGAACATGTCAGAGGGACGGACACTGTAAATGAAAGTGGGTGAATTGCTCAAATTGTGTATTTTCCAGAATGCTTGGGATATCATGGCTGACTGTTTTTTTTTTTGCAGTCGTAGGCAGAGTAGAACCACCATTTTAGGGGGATCAGAAAAAATGGTGTAAATTCAGGAAAATGTAAAATTAATTCATTATGTATTATATATTGTTGAGACCACAATTGAGGGAAAACTTAAAATCGGGGTATGTAAAATTGAGGTTTTTGCTGTTCTAGAAACTACTTGTATAGCGGGTTTGGGGTAATTGCATTTGGAACTTTAGTCAGATGGCAAATAACACAAAGTTTTCATTTACAGGTATGGAATCTATTATCTAAAATGCTTTAGGGTTTTCTATGTAAAAAGCTAAATGCGCGTAGTGCTGTATTTATGGGGGTGACTGCAGACATCTATGCTCTGAAAAAGAGCTGTAGCAATTCAAAAAGAAAGGATGGCAGTGTGAAAAGAAATGGTGGATTGTACTTTGTTCTCCCCGGGGTAAATGTCCTTGCATTATTTCACACATGGGCATATCTTTAATATATCTGTGGCAGACAAGAGCTAAATTTATCAAAGATTTCAACGGATAAGACATCAACTTAATTAAATTCCCTTTCCTGGAATGAGATCAGACACAGCATCACTGTATTCCTCAGTTTGGTGTTACTAAAAATAACGTTATTTATTACTGAATATCATCAGTCTTATTGTGAGTAGTTATTGTCTTGGTTCTTTTTTTCTCCTTTAGTGTGTGGTTTTATGCAACTATATAAGCCAACACAATGACATATAGGGTTTCGTTACTTTCCACAAACTGAAAGGTCACCATATTAATTCATGTTTATTCTCAATGACACAACACACATCCACACTATATGGAGTCACACCCATATGAGTAAAACTGATGCAAAAGACAGATACAAGGGAAGTTTTTGGACTCTTACTACAAACAAAAAAAATCACAGGGCTCATTTAGAACCATAGCCACAGTTGCAGTCATGCAAAAATAGATAGTTGTACACTGCTGCCATACATTAAAATTACCAGAGACACCCCATGCACTTCCCTATAATTGCATTCAATCCCATTGTGTTTGTCCCACCTGATGAATTGCACACACATTTATCTATTGATGCAGGGGATCCTTGCTGCCTTCACCACCTCTAAGTGGGAGGAAATTCCACTGTTCCCTCTGCACATTGTGTCAAAAGGTAGGCCAGACTTGCACCCAGCATATCACATGATAATGTAAATATAAATATATCCCCCTGAAATTGGCTGCAATTACAATTGTGGGGAAAAAAACATGGTCACTTGGGACCAAAGTTGCACTTTTGTTTATAAATGAGCCGCCTCCAGGTTTGATACAACAGGGGGTCAAGTGCGCTGGGTGGAGTTCACCTGTTGAGTCGGCATGCACAGGGTCCATAAAATTTCACCTCTGTATTCAGTCAAAGCACCAATATAATCTGCTGCACTCTATATGCACGTACTTATCATTGTGACATACAGATAAAATGTCCCTAGCCATAATACCTACCAGGGGATGTCACAGAGCCTCAGATTTCTGGCCATGATATTGATCAAGAAGGTTTAATTTTTCTGAGTCCTGGGGCTAAATATTCAGATTACCCCGATAAAGCCCTGCCGTTGGTGGGCACATTGGGGAAAGGCCCACTCGTTTGGCAATGTCACTAGATGAGCGGCTCTTTGATAAATGTGCCAATTCTTTCAAACACTTTCCTGTGACTAAAACAAAAATATTTATTGCTTCAAGTGTACATGCTCCTTCTCTGTGATCATCCCAGAGAGCAGGAAACAGGCAGTCAAATGGCCAGAAATTGATCAAATTCCCTGTTCTGTTGATTCACAGTGACACAGCATATAAATACAATATATTGAGTCAAACCATTGTATGCAAGATCCCAAGATATCTGTGAAATAAGGAGCATTTGAGAAACAGCTCATATTCCTGCCACTCCTCCCCCTCAAAAAACACTGCAACAATATCATATATTAATTTAGTGGAATAACTCTTAACCCTCCAGTCCCTATGCACAATAAGCATGGTAGTATTGGTATCAGTAGTACGGTCAGTTGATTTCTTATGTTCCATCATTCCCACATTCCACATGCACAGGTAGGAATCACTGAGGTGGGTTCTAGAAGAATGGAGCAGATTTACCCATCACTGTTTTATGCAGAATAGCTACCTGCTTAGTTATAGCACATACTCGATGTAACTGTAGGTTAAATATATAGGGATCTTTTGTGAATAAGAAGAACAAATTATTTTCTTATATCATAGAACAGGGGTCCCCAACCTTTTTTGCTCGTGAGCCACATTTAAATTTAAAAAAGATTGGAGATCAACACAAGCATGAAAACGTCCATGGGGATGTCAAATAAGAGCTCTGATTGGCTTTTTGGTAACCCCTATATGGACTGGCAGCCTACAGGAGAGAATGTTTGGCAGTATATCTGTTTTTTATACAACCAAAACTTGCCTCTAAGCCAGTAATTCAAAAATAAACACCTGCTTTGAGGCCACTGGGAGCAACATCCAAGGGGTTGGAGAGCAACATGTTGCTCGCGAGCTACTGGTTGGGGATCACTGTCATAGAACATATAAAGAATACTAATAACAACCACAGACATGTTTCTGGCTCTTGTTCCCTATTATATTATATAATATGATACATCCTAAACATTTGCATTAGCCTCAGGGTTTGAAACACTTTGAAGTCTAAAATTTGAATGTGATCATTTGATATATTTTACATTACACCTCAAGTAAAGTTTACATCCTCTGATTACAGTACGTTTTACATCCCCAATTTATTTGAGTTCGCTCTCACTTTCCACCAGTGTTGTCCCACCAATATATATTGCATAAAATATTTCTCTCATTTACAGTTTCCCAGATTTTACACAATTTTTTCTGGTTTAAATTGAATCCCTATATAGTTCACTGTATAGTGATTCAGTGATGGTCCAGGAAATCTACAGTTCTCAGATTCAGTAGCTTAATGCTGTATTTATGAACAACTAAAGGATTATGGGTCTGACATGCCATTGTTTGTCCACTCTAGTTTGCCTGGAATAGGTTACAATCATGATATAAAAGTTATAGCTGTTGGAACAATGCTGTGTGAGGTAATTATTTCCAGTTAGTGATTATTAGAACAGTAACTTTCCAAACCTGCCTGGCTAACCTAGAGAATGTCTACTTGTAAATTTCCAATATGGGGAACACATAGATTCATTAACTTTTAAGATAAAACATAAATACTAGGTCTTGATGAATATCATTTATGTAAATAAGAAATATAAAATTAATAAAAACACAAATTATATTTCCATGGTTGTACTTGTCAAAGAAGAAACACAGAAGCAGTTGCTGTGATAGTCAATTTTAAATTTTATCACATGAATAGTGTATTTAGCTGACTTACCTGCTGATCAGACCACACATCGCTCATCAATATGCCCCAAGATGCTCTCCACCTTTTAACACCTAGGGGGAAAATTATTTATGATACAATATTGTTTCGGGCCTGGGTTATATTAAATTTATGATGTCATACTGGTATGGGACCTGTTATCCAGAATGCTCTGGACCTGGGGCTTTCTGGATAAAACATATTTCCATAATTTGGATCATCATACATTAAAGGTGGCCATACATGTAGTAACTATGATCTTTCCTGCAACCATTAGTCTGATTATTCAGCAGTACACTGACACAGACAAATAATATCTGTGCGTGTATGTCCGCCTTTAGTCTACTAAAAAATAATTGAAACATTAACTAAACCCAACTGCCTCCAATGTGGATTAATTATATTTTAGCTAGGATCAATTCCAAGCTGCTGTTTTATTATTACATAGAAAGAGGAAAGAATTTTTAACAATTTGAATCATTTGATTAAAATGGTATCTATGGTAGATGGGACTTCTCATAGTTCAGAACTTTCTGGATAATGAGTTTCCACATAACAAAGACCATAACTGTACAACAAAGTTTGTGGGCTAAATGACACAGGCGTTTTTGATACGATTTTGTAGGCCAGATTTCATTTAACAAAATCTTGTCATGCAACACCACAAGATTTTGTAGGATTCAACAAAATCTGATGCCCACAGCTGTAATGCAAGTCGGATCAGATAAAGTCAGATGGTTTGTTTTTTCATGCAGCTGCATCAATCCACAGCAGGGCTGTCCAAAAGTTCTATCTACCAGTAGACCTTTAGTTGGTGAGCAGTAGATCTCAAGACAATGTCCACAAACAGCTTGACAAAATTATCCTTCTATTTCATTATTTTCATTCAGATGTTTATTTTTTTTAAAGTTATGTAACCCTTTCTTGGCCAATATTGACCAAACCAACTAGCATAGGTAGAGCATTGGTTACACGCGACTCTTTCACTCTCAGGTAGGGCTTTCGCTAAGTGGAAAATCACGTGTGAGGTAGTAGAACTACAACTCGATACTGCATATGGTGTGTAATAAAGGTTGTTGGACGCCAGGGGTTCTTTGTGCAAACAATATGAACAATTTATTTACAGTAGCAGCACAGGGTATTATATACTCACAGACAGTGGTATTATAGCAGATACTTAGCACAGGTACAGCATAGATTGTGCCCTCAGGTAGGATACCCGGATGGGAGTTATAGTTGCACCAGCCAGGCTATCAATGCCCATGTGGTCCGGATCCCACCAGCAGGTTCAGGTGACTCAGGGTTAAATACTTTTCCTGCAGTCCCTATGTCTGAGGTCCCTTCACTTCAGGCAAGGTAGAGCCTGGGGGAGAGCTACTCCCTACTATCCTCCTTGATGGGGCTTGAGCTGCCCTTTCTCACTTCCCTCTCTTTCTCACCTCTCCTAGAGAGTGCTATGACAGGACTAGCCTATCTCTGACTAGTCCTCATTCACGGGGCCCTGTTCCCCGACTTGATACTTGTACAGTACCTTTATAACAAAACTTCTGGGGCCTTAACTCCAGGCTCAATGGATCTTGTGAGATGGTAGCTGCTGCAGGCCAGAGAGGAAGTGCCCCTCCCTGCAAGTACTTTTAATACAGCACTGCAGGGGGTGGGTCACAACCTGTCACATATAATGCTACATTATAGCTACTTGGACTTTAGTCCAATAGCAGGCAGCTAGTGAAAGGGCAAGGGAAGAAGCCATAAGGGCCATGGTACTTATGGGTCCCTACATTTACTTAAGAAGTAGTTGTTTTCTTATGTAGTATAAATTCCCTCATGGAGCAGTATAAGCAATAAGCAATTTTCCATGGAACAGAAAGTTAACAATACTTTTATGGATGTAGATCATAATGGGACAATATCACCAAAGTAGACCTCACATTAGTAAAGTTTGGGCACACCTGAGAGCCACAGTTAATGAATTTCAATACAAAGAAAAAGTCTTTTATTTTATCTATTGTAATAAAACACAACATGCATCATTTCCTTCTGTCCACTGTGTTGTCAGAGGGGAAAGTTTCCCATGTAATTTACAGTCAGATTTTTCTTTTTGCCCCATTATATTTGGCCCCTTACAACTACATGTGACTCTAGGATGAGTTCTGTTCATCCAACACCATCCTACAAATTCCCCTGTGAAGTTTCACTCTATGAAGCATTTTATTTAAATTACCACCAATGTAGTATATCTTTAACAAATGATGTACTTCTTGCAAGCAGTCTTTCAAGTGATTTTTTCCCCCTATAATTCTCCAACTGTTATTCTCTGGAAACACCATGTGGAATACTCATACACTGCAATGTTTGTTCTGGTTATGTCATGCAACAATGAATAAGTTTTAGTCTTGAAGGAAGTGCTGTTCACAGTCTCTTAACACAGCAAGTGTCACGCACATCGATTTTAGTAAAGCCGGAACAACATACTCTATATCAACAGACATTGTATGAGCATATTTCATATAAGCATTAGACTGTATCATTTTCACCCCAAAGGGTGGAGTTCATTTTTCACAGCACCTTTTGTGCACAGATTTAATGCTGTTGTTTCTAGTTCTGGAAAGTTCTGCACTCCCAGTGCATTTCAGCTCTGGCTGCTATTGTTATAAAAGAACTGAGTGAAAGACTTCTGTAAACAGTGTAATACTAGGCCTACCATTCTGATTTAATGGCCTGTGCAAATAGGTTTATTTTTAGCCTTAACTGCACTCCATGTTAAACATTTTTAAATTTGTGAAGCTTTCGAAATGAATGTCCCTCAAAGTTATTTTCTTTGAAACGCATCATGTACAAAGAAAGAACAACCTAAAAACACGAAACTGTCAGAACAAACATTGACAGGCAGTGGTGCTTTGGCTGTAGAATACTTCATAATATCAAAACATGCTTTATTTTGGTTATTAACCCTTTCCCTGCCAAGAATGTAGCTCCTACGTTATTTTAAAAAAAGACTTTAAATGCCAACAACGTAGGAGCTACGTTCTTTACTAAAATAGCTTTCTCTGCAGCGGCGCAGCGCCTATCGAGGCTCGCTGCGGGGAGGCAGGCAGACAGCCTTCCCCTTCCTCCCCCTTCCCAGGGTCACGTGTTGCGCGGTGACGTCATCAGGCGGCGCCGCAGCGTTAGGAGCGCGCGAAACTGAGCGCTCACTTCCTGCCCCATCCCCTATGCAACGAGCATCAGGTAGGGAAGCTGGGGGACAGCAGCAGCGCTGTCTCCAGTGAGCGTACCCCTTATCAGGCTCTCTGCTATTCACCTCCCTCCTCGCCCCCCCCCCTGCTCCTTAAGGGCTTTACAGCTGCCAACAATCATTATAATGGAAGAGGCACTTTTGCAGCAGTTACGCGCAAAAGTGGCAGCTGAAGGGGTTGACTGGCTGCAAGACATAATTAACCCTACTCAGCAGCCACCTGCAAGACCAGGTAGAAAAGGGGTTAGAGTGGCCACAACCCGCCCAGCTCGACGTGCCCGACCACCATCTAGATTAAGCCCCAGTCCACCCAGGGTAAGACGTGGGACCCTGTCTACCGCTGCTCAGAAGGTGGCCCCCCCTCCCATAATTTCTGGGGATAACGCAGCTCAAGCTACTACAGTGGCACCAGCTGGGAGTCACACAATAACTCATAAGGTGGCGGGTACAGTTGTGTCCAATAGGCACACCAAAAAAAGGGGTAATCTTTCACCTAATGTCATTCCACCCACTCCGAATAGGTCCTCTGCCAGACCTGCCCCATCAAAGGGGCGTTCCTCTGGTCCTGTTTATCGGGAATCTGAGTTGGTTATTGGCACTTTTACATCAAGCTCAGAAGAGGGTGAACTTCCTCTTTTTGATGGCTCTGAAACCACTGCTGTGGTGCACGGGACAGTTAATACCACTGTGCCAGTACCTACAGAGGCTTCGAGGGCAGCCTCACCTGTTTTACAAGGACAACTCCGTCCTTCCCCCCCATTTAGCACTCCGCCTTCTCTAGCTAGCGGGCGACACGGGCGGTCACATAAGAGGAGACCCCATTCTTTGCGCAGAGATTCTGATACCCAGAGTTCGTGCCGGCACAGCCGTCAACAAACTGCTGGCAAGAGGTCACGTAAGACCGTACGGCATAGGTGTGCCACAGGTCGTAGATACAGCAGTTCCGAATCTTCAAGGACAGAGTCCGCAGTTACAGGCTCAAGCCTGTCACAGTCTGCTTCCTCTTCTGGCAGTTCTACACACTACCACCGTCACTCCAGACAACCAAGGAAACGGACAGCACGGAGCAGGGCTACAGATGCCCAACAAAGGGCCTCTTCAGCTGTCGATGCCGCACCATTGCCAGGTTCCTCTCCGGCCGCTCCTCAAGGTCTTGGTGAGTCATCCTGTTTAAGAGCTTGGGGTGAAACCCCAGCCAATTCTGAAATATTACTGACCTTACGTTCCATTATGGGTAAACTTGAAGGGACACAAGGTCATTCCTTGCCTCAAAAATCTGCAGCGTTACCTCCTCCATTAAAGGACACTCATTTCTGTGGGGTTACACCTTTAGGTTGCCATCTTACAGATGATCTCAGGGAAAAAATTTGGCGTAACGAATACATTGACATCTGGTCCTTTATTTCTCCTGAACAACCCACAGTAGATAGGGAAAGGCGTTTTGAAAGGCAGGAGGATAGAAAAATGAAAGTAGCAAAAACTTTCGGTAATTGGCTCCAGGCCTTTTCGGTTTTAGCTTGTGTAATCGGCCAGAAGTTTCCGGCAAAATGTTCGGAACTCTTCGTATACTTAGATTTAATTTTTGGTGCATACAAGACCCACGGGGGTTCAGCTTGGTGGCGCTATGATGAGGAATTTAGGCGCAGGCTGGCACTAAAATCGGACGTAGGTTGGGATAACAAAGCTACCGATGTGTGGCTGCGTTTAATGACAACCCAGCGAGCTCACTCCTTTCAGTACCCTGCCGCAGCACAGAATGCCACCGGGGCGAACAGTGCCGCGGCCCCCCGCCGCCCCGGAGCCTGTTGGCTCTTTAATGAAGGGCATTGCTGATTCTTTGGATTGTGCAGATTTAAACACGAATGCTCTTTCTGCAGAGGGGCACACTCAGCACTACGCTGTTTTAAAAAACCAACCGTCCCTCCTCGCCCCTCAACTACAACTAGGATTGAGAACCCCAGTGAGCGTGCAAAGGATGTCCCCATGGTTAGATCTGTATCCCAAGATGCAGGAGGCCCTTCTTAGAGATGGGTTCACGTATGGTTTCTTTATCCCTTTCAAATATAACGCAACCCCAACTTTTGCCAACAATTTAAAATCAGCTTTGGACAACCCAGAAATAGTGGCATCAAAATTAAAGAAAGAAGTCGAATTAGGTAGGATAGCTGGCCCATTTGATACCCTACCCATCCCTAACTTAAGAATTTCCCCTCTGGGTGTTGTACCCAAAAAAGAACTGGGTAAATACCATCTCATACATCACCTCTCTTACCCCAAGGGTGATTCTGTCAATGATGGGATCAGCAAGGAGGCTTCGGCCGTGACATATGTTTCTTTTGACAGGGCTGTCATGCTGGTCAGAGTCCGCCTTTCGACTCCTCCCAGTGCATGAGGATTGTTTCCATTTGTTAGGTTGCCAATTTGAGGGATACATGTATTTTGATATGTGCCTCCCAATGGGATGCTCGATTTCATGCAGGTATTTTGAAGTATTTAGTTCGTTCCTCGAGTGGGTCATTCAGAGAGAAACCGCCCACGACTCTATAATACATTATTTGGACGATTTTCTTTTTGTAGGACCACCCTCATCCCGCACGTGCAAGTTCCTGCTAGACACGTTTAAATTCTTCATGAACAGATTCGGGGTGCCCATTGCCCAAGAGAAAACTGAAGGTCCTACAACAACACTGTCCTTTTTAGGAATAGAGATAGACACAGAAAACATGGTTTTCAGGCTGCCACAAGACAAGCTCACTGAATTGATGGTCAAAATTTATGGGGTTATGCAGGTTAAGAAAGTCACATTACAACAAATGCAGTCCCTCCTAGGCTTATTGACTTTCGCTTGTCGGGTCATGCCGATGGGTAGGACTTTTAGCAGGCGCTTGTCACTTGCCACAAAAGGAGTAAAGAAACCACACCATTTTATTCGGGTGTCGAGACAGATGAGAGAGGACTTA